>VZSE01007212.1:128427-383564 GCA_013398275.1 Promerops cafer
GGGGGAGGCGCCCCGCGCCCGGTGCCCATGTCCCTGCGCGGCGGCGCCCGCGGCCCACGATGAAGTGAGGAGGAGCAGCCACCTCCAGGAGACACTTCCGTTTTGCGGGAGAGGCCGCGCTGGCCTGCGGGACGCTGCCGGTGCCGCTCCGCCGCCGCCGCATCNGGTGGCGGCAGCGCGGCGGTGGAGGCGGCGGCCGACAAGAAGCGGCTGCACCACCGGAGACGGAAGCGCTTTGCTGCCCAGCCGCAGCCGCCACCGCCGGCCCCGCACCCACTGCTGTTCCCGCTCCTGCAGCCGCCGCTCCTGCAGCCCCCGCTGCTGCAGCCGCCGCTGCCGCCACAGTCCCTGCTCTTCCTGGCGGCAACCGGCGCCTCCTCCTGTTGCGGGGACGGTGGGGAGCGGAAGCGGCCGCGAGGCAAGCGGCGCTCGGGCTCCCGGCACAAGCGGCGGCGGGGCCGCGGCGGCGGTGGCGGAGGCACCCAGGAGGCGGAGAAGCGGCGCGGTAGCGGTGGGTTGAGCACGCTAGTGGAGGAATACGACGACGTGAGCTCCCAGTCTGAGGGCCTGTTGGGCAGCGGCGCGGCCGGTGGGGGCAGCGGCGGGGGCAGCCCGGGCTCCTCCTCGGGCGGTGGGACCCAGCGGCAGCGGGGCGAGGCGGAGCGAAGTGGCCGGTCCCGTCGGGAGCACCGCGGCAGCAGCGGGCGCTCCAAGGAGCGGCACCGAGAGCATCGCCGGCGGGGAGAGGAAAAGGCGCAGCAGGAGGGGACGGCGGCACCGGGCCGCGGGGCATCCGAGCCCTCCTCGTCCTCCAAATCCCGCAGCCGCCACAACCACACGGGGAGCCAAGACCGGGAGGGACTCAAGAGCAGCAGCGGCGGTGGCAGCGACGGCCGCAGGAAGGGCTCCCTCCCCTCGCCCAGCAGCGGCAGGAAAGACCGGGAGAGCAAATCACACCGGAGCCGGACTAAAGCGGCTAAAGAGCCGCCGTCGGCTTACAAGGATCCTCCGAAAGCTTACCGGGACGACAAGCCCGAGCCCAAGGCGTACCGGCGGCAGCGCTCGTCGCCCAGCCCTGGCCGGGATGACAGCCCTCCTCTCCACCGCTCCTCGCAAAGCCAGCGTAGCCGCAAGTCGCTCAGCCCGGTGGGCGCCCGCTCGCCGCTCAGCCCCTACAGCCGACGCCGATCCCCTAGCTACAGCCGGCACAGCTCGTACGAGCGCGGCGGGGATGTGTCGCCCAGCCCCTACAGCAGCTGGCGCCGGTCCCGGAGCCCCTACAGCCCCGTTATCCGGTAAGTCCGGGCCCGGGGGCGAAGGCGGGATTCGTGGGGGGGGGCGGTGTGTGGAGGAGGGGAGTAATGGCTGGGGCAGGAATGCAGGAGAGGCCGGAGAGGTTTGTATCCAGCAGCAATCCCTCCTTTCCCTTTTGCTGCCAGAAAGCTGGGGTGAGGGGCAGGGGAGAGGGACAAGTACTAAGATTTTCCTGTCCTGTCTCTCGGGGAGAAAGGGAGACAAGTGTGCCTGTAACACTTCTGTGGCTAGTTTCTCTCCGTGGGAGACTACCTGGCTTGAAAAGGTTTTTAAACGTTAAAGGGCACGAGAACGTTTTCAGATGAGAGCGACTGAAGGAAGATGCTTCTTGGAGGACAGGTTTTCTAAAGGAACAATTTTGATTTTTAAATTTTTGTATACAAAGTATAGATATTCTGTGGTACCTTTTTATGTATTCTAGTTTTGGGTAAAATAGGATGCATATCGAATATATCTGAGTTCGGTTTAATTTCTGGTCATCTAAAGAGAAAACCAGCTGACAGGCAATTTGTATTTACAAGTGTTTTCTTCTTCTTTTTAGAGGTCTATAGAAGGACTTGGGCTTTCTGTTTTGCTAGAAAATTGAGTCAGTGTCATGTTTTGATAAGTTGTCTTGTACTTTACATAACCTATGAAAAACATAAGCTCTTTTCCTGGTAAGGTTATGCATGTGTACATAGTTAATTCATGAGATAATTTTTCTTCAGTATTAATGGGAACCCAGGGTGTAAAGGTCAGCATTGCATGAGTTTTTGAATTTTATGTGGAGAAGAAGTGTGGGCTGTATCTTTCTAATCAGAAGCAAACCGTGTTGTGGAATTAAAGCTCTTCAGAATATTTTAACCTGCAGAAAAGTACACTGGAAATTTAAAAGCATTTGCTTAGTATGTGTTTATAACTGAAGATTTTTATTTCCTATATCGGAATCTTACTATTGTCTCATTGTTTATAGACCTACTTAAATTCGTATCTGGACTTAAATTTTAAAGGTATCGAGCAATGTGTTGTTCCACTGGCAAGAATTTTGTTTACAAGGCGTTACCTGGTGGTTTGTCTGAGAACTGTTCTCTGGTGTTTTTAATAAGTACTTTGTGTTGGTCACCATTTGGGGTGTCCTGTAGTGTATCCAGGGAACATGATAAAGCTCTTCCATGTTTTACTGGCTCTTGGTAGTCTGCTGTCCTGGGTGTGCATCAAATGCTGTTTAAAGAGCAAAGTGACAAAGCTGTGTCCTACTTTGTTCAGAGAGATAGAGCCAAAGTGCTTGTGGGATAAGAATAGCGATTGTCTAAAGGTGTGGTTGTATGGAATAATTTTGTGAGCAGTAGGGTGTTTCTAGAAGAAAACACTGTAATTGCTCTGAAAACATCATGCTCTTCTTCTGTGAGAGTCTTTTACAAGTAGTTAAAATACACTTTAAAAATTATTTGAATAATAGCATAGCAGGAATATTATGTGCATAGTTTGATTTAAACGCCCTAGGAATCAGATTGTCTTCTGTAGTTGCGTTTGTAATAAAAAAGCTAATAATGATGCACAGAATTATGTATATGAGGTTTGCATTTAGGAATAGCTCAGTATTTAGGAATAGTGCGTTTGGCAACCCATTTAAGTTCAGGGTTCTGTATGCACTGACTAATTAGGCTGTAGTAGAGTTTTATAGGAGTGTTCTTTCTCTGTTGGTAGTGGGCCTGTGATTTGAAGCGTGAGAGTTTAAATCTCCCAATTTTGGTATTCACTCTGTAGTGAGTAAGTCTTTCTTGAACCTGCAAATCTGTTTCTAGGAGTTAGCTTTGTAACTCCCTGCCTTTCTTCCTCCCTCCAGTTCAATTATTTACATTCAGTTTTTAACTGCTTACAGACAAATAAATGCAGACTGTCAGGTTTGCAGGAGAGGATTGGAATGGCTGAGTGAAAAGGAGAGGTTTCTATATGTAGAAAGAAAGGTCTGTCCTAATGGGGCATTCATTGCAAAAATGTCACTTTGATAGAAAGCAAAAGAAACCTAAAGTGTGAAGATAAATTGTTGATAATGTTTACCTGTTGGGGAGAAATGAAAGCCAATGTTTTTTTCCTTCCATACAGCTATTGATCATAATGTATATTGCAATTGCAGTGGGGAAATAGAAAGGGGTTTATACTTTTTTTTTAACCATTCAAAACTATGTTATAGTCATTTTTTGCTTGACTCTATAATACTACAACCAAAATGCTGAACATTTTTGCTGTCCTGTTTGATAATGATACAGTGGCCTTCGACTTGGTAGAATATTACAGTTTCATGAAGGCAACAGCTTCTTACAGCACCTGTGTTCTTCATCTGGATGATTTAAAGGCTTAATTCTGGGCTTGTATCCAGCTGTAATGACGTCCAGACAGTAGGAACTTTGTATGTGACTGAGTATTTCAGCCTGCAAGTCTTTTTGCTCTTTTCGTTTTATGTCTCATATATGTCTTCTCTAATGTTATATAAATTACCCAGTTATTTTGGTATGTAGAAAATGATTACAAAGCAGTTCTATCATGCTTGGAAAGCCTGTGTGTTTAGTGGTGATTTTTTAATCTAGGTGTCTGAGCTGCTTAGGGAGAAACTTCTAGTAAACGGCTGAAGAGAAACAATTGAAGTCAGCTTTGCTAGTTTGAAGCAGCAACAGTGCATTGTTGCTGAGACGTTTGGATTGCAGTACTGATTCAGCTGGTTTTAGGTGATGTTGTTTGGCTGTTGGTTCTAAGGAGAAGCAAAGACACTGGATATGTGTTCCATACTTGGTGATGCCTCTTTGAATGATAGACTAATTGCCTTTTGCATTATAATAGCAGGAAAAAAAATTGTGTTCTGGATAAACTGATTGAGCTGTATTCACTTGTTGGACAAAACTTCTTTACTTACTGCTGGTGGATTTGTATTACTCTTATTTTCTTGTGGATAGGGTAACACAGCTGTTCTAAAGTATCATGTGCGTATTTTCAAAATGGAAATTCTTCCAAAAGTATGAGGCATTTATTTTTCTACTGGTAAAATGACTGGTTAAAAAAAAAAATTCTCAACCAAACCCCATGGTAGACAAAAGAAGCAGACGCAGTCTCTTGCTTCCTACAATTTCATGCTAAACTAGTTTTCAGAGAACTACTTTTTGTAACTTGAGTCAGGTCATATGTTATGTGATCACACATTTAATTCAGTTAGCAGTATAGATGAGTAATCACATTTTTCCAAATTTGGATACACCTACCCATCTGCTTAGATAAAAGTAAGTGGGTGGGGCACTACTAGGATAGCACTACTACGTGCATAGATGTTGCTTATAGGAAAGATACAAGATTTTTTTTAAATTTTGGTACTAGAGTCATCTCAGTCTGTATTGGCAGCTAGTCTGTAGTAATGAGGTTCTGCAAAATATGGGTCATTTATGTGCAAAATCACAACAAGTGTAGGAAAAATAGCAAAATACATATTCAGCTAGTAAATGGAGAAGCCGTGGTGCCATATACTGATATGAAAATAAATTTCATTCTAGTAATTCTACTGCTTTTGAATTAAAAGGATTGAGAGAGTTTGAATTCTCCCCCTTGATTCGTTTTTTTTTTTTTTTTTTGATGTAAAGATTTCTAATTTTGTTTTGTAAAACTGTATTTTGCAGAATTTAAAATGAACCACTCTAGGTTTTCACTCTTTTTAGTAGCTAATTTTTCCAGTGCGCATTGCTGGCCTTTGCCTTTTGTTCATGTGCCTTTCCTTTTCCTTGTTGCTGCTGCTTCTTTCCTTATTTGAAAAAGGAAATTTCATTTGAAAAATTTAACTTCAAATGTGTTAAAACACAGATTTTGAGTTGACTTGACCTTTTGCTGGTTGATTTCTTTGTAGGCCAAGTTCTCATATGAAAATAGTGTTTTAAAGCAGGTTCAAGAAACAAAGCCCATTTCAGAGTTTTCCAGTATTTATTGGAGACCCTTTTAAAGGCTTACATTTAGTTTGAATCAGTAAGGCATGTTAAGTCTTCATGTACAAAGCAGCTGAGTAGGAGATTCGTTGCAGATCTGCATAGAATGTAACCTTGAACTGGGGGCTAGAGAAGTAAATAAAATGAATGAATAAGGTATCAAGTGAAAGAATACTGTTACTGTAATGGCTTAAAGAAATGAACTGTATGTTTGCCTGCTAGAGCAACATGGAAAAGCTATACTGTGAGCTAAAATGTTTTGTCAAGGTGGTTTATGTTACCAAGGGATTATAAATGTCTTGGAAAGTCTGTTGTGAAGCCAGTTGATTAAATTTAGGTCTCTCTTTTCAAATACACTTGCTGTGCAGGGAAGGATGGCACTGCTTAGTCACTAGTCCATCAGTAGCATTACCTGCGGGTTAAAGAAAGAGCTGGGCTACAGTGGCTGTTTTAACCTCCTTTGGACTGTTAGGCTTCTTGGTTTGCCTTGGTGTTCTCATAAAGCCCTTTGTGTTATGCCTTGTTAAAAAGTTACTGACAAAGTTAGTTAGCTTGTTCAGCTCACAGACCCTTATGTATTTCAACTGCAAAATTGTTTGCACTTAGGTAATGTGTAGCTGGCCACCAGCATGATGGATTTAGCTTGCTACTAAAGCAGTTAAGAAGGAAAGAGGTTTTCAAGTTTAGAAACATGATAAGATAACACATGATCGCTCTGATTTGTCAATAAAATGTAACTTTTTTTTGGTATTAAGGGGGTATTGAAAGGGGACAGAAGAAACACCTAGAAAAGTAGCATGGCAAGGAAAACCATGTAAACTGAATGAAACATATTCCTGGAAATCTGACGTAGGTAACAGTTTTCTTTCCTATCTGGTTTCAAATATCAAGACAGTAAAAGATAGCACTCTAAGCTACTATTTTGAATTCTTTCATTCTCTGCTTGAGAATGTAAGTGGTATTATATCAGTCGACTTTTTTCTTTGTTACATTAATTAGTAAATTTATTAGTGAGCCAGTGAAGTGCAATAAAATGTTGCCTGTCAGGCAAGAGAAACATTTTGATCTCTTAAGTAGTTTTTTCTAAAGTGACTAAGTACATTGTATGAAGCAGAGAAACAATGAATACCTATTTGTTTTATGAAATGCTGAGTACTAGGCAAAACCAAAAAATTAAAAAGAAAGAACCATGATACCTAAACCAACATTTTTTTTTTCCATCTTTGAGGGCATTATTTTTCTCGCTCTGAAAAGTGGAGTTTTGGTTTCAGGGTGGCTTCCTTACTAGTGCTTTCTTCCTCTTTCACTTTCTTTAAATTTGTCTCTTCTCCTGTATGGTTTGTAGATAACATCCTATTTTTTTTTGTTGTTTGTTTGTTTTTCCTTTTATTTTATAGCTGTAGTTAAAATGTAATTTCTTCCATGTCCCTTTGCCACTAGTCTAGTTGTGCTCACAGGCTTCTTTGTTGCCGTCTCTGTGGGAAGAAACAAAGCAGCTTTAGAACTTATACTACTGATACTTACCGTCTTCAGGCACATCAGTTTTCTTTTTTGTTTTTGTCCCCTCCATGTATAAAAACACACTGACATCCGTCTGTGGCTCAGAAGGGATTTTATAAGTATCATGAAGTGTGGTAGTTGTCCTCTCTGTAGGGATCTACACTTGTGTGAAGTGAATTCAAGATGCTGAAAGAAGACTATTAATGGCATAAGTGGCAAAAGTGCTCTAAAGTGGGGCAGAACTTCTGGGTGCAAACAGGGAGAAGCACTGAAGGAAAATTACCTTCTTAGTTACTTAGGCTTCTTATTAGCCTCTCCCCTTGTCTGTTAGCAGCACATGTTGGTGCTTTTGTTTAAGAGAGTGAAATGTGACCTTTAGGTTTAGCAGACTTCCTGATGTCTCCTTACTTCAGGAAGAGAAATTTGAATTTTGTTGTTCAAAGTATTTGCTTTTTGCAGTGCGGGTCTGTGCAGTTGCAGCCACTGTTCTTTTGTTCCTTTTTACTGTGTTAAAAACAAGCTGTTGACTATGTCTGAAATAGTTGGTGTCAAATGTCAGATAAGGCATTTTACATGTATGTGTATGCATGCAGACACATTTAGTAGAGACCTTCTGGAAGATTTAGACTGTGTCCTTCAGATGTCTCTCCTGGTGTTTTTTTAGGGTCTCACTAGGTAGTCAGTGTCCTATTAAGTGGCAGACACTGCTGTTGTGTGAGCGCATTTCTGTGCTGCTGTGACTTCATCTTTTATGTCAAATGTTAGGTCTGAACAGAGTGAGCTGGCTGGTTTTATTATGTGTAAGGCAATATTTTGCCACTCTGAGTGCTGTATAAGCTTTTGAGGGAAATCTTGTAAATGTGTATTTTTGTGTTTGTGCCATTTTTATAGGTGAAAACTTGTACATAAGTTGTCTAGTCTTTTGGGAATTCTGAACTACACAGATGAAAGAAAGTGATAGTTGAGTGTTTGAAAAGACTATTAGGCTTATGAAAACAGCAGGTTTTATAATTGTAACTTGAATAACTAGCACTTTGACAAATCTGCTTTTTACTTAAAATTCAGGATTTGTCTGTTTAGTTGAAAATGTTAATGCTTTTGCTGTATTCTCTAGGGTCTAGCTCAGTGGTTCAGGTACAGCAAGGGATTCTTGTTAAGGTTTTTGGGATGCTAAAGTTGCTATATATAGGCAATTTAATAGTTTTTTCTGACATAAATAATGGAAAGTTTTTGGAAAATTTAAACGAGTGCAGAGGTTATAAGCAGTCAACATATTTTGTAACTAGGCTGCTATCATTTTGATCTGCTATTAAGGGCTGTAATAGGTACTGGGACTGAAACTTAAATATTTGTGTGCATGTGTATCTGCTGTCTCCCACATCAATGCAGTTCTGACATAAAAAGTCGTGCAGTTGTCATGTGGAGTGTGAAACCCATGATGGATGACGGTTGGGTTTGGGTTTTTTTTTTAGCTGAGCTTGCATAAATTCATGTTCATGTCCCAAACTCTCTTGACTTGTATTGGTAAAGTACAGACATCAGTCCACTGCCAATTCTTATTTGTTTTTGAAGTGTAGAAGTTGAGGTTATTTTTGCCCTAGGTTTTCAAAACTGCCTCTTCCTCACTGATCAGATGATCAAATTAGCTGTCACTGATTTGAACAGATTTTTTCATTTTATCCTTAGTAGTGAGCTAAACAAACCTGTTTTATTTTGTACCAAAGTATAACAGAACCAGTCTTAGAATCAGGCACGATATCTCACCGAGTTGTTTTAAGCTGCTTCTTCCCTTTTCTAGTGCATGTGAAATCATGTCTGTATTTGTTAGTTACTTGATTACTTTCTTTGTTAGGTATCAATCAAAACAAACAAGGAACCCCATATGATACTTATGAAAGAAATAGGGCTCATTTTGAGACCTTTAGGACATGTTTTAAATTTAGTACAGTTTGCAGTGAAGTACTTGGGATGGAGGTTATGTGCTACGGGTAATTGGAGAGAAAGTCAGTCTGAAATAGCTGATTTATAAATAAGATATGCAAGTAAATTTTTTCTAAGATAGGTCAGTGACATCCTTGCAAATGATGCACCATTTATAGAAGTCAGTTTAGGACTAACAGGGGCTATTAGCTTGTGCTTGATGCTGGAGTAATGTAATTATACTGATTCCAAGTTGGGTGCAGATCTGCAGCAGTAACACCTGTTTGAGATCTACAGTAATTCCTCTCCAAAAGTGAGACAGCAGTGTGAAGAGAGCTCTGGTCTAGCATTTGAAATGTGTATATTTTCTAGATTTTCTCCCATTTTCTTCCTGATACATTGTCTTAACACTATGTAATGGAACTCTGTACCTTTTTAGTTTTACTCCTGTTTCGCTAAACCTCTGAAAAGATTTTGAGGGATTTAGTACTTAGATTTTCAAAATAATGAGAGAAATTACTTCAGCAACAGGATTCATAATGGAGAAGTGAGTTTTCAATGGAATTTTTGTGCCCAATATTATGATTTTATTCGGTGTTTATTAGACATGAACATTGATATCTCTTTACTGAATGAACCAAAGATTAGATTGTGGTTGAAAATTGTTAGAATTGTGAGGCTTTTTCAATTAAAGTGTAAAAAACCTTTAGGATTATTATCTGTCATTATTACCCTGCTGTGCCAAAAAATCCTATAAAACATGCTTCCTGGCATATAATTGAACTGTGCTAATTTCCAAGAATTATCTTCATCAGGGATTTGATTTTTTTTTCTTTCATGAATCTGTAGCCATTTGGATCAATTTCACCTGTACAATTTTGAGGCTTGTGCTGTACTATCCAGTATGCATACACATTGTTTTCAGTCACTTTTTGATTGATCTGAGTGACTTTTTATTGGGTAAGATTTCCTGCATTATAAAAGGAAGAGAGTGTAAATTTAGAAATTAGTCAATATTGCACACAAAAGAAACGTTATTATACTAGATTAAATATTTATTCAGTTGAAGCATTGAGATGTAATTTCTTGTGTTGATAATTAAAACGGAATTGATTTAATTGTCAGTAAAATTAAATTTGGTGTGGGATGGGTAGTCCTCATCATAGGGATTGTAGTTGGCATTCTTTGTGTTTGTTTATTGGGTTTCTTTTTTTTGTTGGTTTGGTCTGGGTGTTTTGTTTGCTGTTGTTTTGACAACCTCCATACAATGGTGCTATCTTTTGAACTCTTGAAATTCTTGTATCTTCAGGAAGTCTTATTTTTGCTGTTGCTTGATGCTTTTTTATTTGTTCAGCTGATGCATACTGGGTGTTTTTAATCCTGAGTATGCTTTTTTCTCCTCTTCAAAGGAGAAGCAAAATAGATTTCCATCGAACTTTAATCAAGAAAATCTGATGAATATCCTTGTTATTGTTGGTATGGTAAAATGGATTGAAACCCTTACATTTAATTTATTTCATAACATTACTATGTGGTAGCAGAGGATTAGGCTACTTTACTTCTTCCATGCCTTTCAGCTCAATTTTATTCCCTTTATTTCTTAATGAACAACTGACTCAAAACTAGTACTAGGCAAGTTAGAATATCCCTTTGAAATTTTGAATGAAAAGTCAGTCATATGAAATGGTATTGTTGTACAGTAGAAGTTTAAGATTGCCTTCCCTGCCCCCCCGCCCATTGCTATGATTTTATAGACACCTTTAATATTTTTTTTTAAATTCTTTCTATTAGTGTCTGCCTTCAGATGTAGTTAGAGCATAGGCCCATTTGTGGGTTATGTTTTCTTGTCAATAGCTGTAACAAATATTGGGTACTTGGGCTTTTTCGGAGAGGAGGAGGTTGTTTGTTTTGGTTTTTTTTGAAGTTGCACAATTAGATTTCAAAAAAGGAAAGCTGTCTTTCAGTTGGCTACATTGCAGCCTTTTAGTATTCCATTCTTTTTTTCTTTAGTATTCATTTTTTTTTCTTTAGTATTCCATTTTTTTTGTCAGTTAACTTATTTTAATGATATTTATGGTAGTGAAAATTCAGAAGTTCCTACAATTAATGCTTCAGTGTTGTTTAGATTTCTCCTGTCCTATTGTAATTTTAATTTCATTTTGTTGAGTTCTGACTATGTAGTCAATTGAATTTTTCTGAAATACTGTATATACTAAAGGTGTTTGTACAAGTTGCATACATGGAGATTTTCTTTAAGGAGAAAAATATCTCTTAAGTAGTGAGGAAAGCAGAACATTTATTGCCTTATATAAGTATTGTGTTTTGCAGTTCTGTGAGAGGAGAAACTACATCTAAGGGTTTTAATGTTTTCTAACAGGAATGTGTAGAAGCTTGATTGATTAACTATAGATTTTTATTTTTTTACTGCATGGTCTTTTCTATTTCCTAGATGTCTGTTGATTCTATGAGCATGGTGATAACAGTGGATTTTAAAAATGTAATTTGTCAAAAAAGTAGATATGCTGGGAAAGCAGCTAGGGTTAATTTTACCTGGGTAAATCTTTACTTTTTTGAACCAGGAGATCAGCAAAATCTCGAAGCAGAAGTCCATATTCATCAAGGCACTCCAGGTCTCGTAGCAGACACAGATTGTCTAGGTCCAGAAGTCGTCATTCGAGTATTTCTCCAAGTACATTGACTCTGAAGAGTAGCCTGGCAGCTGAGCTGAACAAAAACAAGAAAGCAAGAGCTGCTGAGGCAGCCAAAGCCAGTGCAAAAGCTTCCAATACTTCAACACCTACTAAGGGAAACACTGACACTGCTGTAAGTGCACCTCAAGTGAACAATGTTAAGGACCTGAAGAAAATCAAAACTGAGCATACACCTTCTCCTACCAGCAGTGCAAATCTGAAAAATGACAAGGCAAAAGCAAAGGTCTCGCTTCCTGAAACAAAAGTGGAAAATAATTTAATTGCAGACAAAATTACTAAACAGAAGCCTGCAGCAGTAAAAGAGAATAAATTGACTGTTGTGAAACAGCCACCAGTCCCTGTTAAAGAGAAAAGCAAACCAAGTACACCAAGTGTAGTAGCCAAGGAAAAGGATCGAATTGTTGCACTACCAACCTCCACACTACCACCCTTGCCTTTGCCTCCCACACTGCCTGAAGATAAAGAAACTGATAGGTGAGTTGTGACACAGATTTGCTTTTGGGATTGTTTGTTCCTTTTTATAACACTTGTTGTTAATTCCTTTGGAAAATAAATATAAAACTATATGGTAGATCAGGCTAATGCATTATTTAATTTGTTCTTGCTCTTCAACTGTTTGACTGGTGGTTATTATTATTATTATTTGGACTGGAGGAATTTGATCATAAAAATAATTTAATTAGTTCTTGAAAAAAGAGTTTGGTCTAAGGAGAATCTTTCTATAAAAAGTCCACTAAAGAAATGTTTTAAAAATTGTGGGTAATAATAGCTTTGGAACTAATGAAAGCATGCTTTCAGGGATTCAAGATTACAAGTTTGGTGTGAACATATACATACTTCTGGGGTAAAGCTGAATTCAGTAGCAGTATGAGAAAATTATTTATTTAGCTGGGGTTTGAGGAAAATATTCTCTTCCCTTTGAAAGGCAATTGTTTTATAGCTGGGTGTTGTTTTAGTGTAATTTATTTCAAAGATCAGTATTATTTTGAGTATGTATAATGGAAATGAGGTTCATGACTTGTTATTTGTGTTAATTTTGAAGTGTAAAATTTGGTCTGTAGTGAAGAAATTAATTTCTGTATTCCAAGTGTCATCTGAATTTAGACTGTGTTAAGTCTGTTCGTAGTCCTAACAGAATCTATGCTGCGATTTGTGTTGGAAAATTATGCTGTTAGAGAAGGTGGGGTTTTTTTGTTTTGAAGGTGCTACATGTATGCAAGAAATCACTTCACAAGTAAGCCAGAAATTTTGAGCTAGAGGTGAAAATGTTCTCTTGTGTTTGCTAGTAATTTAAGTTTGTATTAAACATTAAGGACGCACAGAAGGCCTTGGGAAATAAATACAACCTAACATAGTATTAGACAATTACATACTGTTTTTGAGTTGTAAAAAAGAAATAGTTTCTTGCCCTTCAGCATTAAACTCTAGCAAATGTAATAGTGGTGTAGTGAATGTATGTTTGCATTTACATTTGTGACAAAGCCATCCTCTCTAGGTAAATGAGAATCCTGATACCGTGAGCAAGATTTATTGTTTTAGGTAAAAACTAGTCTATCTAGTTTAACTAAATATGACTGGCGTTGCAGTAATAATTGGAACAACATGAAATGAGTTTTCATATTGGTGCTGGATGATTGCTTCTGATATTATTATTATTGTTATATTTTAATGGATCGCCTGTTTCAAGTTCTCTAAACTGAGGAGTTAAGCTACAATTAAGCAGTGGCTCTTTCAGCACTGGGCTCATTCTCCTTTCAAAACAAAAAGCCTACTGTTTGCAAACAGCCGCATTAGAAAGATTAATGAGAAGTAATGGAATGTCTTTTATGCTTTGCTTAGTTTTACCTATAGCATGTTATAAACTTTGGATCAGAAATTATAAGTCATGATAAAGCTTAAGTCATCAAAGGAAGAAGGTCAATGTTTTTAACGGCAGAGGAGGGTAACGGTATTTACCTTGGGCTCTGAGTTACTATGGGGAAATTGTGTCAACAAAGAAAGCTTGAGCTCAATGCTATGCAGAACTGTCTGGTTCCTTCAGTAAGAATCTCATAAACCCACAAATAACTGACGTAAGGGAACATCAATGTTGGAACCCCACAATGCAGGTGAGCTGAAAGGGAAAATTGCCCTGGTTGTCAATGATGTGTGATTTAGCAGACCTGAAAAAAAAGGCTGCTCTTGGCTGCCTCTACTTTCATGTGGCACTTTTAAAATCTGTGTCAGAACCTTTCATATCTTATGCTTTCACTCATATTGAAAATTTTTGGGAAAAATTATGAGAGAAATACTAATATATGAGCTTCAAAATAAGAGTTTTTTATTGCCATGACAGTTACATGCACTGCACTAAGGTGGTTTATTCTTTTTAGCATGTTAACCATTATATTTGTGATGAGGGCAGTCTATGGTTCCTTGTGATGCTTCTTTAAAATGGGGCAGTGGCAGTTTAGGAAGTGGTAAAAGACAATAAGTGTTCAGTTTCCACAGAGAAGCATAGACATATGCAAAACACTGGAATGCTTTATTTGAATATATAAGGACTACTCTTTATATATATTGCAATAAAAGTAAGAAAAAATGTATGTGTTCTCTATTATGGGAGTTGGCAATATGTTTCCATGTAGAGAAGTTCCTGCTTGATCTATGAAACTAAGCAGGTAAGAAGTTGTGGAAAAACTGTCACAGAGAAGGATGAATAGTGCGATTTGGCAAATGCAACTAACTTGGAAAATGTCCCTTCCAAGTATGACTTAAGTTTTATTGATACAGTGATGGAAATTAAAAGAGTGAGTACTGTGTGAGAATCCTGTAGGGGAGAAACAATTATCATATAATCATATAAAGTTTAGAGATGGTTATGGCTATAAAATTATTTGATATGCAGTAGCTGAACAAATCTAGCTAAACTAAAAGAAGTTCTGGTAAAATGGAGCCATGTACTTAAGAAAAAAACTCTTGCAGCAGTTATGATTCCCCATTAGAATGGGAAGAGCATTTCTAAGATCATTGTGTAATTGTTAAAAGAAGCTGTTGGGGGATTTTTCTCAAGACAGAGATGGACAGTGTCTGTTATCTAATTATGGTTGGTTAAAAATCAGTCAGATATCAGTAACACCTGTCAGAAAATAATTGTCATTTTTTTCATCTGATTTTTTTTTTCCCACTTGATATGCATGCTGATCACTAGAAATGTGTTGAAGCTGGAGTGCTTCAGCAGATGTATGCAATTAGAATTTGTAAATGAGGTGATGTGGACAGCCTCGTAATGCCATGCAGTGTTAATGTAAGCATGAAGCTCATTATCTGTGGAGACCAATTTTAGAGAGAACTGGGTTAGTCACATCTTCTCTCTTATATGAGAAGTCAGAGTAAAGGTTTTACCACTATACTTTTGATGTCTGGCAGCACCTGAGCCTTAAATATTTTTAATAGTCTAGGCCATAAGCTTGGAAAGAAGCTTATGTGGCAGAAGAAGTCTGGCCTGGTAAGTCTCCTTGTGTCATCTGACTTCAGCTTTCACCAGAAAGGTCTGATTTCACAGTTCTGTAGAATTGTGGTCATTAACTGTGCATCTTCGAAAGACCTATTTGTGAGTCATTTATCCAAGTCCTGCAAATTTTAAGAGCAGAGATTTCAAGTGCTGGTGCATTGATAGTCTAGAATGTGTTTTTTTAAAAAAGTAATTGTAGTAAATTTTGCTTTTATGTTAATATTCTACTATCTTTGACTTATAAGTAAAATGATGGTTTTTTTTAATAGTTTGAAAGAAAATCTTTCAGTGAAGTCAGTTAAAGAAACAGAGAAGAAACTTCGCCATCTGCTTGCAGACTTGCCACTTCCACCTGAGTTGCCTGGAGGAGCTGATGTACCCAAAAGTCCTGAAGAAAAGAAACCAGCAGTTCAGTTACATAGCAAGAGAAGACCAAAGTATGTTTGTTAAACTTTTTTTTAAAGCTTATCAAGCAAGTAGAAATAATAAGTTTCTTTAAAATATGTTCTTGTCAAAAGAGTTCTGCTTTTTGACATTTTTAATATTAATGTGTCTTGACTCAAACTGCATGGTTTATTGTCACTTAATGGTAATAAGACAGTTAACTAATAATGTTTCAAATAGTATTGAGGGTGTATTCAGAGTTAAGACGATGTCTAGATATACTAACTGTATTCTTAAAAATATTTGTTGCTTTCTAGAATATGTGGACCACGACATGGTGAAACGAAAGAGAAAGAAATAGACTGGGGAAAGCGCTGCGTGGATAAATTTGATATCATTGGTATTATTGGTGAAGGCACTTATGGGCAAGTTTACAAAGCCAGAGATAAAGATACAGGTAAGTTCAAAAAAGGTAAATGTAATCCTACAATTTTAAATTAACAGGATGGTTTTGGTTTTTGTTTTATATTGAGTAAAATTTGTGGTACTCTGCTCTCTTATGTTTGAAAGTTTTTTAGTTGTTGGTGTGTTCAGTTTTAAGTCTAGTATTTGTCTAAATCAGAAATTATTGTTTGCTGCATTGGAAAATCGTTTATATGTAAAGCTGTGGCTGAAATGAAGCTGAGTAGTCCTAAATTCTAATTCTTATTTTTTGAGTTTTGATGCTCTCTATGAAGTTGAACTAGTAAAGAAGAGAGACTAAATATTCTGGGGAAACTCCATATCACCCTAGACAGGCTGGCAAAATGTAATGAAGTTTGTAAAGGGATTCAGCTGTGAATTAAGCTATGCGTAAAACTTGGTCATGGTTGTTTGTACTCCAATAGTCACTAGCTCACAGTAGGAAGAGAATCTGCTTCTGTGCAACACAGCCCTAAAGAGTTGCATATGGGGTATTCTTGCAATATAACTGACTTTACAATAGTGACATTATTTTTTAATTTCATGTTAAACTATTGCTGAAATGAGTGAGCAGTCACCAGTAGAATACATAATATTGTCACTACTTCTAAATAGATTATCCAAATTCCTTATATATGCCGTATGCTGTGTGATTGTTTTGTGATTAGTTAGTAGTTCTTTCCATGATTGCTTACCCTTCTGGCTTATTTGTACATGCTTTGAATGCTGGACCACTTTCTACTTCATCAGTAACTGAATCCCATAGGACCACATACCAGCCTCAGTTCCTTCTTTCTGATTGCCAGAAGAATAAGCAGTGTGATTATAATTCCTTCTTCATTCTTTACCTGTCCTTTTCTCAGTTTGCAAACTTTAGTTCTAGTTGAACTGTCACAGATTTTTACCTCCACCTTGAGAACCTTTGCAAGTCATTGTTAGGATCTCCTGAGATACTCTTCTTTGCATATTTGCATTTTAATCCTGCCATAACCATATTGCCTTTTTGGCAGACTTCAGGTTATTTGTGTGTCATAGTCATCTCTTAACCTCCCCTCCCATAGAAGTTGTTGCTTTCTGCATTGAAGGCGTCCGTACAGATACAGCAAGCAAATCTGTTAGCTTTGGATTCAAATCCTGTGTGGAGTGGCATTATGGCCTTTGAGATACCTTAGAAGAAGCTGTATAATGGGCTTTCAGAGCAAGTGGATGTGGTGTCATGCTGGAATATGATCTATTGTAAGTGTATCGTGTAAGTTAGTGTAGGGTAAGTACTTTTTAGAACTAACGAAGATATCTGGGCTGCCAATAAACTTCCCAGATACAGCAGTAAACTTCCAAGTACAAAACGATTGAACTAGCATGTGTGGTTTGTAGACATCCTCCATCATGAGTAGATCATGCTCCTGCCATTTTGTAGAGTCCAGTTTGATCCAGCCCACCCTGCAGTAAAATAGTAAGGGAAAATCTCCTCACTGTGAAAATAGCAGTGCCACTTGTGCTTGTAGAAAGTATATTGATGAATTTGAGAACTCTTTAGTCATCTGCCTCATATCTTGAACTGCATAGTATTTCTGGCTAGATATATGCATTCTGACCAGTGGTAATGTAGTATTAAGAAATCCAGAGCAGTCACAGGCCTCTGTCACTAAAGCTGCTGCTGATAATCACTCTACTGGTTGACGTGGTGTGGAATATCGGGATATGTGGGCGAGTTGTGCAGGAGGAAGAAGCCCTTATAGTGTGTGTAGCTGAAAATTCTCATTTGTAGTTTTGCTTCTGTGTGTGATGCTGATTTCTGTTCAGCCTAGTGCTTGGTGCAAGCATCAGGGTTTTAAAAAACAAACATAAAATCAATACTAAATTCCATGGTTTGGTTGCTAAACTGAATGAGTTTTATTTAAATTTTTTCTTAGGGGAAATGGTAGCACTGAAGAAAGTACGCCTGGATAATGAAAAGGAAGGGTTTCCAATTACAGCTATTCGAGAGATTAAGATTCTTCGACAGCTTAATCATCAAAGCATTATCAACATGAAGGAAATAGTGACGGATAAGGAAGATGCTTTGGACTTCAAGAAAGACAAAGGTATGTATGCTAACAGGGGTTTCTCTTTCTGGACCTGTTCTTAATGTGATAGTCTGCTATGCTGGATTTGAAGTTATGCTTCATCAAAAAATATGTTTGCCAATTGTGATGCTTGATGAGATGAGGGATTTTAATTTTTATTTATTTTATTAATATTTATTTAATTTTATTTATTTATTTATTTAAGAAGTTGTTTATTTAACTCAGCTATGCATTTTGCTTATAAAAACATTTTGTGCAAATATTTTGTGGCATAAAGAAATGTATTGCTTGGTTGTGGTTTTGCTGTAGAGGAGAACAGATGCTTGAGTCCTTTACACACCATGGATCAGGGAGGCCAGCAATAATAGGAAGCTCTTAATTATGAGGTTTCTTTAACCTTTTATTTTTTTAGTACTTGCTCATACCATTTAGAGTGTAGTAGGCTAAATGGTGAAGAGATGTTTTTCATTTTAGGCCTTGGTTTTATATGAATTGTTCTTCAGTTACTTTTTTGATAATTAAGCATTTATGTTTTGTGGGCTAGAAGAAGAGTAAATTAAAAGAATGGAAAGCAAGACTTTTATAGTAGTAGTGTTTTTCCCCGAAGACAAGGCACACAGACTTCTGCTCTTGGTTCCTTCAGTTTTAAGTCTGTCTAGTTTGAATTACTTCAACCTCCTTAGTCTAGAGATTCAAGCAAACAGAGTGAAAGTCATGCAGTGTTGTTGCTTGGTATTTCTGATATTGGAGTGGTATTTTTCCACTGGAGTAATTTAATTTCAGGTCTAAGTGTTACAAACCTATCATTTTGGAGGTGTTTTAGTGTCCTGTGGGCAATTTGTTACATGTTTTGGCTTAGGAGAGTGTTTGGAATGTGGTACCTGTCCTTCTTCCCCGCTCTCCCTCCCTGAGTCTCTATACAGCATGCCCAGCAGCACTGCAGGTAGAAAATGCTGTATGTACTGCATGACCAGCTGAAAAACCAGGTGATGTGATGATTCAGAAGGTGGATATGAAGCAGGACTTAGTTTGGATTTTTTTCCTAGCATCTTTAGAGAGTTTAATACCTTGAAGCGCATACAGCACTGACATGCTTAAAAGTGGGAAGTATCTAGCAAGGGTTTCTTGAGAGTTGTGCAGGTTCCGTGGTCAGTCCCCACTCAAAATCCTGATAGTCTACAACAGCCAGTTTAGTCTTTGTATGTGAATCTTGCACTAAGTTTTAATTAGGTGTAACCTACTTGGCTAATGAGACCACACTGAGTCTTGACTTAATACATAATGACTCATTAACAAATTTTCTTTCTGTTGAGTGCCATGTTTAGAATTGAATAGTAAATAATTTTTTTACTTCAAATTGTCTCATTAATTTTGATTTTTTTTTTGTCCAAGTCTATATTTGTGATTTTGATATTACATCTGATTTAATTTCTTGTTCTTATTTAACATCATATTAAAACAAGTACATTTTCTGAAAATTTACAAGGGCAGGGGCTTCTCTGGAGATGCTAGAATAGAATTAATTTCTGATAGTTGAGTAAGTTCTGATAGTTTCTTGAAAACATTAGCAGGATAATGAGACTGCTGTTACAATTTCTCTGTGAAAAGGTGGAAGTTGTGGTTTTTTTCAGGCATTGTTTTCTGTATTTCTCTAATGAGTAGTTCATTGTGAGGTAGGGATTTATAGCTGAGTTGTGGCCAAATTGTAGTCTGTGCAGGGAACAAATGCAAGTGGGAGGAAGTTTGGTCATTTTCACAGTAAAGTGTTGCAAATGCAAAAGTAGGCTGCTTAACAAGTAACCATTAGGAAAGTGGTAGTGATATCTGTCAACAGGCAGAGCTTACAGTAAAAGCAGGTGTTTTGCCTGTATGATAAACATGCTTATGCTTAATGTATGTTACATGTTTACGATAGCTTTGAAATATGACTTGGAAAACCCTGCTGATATCTCACTTAGAAGAGTAGGGAATAAGAACATTTTTGCTATCACATGTTTTTCTAGTTAGCATGAGTGAAGTTAATTTTGTTTCAAAGGCTGTGTGTCGTATCCTGACATAGTACTCATCTGCTTTTTCACTTGAGGCAGTGTGGGGTTTTTTCGGCTGGACAAAGTTTAATATACAGTACCTTCAATTTTCTGACAATAATGTAAGTGTTGTGCCCACATTTCAGTACTTGATTTAAGGATACTTTTTAAGATAGTAGTATTGGACTGCAAGCCAGCAGTAGCTTGGCTTGTACAACTTCGTCATGATGTTTTGAGCTGCATTACGTATTTTTAAATGACACACTCAAAATTCTGGAAGAGAGAGGATTACTGGTTGCCCATGTTAAAGCCTGTCTCAATATTTTCAACATCTTTTTATTTTCAAAGAAAATTGAAGAAATTATATCTGTGTTTAATCCTGGTCAGCTTGGACTATAAATTTAAAGACATGAATACCTTTGATAGATAGTTTTGGGTTTATTCTTTCTCTACTAACCATTAGCAAAAGAAGTGTAACACATTGGTGCAGTGTGTTACAAATTTTCTAAGTGTATTTCCCTCCATCAGTGGAAGTCAGCACCTTAGGCAGCATGATTGTATAGATTGGGTATATACAAAGCAAAGTGGGTGATACATGGTTCTGTATACTGAAGATCAGAAGTTTTTCACTTTGCAGTCTTCATTATACATGAGATGTGCTTGATGGTAAAGTTGGAGAACAGTGTTACTGATTACTAATAAGTAATGCAATATCTTGATTCTCAGGCACAATCCTGACAGGTAAAACATACATGTTTGGTGTGGCCACAAGGAGTATCCATTTTATATGTTTCTTGCCTAGGCTTTTCTCACATACCTATCATTCAGAGGGAGATAGGTGAACACCCAAACTGAATGATGGGAACTCGTGATTCTGAGGTTGTATTCAGTCTTTTGTGTGTTGACCCACCTTATCAGTTATAAAATGACTTATTGGGAAAATGCCGTTCTCACTTCGGGCTGTTGTCAGTTTTGGTATTTTACTTCATGAGTGTATAATTTATATGACTTTGGTGTATATCTTTTTACTTGGGGCACTTGAGATGGTTCTTCAGTTCTCAGTTGCCTCTAACAGCTGGGAGATGTTTGCAAGTGCTCAACAGTCTAGCTATGGGATTGACATGATCTCTTTTTACCAAACAAATGGAAAATGTTTGACTTTGCTTTTGTTGCTATGAATGTAAACACAGTAAGTGGACTGCCTGACATCCCTTTCTCCTTTTGACTGGGATAGGTGGTTTTGCTAACCTGAGGGAGGATGTAAAACTTGGCATGGAGACCAGTAATAGAAGGTCTGGTTAACATTGCAGCTTAGGGTTGTTTGTTTTTTTTTTTGTGTGTGTGTGTGAGAATTACCTGTTTATGTATGTGTGTTTCTGTAATTAATTTTAAGATCTAAGTTTACTTTAGATTAAATTTTGAATTGATTTGCAGTACAAACCAGCTAACTTTTTAGGCATTAAGTTGGTATTTATATTGACAGTACTGTAGTACAGGAGGACACTGACTCTGCAGTACATTGTAATATGACTGACAGATTACTTTCTCACAGCTGTCAAGGAGTAGTTTTTCCAAAATCTTGTGGTTTGGAGGGAGTCTGTGACAGCAGTCATGTGGTCAATGTTACATGGTAGCTGTAACATTTGTCTGTGTTTCCTAGGAAGTTAAGTAAAAGCAGAGATCTGAATTTCAGAAACCTCTAATGCTCTGCAGTTTGCCTTGCTGCTCCCAAAATAGCTGATAGAAACTTACCTAAATAGTTATCAGTAATAGTGTGACTGCTTGAGTGGTGCTTCCTATTTGTGTGTGCTGTACTGGGCTTTGGTCTGGAATGAGTGCAGACCTAATTGTGTGGCTTTTCAACTCGCTCCATGTCAAAATGAGAAAAATCTCTTATTAATAAAAAATTTTTCCTTGTCTGCTTTAAGTTTTTGGTTTTGGTTTAGTTGTTTGGATTTTTTTTTCTTATTTCCCTGTATTACGTGATGAAACAAAGAGAGTATTTACTCCCAGGGCTTCTGTATGCTCTTGGCTTCTATCCCTGTTTCATAACATATGTGGAGTTCCTGCAAGAGGAAAATAACACTGTCATTAAATAGAAACTTAATATTGGGTGAAAACGTAAAAAAATAGTATAGCAGCAATGCTTTCTTTAGTCTTAGGGATTAATTCAGCAGCTATATTTGTTGTTCTGGAAATCAGAAAATAGATTAATAAAACCAGAGTTGAACGAAAAGATAAATGTCTCTTGAAGGAACTTTAAGGAATTTAAGTGTAAGGAACTTTAAGGAATTTATGTATTGCATTAATATTAGATTATGCTGGAGGAGGCTGATTAGCAGAGAAAATCTGATGGAGTTTCATTTTGAAAACTGAGTACAGAACAAGTGTTGAAAACCTGTTTCACAGCTCAGCATTCTACATACTATGCACTGAACGAGGCAGGGATACTGGGGTTTCTTTAAAGCATCTCTGTATTTCAAGATATTATTGTAATGCATTTATACTAGAATTGAATTTAAATTTGCATCTAATAAGGCATTTCTGGTCTCCTGGGTCCTCAGATCTTTATGTAATGAGATATTCTGAGAAACACTGAACACCCTTCCTATGAATTACATTTGGAAAATACTTGCTTAAAAGCCATCATCTATGGGGGCTTTTGGATCATTCTCCCCTGCACCACCACCCCCTCCTCCAGTCTGAAGCATTTGTATCTTTGGGAACAAATGGTGTCCTGTTTTGTTGGATCTGTGTGATTTGAAGATAGTCCAAAGAAATCCAGAGCCTGCCTGTGTCACAAAAATGCAAAGTATGTTTTGTTAGGATATTTTGGCCTCTCAGAAAATCCGCTGTTTATTGCAGATCATTAGTGCCATGTTTTGTTGAGTTCGCTCTCTTATATGCAAACCTTTACTGCATTATACCCAAGCTCATTTTGTGTTAAGAAAATGCTTCTGTTAGAGCTCCATGACCTGAGACATATGACCAAGAGGAGGAGATGTGTTAATCCTTTAATTACTCTAAATTGGTACTGCACTTGCTGAACCCTATCAGTCTTAACTGACAAAATGGTCAGAAAGGTGCATTTTTCCAAGTGCAATCAAAAGGAGTAAGGTGAGGATTATTTCCATCCATGTGAATGTCCTTTATTTATTGAGTACCTCCCTGATAGATTCAGCTGCTCTCTCTTATCATATATTCAGAAATAGGCAGTGTTCCTACTGTTCAGCTGTTCCAGCTGCTGCTCTGTCAACATCTAGTGACATTAAGATTTCTGATTATCTCAGTAGCTGAAGGGAGAGTAGGTGAGCTTTGTGGTGTCAGTGAAAGAAATGGGCCACCCAGGACACAACACTTCTGTTAGTGCTTTGTTGCAGCATGTGGAAATGGACTGTAGGCTTCCTCCCACGCCACAGGTGGGAAGTGCAGGTCTTAAACACAACAATAGTAAGATGAGGAACTTTAAAGTCAAGTAAGTAACTATTAGTTCATTTGGATTGCATGCACTTTACTGTGAGAGGGCTTCAGGTGTTTTTATGACACTGCTTCCCAAAATGAGGACTGGGCAAAGCAAAGCATCAAGGAAAACATAATTTTAAAATGTAACCTCCAAGTTACAAAATGTTTTGCCCTCATAAAAGAAGAAACTATTTTTTTTTCTGTTATGTTTTCCTTTTTTGAGGAATGGATATTTGTGTGGCATTTGTTTTGATAGAACTAAAGTATGCTGTGAACTTGAACTCAGACTAAGCTGTAGTAAGCACACTTCTGCTTGTGCATAATTAATTTGTGATGTTTTCCATGACTGTTTCCATCTTCCTGAATGACTAGCTGCTTTCCCTTTTATGGAGGATCAAATCCCCCAATGTGATGAAAAGCGATGAAGATTTGAATTATCAGGTGGAATAACGTAACAATTTTGTTGGCAGAAACTACAGATCTCTGTCAGAAAAGGACACCACGTTTGTCTAGGAATAAATTAACAGGAGTTCCACTTCAGTTTGCTTGATAACTTTTTTGCAGCTATAGTCCCTTCTAAATATAGCTTGAGTAATACTGAAAATAAGGCTTGAATGGTAAGATTGCCAAGGTTAATAGACTATTTTTCATATTTTCTCATACTTAGTGAAGAAGATTACCAGTTTTTATTTTTAAAACAAATTTTAATGACGTATAGTTAGGAAATAGGCAAGAATGCACAAGTGTAATGAATCTGTACATTTGCTCTTGATCTCATAAGGAATATTTAGCATTTATCCTGTTTTAGTGTATGTTTTTTAATAAGAATTGCAGAGAATGTAAATAATCAGATGTCACCTCCAAGGCACTACTCTACTTTGTTTATGAATCTTCTCTATTGTCAGCTTTTCCTTCTTGCATGGGGGTACCAATTGTGATTGCTGGTTATAGTGCATAAATAGCAGTGAAAAAATCCTGGGAGTTTGTGACAGAGCAGGAAATTGCTCAAGGCACGGATCCTGCTTTGCATACAAACAAGAAGTCTCTGTTCAGCTGTTCTCACTAAACAGTTCTACAGTCAGTCTGCCTTCTTGTCATATACACACATGCAGCCAGCTGCTATGACAGAGTTAACTTTCTCTTGTACTCCAGAGCAAGAAGGTACCAAGATTCACTGGTGTTCATTCAGTTTTGTTGAGCTGACATCCTCTGAAGGGCATATCTAAGTTTTTCTTACACTGCAGCACTAATATCAGGTGTTTTGTTTTGAGGCATTTAAAAATCTGTCATGGTTCATACTTCAGTCATCGTTGAAGTAGATCCAACAGCTGATTGCCAGCTGTCTAATTTGAAAAGACCAAGATTAGGAGCCTCTGTGCTTTTCCATGTTGAACTGGTGAACTGGATTGGTGAACTCAGTTATGCAAATAGTAACACAGCAGACATTTGATTATTCATAGCTCTTAATACTTCCCTCTCTCCTTGTGAAGTGCTGGGTGGGATTGTGTTGTACCTGCCTGATTCACCTCCTGTTTCACCCCTTCTGTACACAGCAGCAGGGGTATTTTATGATGAGTATTTTGCTTTCTCTGTATAATTCACAACAGAACAAAGGACCTAAGTCAAAAACAATGAACTCTTGTATGTTGTATGCAATGGCCTGTGCTTTAGCTGATGTATGCTGACCGTTGTTACAAGTTTAACACTTACTGTATGAGTAGTCTTCTTCCTTAATAAGCAGATGGACCTAGCATTCTTTTTTCCCTTTTCAGCTACTAAACAAGAAAAGGAGTCAGTTCATTAAAATGTGGCTGTGTACACAGCTTCTGTCAAGTGGACTTCTCATTATTGCTCCAAGACTTTCACTAGTGTCTGAGTTGAAACTTTTTTAGGAACAAGAACGTGTAATGAGTTCCTGTTGGGCAGAAGCTATTTGTAGTGGAAGGTTTAAGGAGGTTTTGGAAATGCAAGGTAGACAGACCCACTTGAATGTGGTTTCTGCATTGCTTCCTTCTCTCTGCAGGGGCTGTACTGTTCTCTGTGTCCCAGGGTGAAGAAGGGAAATAATGAAGTACTATAAAGTAACTTGTACTGGGAATGGTTGTGTTGGAGATTGGTTATTGCTACTTCTGAATAACTCAGTGCTTTTCCTCTTGAAGAATGCTTATAGTTATCAAAGAACTTTGGTTTTATTGGTAGAATTATACAGGCTGATGTAAGATAAGACCAGATTCTCTTGTGCTTAATGTATGCAAGTGGCAACTTAAAATACGAAGTCTGTTTTGCAGAGCTGCTGTTACTAGTAGGTTAGTTCCACTTTTTCATTTTATCTTGTCTTATAGGTATTTTAAGTCTGAGAAGGGCAAACTTATTTCTGACCCAGTTGCACAGAAATATTTTAAAAAAATTAATCATTGAGTCATGACAGATGACCAATAATGCACAGTAATGCTTGTACATATTTTGTTCTGGATTTCTCTCCAAACTTTACATAGGTAATATTAACACAGTTAATTTTTCTTGAGATAAAGTGGCTAGAGATTGAGAGCTGTAGGGAGAGCAGATGTTCGTATATACTAAAGCACCACGTTGGTAACATTATTTTTATTTTCACAAATGTTTGACTAGTATAATTGTTTATATCAAACAGCAATTTATTAAAAACTTTTTACTGTACTATATTTCATTGGACATGAGATACAGCTATAAATAGCAGAAAATCTAAGCAGTTGTATGAAAAATGCTTCTGATTTTAAAAAGTAGGCAACAGCAATGCTCTGGACTGCTGTTAAATCAGTTTTTCTGTCTGTGTTTCTCCTACGCTTTCCCTTTATTTTCATAGGTGCATTTTACCTGGTATTTGAATATATGGACCATGACTTGATGGGACTGCTGGAATCTGGTTTGGTTCATTTTAATGAAAATCATATTAAATCTTTTATGAGACAGCTGATGGAAGGCTTGGCCTATTGCCACAAGAAGAACTTCTTGCACAGAGATATCAAATGTTCAAATATTCTACTAAATAATAGGTATGGATATTACTTAAAAGTACGTAACAAAAATTGTATCTTAACATCTTTAAATTGTTCTTTCAGTCTTCACAGTTCACCTGATTGGAGTCATTAGCAAAACTTATTTTCTAAATTGCCTAGTTTCTTTAAAATCAATTGCAAAATACTAATCCAGTAATGTTCCTGCTTAACACTGGAGCCTGCAGCTGTGTATTAAACTTAATCTATGTTAAAAGAGAAGACTCAATTTTAATCCTGCTAAGTCAGAGTACTGGGGGAAAATTATCTGAGTTCAAATATATTAAAACAGAATTGTAGGATGTAAGTGTTTGATGTGTATTCTTTCTGCCATCTCATTTCAAGATGGCAGTGTGGCTAGGTGGCTTCTCATGACAGTTCTGAAGTCCTCATCATCATCAGTCAGGATAATGCTTTAAAAGAGTATTTGATCAGGCATGTTCAAACATGCCTTAACTTTCAATTATTGCTGTAATCAAAGGGGGAGAATAATTTGTTTCTTACTACTTTTAACACATGGTAATTACAATCATATTAGTAAGTGTGGTGTTTTCAGTATGAAGCAGCAGCAACAAATAAAAAGCCAGTGTGAAGGTAGTGGATGACTTCATTACCAACTGTTGTGCCTCAAAACCTGGAGTACTAAATCCGGGGAGCAACATAAGAGCAAGGTTTATAACAGCAAAAAAGGGTGTAGTTAAAAAAAAAGAGTAGGTAGTCAGCTTCTGGGATTTGTTGTCACAGGAAGTTTTCTCAGTAGTGTCAGGAGTTTAAAAAAAGATGAGACATTCAAGGATAGGATCATTAACACATGCTAATGGGAATGGACAGGGATCCCTGTTTTAGCATCCTTAACACAATGATTGTGGATCGTGGTTAAATATGAGGAAGATGAGCCCCAAAGGGAATGGGCTCACATGTTCTTCCTAAAAATCTACTGCTGCTGTTGGAGATGAAATACTGGGCAAAATGGATCAAGGGTCTATTTTGATAGGCCTAGTTTTCTCCCAGCTTTCTCCAATTTAAATTTTCTATTTCTTCCTCCTTTTTCCCTTTACAGTGAACTAATACTAAACTGCTTTCAGCTCTGTATCCTACTGCAGCCCTGCCAGATTCTTAAACAGATGTACCCGTTCCTCCCCATTACTCAGTGTACCCACACACCTAATCTTATTACCTGCTGATCTCCAGGCTTAGTGTTTCTGTGTGCACCTTTGGGAGCTCAGAAGCTGGGTGTAACCTGAAAGTGGAGAAGAGTGCCTTATGGTAGAGGAGGAGCTTGTTATTTTACTGTGCTCTAATCTAGGTTACAGAGTTGGGTTTTTCCCCCCTAGGATAGTGTCTGAGCATCCTTAGATTTTTCCACCAGTAGCAGAAAAATGTGATAGTAGATTTGAATAATTTTAAGCCAGTGTTTCAAAAATCCTGTTACCAGTTACAGCCTGAAGCCAAACATGGGGATTATGTATCTTTTACATAGGCAACTTCAATGAATTTTTGAGCAAATAAATTTATCTTCTACAAATACACTCTTAGAAATAAGCATGTAAATTTGAGGGGAACATTTCTTTGTTTATGGGTGTAATCCAAGAGATCAGAGTAAAGGTCTGAGGAGAAAAGTGGATGGAAACTATAGCCTGTATATTTTATGATCACAAAATGGTCATGTACATGCTGTTACCACAAAATTGTTGTGCTAGCAGCAAATCTTGCCATAATTTGATAAAACATCATGTATTTGAAAGTGATGGGAGTTACAAAAGTTTATCAGGACAGAAAAGGAAAATCACATATAACAGTCCAACATTCATTTCATGTATCAGAGAAGCTTGCAGATAGCTTTCTGTTTGAATCATCCAGACTTTACAAATAATGGGAGTTTCTGGTCATAGAGCAGTGCCTTTTAGCTGTGGGAACTGCCAGGCAAGAGCTCTGTATCTTCTACTCTTCCTCTCATATATGGAAAAACTCAGGAATGGGTTAGGGGTTATGTCATTCAGCAAGTTGGCTTCTGACAAAAATAGAAGCCCTTATCTGGTCGGTCACCCTGATGTAAAGGCTCTATTTAAAATTTACAAGCGCAGAACAGGACTTTGATGGCTTCCTATAAGGAAGCATGATTACTGATAGTTGTTTGCTGTACAAATGCTCATGCTAGCAGTAAGGCCTGAGAAAATAGCAGTTTCTTCCCTCAGTTTTTTCCTGCAGAGTTACTGACTAGAATATTTATGGTATAGACTTAAATTCTGACTAACATCCAATAATGTAAATGCTCTTTGATAAGCATACCTTATTTTGCTTACTTGTCTTTGCTATTCAGTGAGTTAGCTGTTAGTAGTATTCTGTTTACTGAAGAGATGCTGAGATAGCAAAGCATTTCCTCTTCATTAGTGTAGTTTGGTGAAGATCAGTTGCAGCTGTTTCAGTTTTAAACTTTACCTGAGTTTGGGGGAAGAAAGCTTAACAGGACTAACCACTAAATAATTCTTTGCTTTTTCCACCAGAGGGCAGATCAAGCTCGCAGATTTTGGGCTTGCTCGACTGTACAACTCAGAAGAAAGGTAAGATACTGTAAAAAGCATTCAGAAGTTTAATCTTTTTGCATAACTGTTATGAGGGACAGAAGACTGTTTTATTTAAAGGAAATGTTACTGTACATTGTAATTGCTTAGGAAAGTGAAAGAAATACACGTTGTCTTACACAGCAGAAAACGACAAAAGTCTCTTTGTGCGAGTGTATTGCTTATCCAGGTGTTCTGGATAAATAATGGTAGAGACTGGCCATATATTGATTGGAAATTAAGTTACAGTCCTAAGTTTCTTGTCCTGTAAACCTGGTTGGTATACCAAAGATGTTATTTAGGGAAAGCAAAATTTTTTTTTTTTTGCTGGCACAAAGTATCATACAGTTCCTATTCAATAAGCATTACTTTTGTGTAAGATTCAACTTTACATTTCAAAAGGTTCATTGTATTCTTTAGGCAGTCAGTGCTGTTGAATCTGGTGGAAACAGAGATACAAGTTTAAATAAAAGTTATTCTGAAACTTCTTGTGACTTGTGCTTCTATTGTTCTTGGCTTCATTATGCTTATACTCCAGGAAACAGGTGCACAGTTTTTTATGATTAAGAATTTTAGTATTTACTTTGTAATGTAGTATTTGTCATGTGGAACTGACTTTTCAAAATCCAGGCTGAATGTTCGCTACAGTAGTACGTCCATGAGGTGGTTGGATACAGAGATGGTTGGAAACCTGACCTTACTTTGATTTCTGCATGTCTAATTTGGGAAATAATATCCATAATGTTAGCTTTATGGGTTTATTGTTTTCTACACAGCTCTTAGGTTGTTGATAAATGTGTTAGCATTAGTTTCACTGAGCTGTTGTCTTGGAACTCTTATTTCAGGAAAATATGCTTAAGTACAGTTATGAAAACTGTTGAGTATAATAGCAAAGTGAAATAATCTTAACCATCTGCTAGCTAATTATTTTTTGGTTTGGATGTAGATAATAACAAAAGGATGTTATCCTACCTTCCTGTTTTAACATGCAGCAAACTGGCCTAATGGGTTTTTTTCCCTCTGGTTTACCATGTTTTGCTTGGGATTTTTTAATGTCTGTTTTTAAATTAATTTAAATTTTGTTTGTAAAACTCACTGTTTATTAAGGATTAAAGGTTCAATTTCCTTATAATGCTAATAACCCATTTTACTCTACATGAAACAGCAACATTATTATGCCATCATGCATAAATGAAACCGAGATTAAGATTTAATTAAGCTAGTTAATAGAATTGCCAGCTGAACATGGGAGAATAATTAGAGTTTCAGTAGATTTTTGGCAATTCTTTTGTCATTCATTTTCCTTCTGCCCTGCAGTAACAGATATAATTAATGTATATTAACAAGTTTATAATAGCTGCTGTTTTTAATTCGTGTACTTTGCATTTGGTTTACTGTTGTTCAGAATTTAACACTGTTTAAAAAGTTACAGAACTTAGTAGGGGCATAATGGGGACAAAATAAAATTTAAATAAATTCCCATTGGTTGTTGTAGTTGGGCTCCTTTCAATGTTATTCTGGTAGATTTAATGTGTTTGGAGTAGGAGATATGACAGATTACATGATAAGACAACTGTTCAAATAAAAACCACCATATACTAATAGATATGATTAATGTATCTGTAGAGATACTCCATACCATGTAAACATTTCATAAAGGAATGCTTGCTTCAGAGATAAATATGATAAATGATGGGATTGTTTTGAAAAACATGCTACCTTTTAAAAAGGAATTGGAGTTATGTGCGTTAATGAAAGAAGGACTCAGATGATTTTCCAGAAGTGATACCTGTCCTACTGAGAATGCTGTAAGAGCTTGTTAGGCTTCATTCTATGGTTGTTCGTATTTAATGTTACTCTTTCTGTTTGGAGTTACCTACTGTTGGTAACAGTCAAAAACCGAAAAAAACTGAAAGAATTCTGGAATCACTTTTAAAGCACCCTGGTTGAAACAAAACCAAAATCGAACATCTCTTTTCTGCTCTTCATTCTGAACTGTTGATACTGTAGTTCAGCCTGTGCACAAAAAGATGTGTGTCTGTGTTAGTAGAAATCTTTGTTTTAGTGGGAGGATGGAAAGGATTATTCACGGTGACCAAAATTTCTGGTTAGAGCTGTGGAGAATTAAAGATGTTGTGAAATATAAGAAGATACTAGAAACATTCCAGGCTTTAGAATCAAAATTGGTGAATAATGCAGTTCCAGAAAAAGGCTTTTATCTCCTTTGCTCATACTTAAAGAGGGAAAAGTGACTTTTTTCTTCTTTTTGAAGTGCTTGTAGAGGTCCTGTATTCAGTATGGTAATAGCCAATAGCTGTGTGGGAGTTACTGGTTTTATCTAAGCAGGTCCTGGTCCTGAAATGACTAGCAATGTAATAAATAAACGGTATTGCTTTCTGAATAATAGTGGAGACACAGTATTCACATAGCATCAAGGTGGCTGTGTGATTATTATTTATATCTTCAATCTGACTTTTTGTGGCCTTCATCAGGCAATTGTGTTTGCTTTTGTGCAGTTACAGCTTTGCAGGACTAAAATTAAAAGAGCGTGGAAGATTGTACTGTTCTTAAACAGCATCACAGAAGTAAAGTCCTTAAGGTATCATTTTTTCAGAAGTGTGATCATACTAAAATGATAGTCCTCTCCTTTTCCTCCTTCCAACAGCCGACCGTATACCAACAAAGTTATTACATTATGGTATCGGCCTCCTGAACTTCTCCTTGGGGAAGAAAGATACACACCAGCTATCGATGTCTGGAGCTGTGGGTAAGAGTTTGCATAGAAGCATAGCAAGGATAAAAACAAGCCAAAAGTAAATCTCAAAGTTTCTATCGATCTGTACTGAAAGCCATAATGATGGAATTTTGCAAAACTGTTTTACAGCTGTATCCTGGGTGAACTTTTTACAAAAAAGCCAATATTTCAAGCAAATCAAGAACTTGCTCAACTGGAACTCATAAGGTAACTAGCAAGCACTGCTACACATAGTAGGTGCCTCATAAACTGACAGGTTTCTTTTCTTAGTGTTAAAATCTGAGATAATGCACTGCAAATACTTGCAAGTGTTCAGTTACTGCCCTGAGTGAGATGTTAGAGGTTTTGAGGGGCATGTAACACAAGTGACTTTGGCACAGACATGAAGGGTTTTTTGTGAGTGTTCACTGTTCCTAGCAAGGTACAATTGACGAGTAAGATGGGTTTTTGTAGAGTCGCTGGAGTTGCCTATTACTGAAATTATAAAGAGAGAGTAATCAAAATGCCTGTAATTTTTAAGATGATGTTGCAACTTGCTTGCAGCAAATCAAAATGAGAACATGGACAATAATAAGGACAAGTGGGATTTGGGAGGAACAGGTATTTGGCATGCTGCTGGCCATAATTCGTGTTTCAAGCCTCCCATGTACATACCTGGGGTTTATTACTTCTGCGGGAATATTTCTGTTCCCTTACAAACTGCCAGACATTTGGTGGAGATAAAAATTCTGTTTCTTTCCTTTTTCTCAATAAATCACAGAATGATAAGTATTTAATTCAGTGGAACCAGAGCATCTCTTTCTTTCCCTTTATTCAGCAAGCAAAATTTGCTCTTGACTCTGATATCATAATTGACATTGTAAATGAGGAGAGGTGTTCTTCCTAGAAACAAGGGGAAAAGGGGGTGAGTCCTACAGAACTCACAGAAAGTGAACAGTTAATGGTCAAATTAACTTAATAAAAAATATCACAAAGTTATATACTGAGATGTTTTTCAAAACAGATTGAACAGTAGCATGTTTCTTTGTAATGTGTTATTAGCTGGCCTGAAAATATGAAGGTTTTAGGAGGTGCAAAGCAGATCAGTGGTTGTTTTTGGCATAAGAATTAAACTTGCGAGTTAGGGAATTTTTGTTTTTGAGCACTAGATGGCATTGAAGCACAGGAGAATGAGTAATTCGAAGTTTTTCTTTCTTTGTGTTTTACCTCTGGTACAAAACTCTCAAACTTTGTGATGTCCTTCTGCTGGAAGCTTCTGTTTGTAGCTCGTTTCTTGTCTTCACTGATGCTGTGCGTTTTTTGCTGTTTGAACATAATATATCAGTTTTATCAACATCTCTGCTGTGATCATGTTGCAGTCAACAATTCTACATTTATTTATCTTTTCAAACTTTATCAAAGATAGAGCTGGAGGAACAACTCTAACAGATTCACTGTGTTTATTCTCCCTCCTGAAAATTGCATACCCCAACCAGCATAAAGTCAGATTGGTTTGCATAGCACCTGGGGCATAAATGAATGGATCATTAGGTCTCTTATGCTAACCGTTTAAATCTTATGAAAAGGAGGGCTGAACTAGGGAAATGTATTTGCAAAATGTCCTTTTATGACTGCCTGCATCAGAATTTGAAACCTTGCATATATGGAAATACCTTATTAGTTCTGCTGCTCAGAAGTGCGGTGTTGATCAACTTGTGCTTAGCCATCCTTGGTTGGAAAAAAGGATGGGGATGGAATGTGAGGCATAAAAGTATGGGCAGCTCTATTTGTGGAGGTAGATGAGGTTTGAGACATAAAATCCATAACTGAAGTAAAAAATACAGAGGTTTTCTAGTGGTTTCTGGCTTTAGGACTTACTGAATTGTTTGGGTTTTTTTCCCTTTTGTCTTCAGCATTAAATAAATTCTCAGTGAAAACTGCTTTTTCAGGTATTTGGGATATCTTTCTTCAGTGGCATTGGGAGCTAAGGACATAAAAGTTAGTCTAAATGTGGGCTACCCAGTTCTTCTAGTCAGATACCTGGAGTACTCTTCAGATGTAGTTGCTTAAGTTTTTCAAAACATTTATGTAGAGGGTGTTTGGGCTAGACTGAGGCAGAAACAGTAAGTTTAGTCTGTGTGGGGTGCTTACCCTTTGTAGACAATTCACCACTATTTAATGGTGTTGGGCATTTGACAGTGGAGAAATTTTAGCTAAAAATAACCTGAACATGAAAATTGAAATTTATTTTTGTTTTCACTGCACTTGCAAGAATAAAAATGACAGCTGCGCTCACTTTTGGTTTTGGATCTCATACCCTTTTTTCCCTTCTTTTTGGTACAGCCGAATTTGCGGAAGTCCTTGTCCAGCAGTGTGGCCTGATGTTATAAAATTAGCTTATTTCAACACAATGAAACCAAAGAAGCAGTATCGTCGAAAACTGAGAGAAGAGTTTGCTTTGTAAGGATGAAGAATTAGTTTAGTCAACTGTAATAGCATTAAGTTTTCCTGGAGACTTTATGAATTTCAGTATTTCCAGAGAATGAGCATAGATCAAAGCATAAAGAAAAATGGCTTTGGGTTCTTGTCCTTCCCATGATACCCACAGAGCTTGTATTAACCCTTATTTAATAGGAGTGTCAAAAAGAGGAAGGAAGGCCCTAAAATTTCAGCCACCTGTCAACTTTTACCTAAGGAAACATTTGTTTGGTACACCTGCTTGTTGCCCTGTCAAAAAACAGCTCAGAGTACTTAATTTTTTTTTTATTGGTAAAACTGGCTACAGCTAAATATGTAGTCTGGTTAACATTATGGTCTTTTGGGTCATAAATTCATTTAACACAGAGGAGTTACCTGAACCGTGTGTTCTAAAGTACTACCATTGGACTAGATTTCTGCATATATCACAAGTGAAAGGTATGGAAAACAGCTGTAAGCTTATTTTAAAGGGGTTGTTCCCCTCCTTCAGATGCAGTGGGTTTCAAGAGAAATGCATCATCCTGTTCATACTAATGAGACTAATATCTTTGAAGCAATAGAATTATTGTCCATGAGTCAGTCAAAAGTCCAACTCCCTGGTGGTAAATTCTGAAGTGTAGAGTAACAATGTAGTCTTGGCTTTAAAATGTGGGTATGGTTTTTTGTAAGGACAAGGTTTCAAGCAATGAAACAACACAACGCAAAGAAAGCTTGGGTTATATAATAGCACAGGTAGTAAAAGGTGAAATTTATTTCTGCCTCTTACTATCAAGCTCAGGTTGTGGGTATGTTTTGTTAGTATATAAGTTACCTGAGAACTGAATGATCATCTCGGAAGGGATGTGTTTTTTAAAATTTTGCACAGTTGTGTGTGATACAAAATTAAGATGTGACGCATTCCTCTGTTTTGCACTTTTGTAGCATCCCACCAGCTGCATTAGATTTATTTGATTATATGCTTGCCCTGGATCCCAGCAAGCGCTGCACAGCTGAACAAGCTCTTCAGTGTGAGTTTCTGCGAGACGTGGAACCATCTAAAATGCCTCCTCCAGAGTAAGTAATTTCCACTGGTAATGCTACGGACCTCTAGGAAGTGTGAACATGCACTGATTTCAATAAGTTCATTGTGGATCGTAAAGGAGATGGTGGCAGAAATGCTGACATTAGCAGTTGTTGAAAGGTGATTCTGCAGTAAAATGCTTATGTAGCTAAGTGACTCTCATATAATAGATAAGAGTTGATTTGTCATTCCTAGAACTAGAACTAGTTATTGAGTTACTACCTTTAAAGAAAATACTCTTCTATGAATGCTTCTAGTATTTAAAAAGCATAATTTCCCTTTTATCTCAGTTTATCAGTGTCTACTTTTCCCATGGATTTTGAGATCCTCCATGAATCTCAATTGCTGTCTTTGATGATAGAATGACAATGGGTATAGAGTTCTGCACAGGTACCTGAGAGTTAAAGTGAAATACAGTAAATTGTTTCATGAGCCAGATGAGATCCTTGGTTTTACAGGCAGGGAAAGTGAAATTGTGCAGGGTTATTCCCGTCAGTTTCTCTACAGGAAGTGTATAGCAATGTCCTGTAGGACTTTTGCAGTAACTTTGCAGTCATTTTATCAGTACAAATCATATTGGAGCATGTCCTAAGAAAAACAATGAAAAGGTACTAGAGAATCTGCAGGGACCACAGTGGGTTGTCTGGTCCAGTCTCTGTGCTCAAGCAGGGTCATCCCAGAGCACATGGATTGTGTCCAGATGGTTTCTGGGTATCTCCAGTGAGGGAGACTCCACAATCTCTCTGGGCAAACATTACTAATGTTCCTGAAACGTGCGCCAAAATGGTTTCATTGCCTGAATATAACTATATCACTGTGTGAAAATCAGAAATGAGCAATCTCAAGCTGTTTGCTGATGTTTCAGAACCAGTTGTAGAGCATGTTGCTTATGTGCATTTTAAAGTAAGTGAATGGGAAGATGATCTTTTCTTCAGGGCTGTGGTAATGGCCATTTCAGAAGCTGATATATGGAAATTCAAAACAAACTAGTCACTGGTGTAATTTTAAAAATTAGAAAGAACCACACTCACTTCTGGCGCACCACAGGAAAGTGTCGACTGTTCTCTTGAGAGACTGATGTTCTGTTTTGGGAAGGAGCAGCTGTTCATCCAAAGAAAGTGACATGCTGATTGGAAGGACCATAGGGTACTTCTCACAATGAATTCTTGCTTCCATTTGTTTTTCAGAAAGTACTTGGCAGGTGGAGGGAGATGTCATAGTTGCCTTTCCAGTGTCTCTTGTNATACTTGGCAGGTGGAGGGAGAGAATAAAGGAAACAGTTGTCACAGTTGCCTTTCCAGTGTCTCTTGTCATTTTTCAGCTAATTTTTCCATGTTCCTGGGTTACAGAACTGCAAAGACAGTTAATACTTAATAGGAAAACATAAACTTCCATTTTTACTGCCCATCTCAGTATTTCTGTGGGTCTTTCTGTTCCTCAGGAAATCAGAATTGAGATGCCTGCAGGGAACTGTAATGGAAGGACAGAATTGGTGGCAGATAAATTTCTTAGGAGAATTTTGCCTCTGCATTCGTATGTCTTATATAGGATATCCCCTTGCTCTTCCTGGTATCCCAGCTTTGGTAGTGTCAAGTGATATTTATTCATGCAACTTATTTCTGCAACTTCTTCCTTTTTTTCCCCCCCTACTTTCTTGGTTGCCTGAGCTGTACACTATAAATACTAGATAGCCATGTCTGTTACTGTGGACAAATATGTGGCCTAATGACTCAGCAGTACTTTTATAAGCAGACAGAAGGACCCTGAAAAAAATGCTTTCATATTGATAACTTAGTTATCTGGTAGTATGCAAGTTGTATTTCATAGCAACTGTGCAGTATTAATTTTGAAATTTTGAATTACACAAATAATTAGGAAAATAATTCTTGTTTTAAGATACTTTCCCCCCCTTTTCTGCCAGAAGGACTTGTGCTTCTGAAAGAGGCACTCAGTAAAGAGTTTTCAGGCAAAAAAAGCGGGTCTGAGATTTTGCTGGCTTTTGAATGTTTCCTGATGTATTTCCAGGTTCCAGTAGGTTCACCTTTCAGAAGTTACATTATGTATAATTTAAGTGTTTTTACCAGTATGATTAAAAAAAAAAAATAAAAATAGGGATAAAACTGATTATCTCTAATCGTTCTTTGCAGCCTTCCTTTGTGGCAGGATTGCCATGAGCTGTGGAGTAAGAAACGCAGAAGACAGAAGCAGATGGGCATGACTGATGACTCTACAGCAGCTAAAGTCCCTAGGAAGGATCTGTCTCTAGGCATGGATGAGAGCAGAACCAGCACCCCACAAGGCATGCAAACTTCTTCCCAACTCAAAACTCAGGGCAGCTCTAGTGTAGCACTTGGTCAGTAATATTTTCAGTTCTTATAATTACCTACTACTTGGATTGCACCTCTAGAAATTTTAGATGTTATTTGCAGAGTATTGGCGTCTCCTGGATTCTTGAGGGAGGAACAGTATTGTAAGTTTATCTTTGTTACAAAAGATTTGTCTTTGCTTTTGGAAGCATAAGTGTTTCTTTCCAATTTTACCTAACTTTTCAGCCTGGTCAGAGCAACTAACTTGCTTGCTCTGTATTTTGAGGGGATTTTAGCTCTTGCTCATCTATAATTCTTTGGTAATTCCACAAGCCAGTGGTTGTTCTAAGTTTCTCACAATCTCCATAGATTGGATAAGCTTTATTGGTATTGATAAACTGATCAGAAGGCAGAGTTTAGAACAACTGTCATTTCAAATGGAACCAATTCCATCTGCATATTATGTTAGTCTTCAGCTTTCCAGGTTGTTGTGGCTAAATCAAGTTGTAAAAATAAAACAACAAAAAAACCAAACACCAAAACCACCCCTGCCAGAAGCTGGTATAACATGAAGTATCTACCTCTGTGAATTGCACTGCCAGTAATTCTGAAACTTAACCAAAGTATCTTGCTTGAGACAAGTTTTACAAACATAACAAAAAAAAGGAATGGTTCCAGTATGGAGAGCATTTGAGATACTCAGCAGTTAAATGATAGTTCTTACAAAATATGTAGAAATACAAGGAGTAACAACACCAAATGGATACCTGTAAGTTAAATGTTAGACCATTTTTGATTGTGCAAAGTAACCATAAATCCTATGGCACTGATAGAGGACTTCAGCTAAAAAACACAGTTTATGCATTCATAGCAGCTGACAATTCTATACTAACCATCTTGAATCGACCCTTAATTTAACAGTAGAGCAGAGCTCCAAATACTCTGTGCAAAGATACATTGAAAGTAGTTATTTTGATCATATTTTATTGCAATTTATTGCCTCTTTCTCCATTCATCTGGTTTCTCACTGTAAACCAGCTGTGAGATTCTGCTAATCCATATGTTTAGGCTAAAGTTTTGGCAGCATTTTCAAGAAGGATTTTCTATAACTTTTTGTCCCATCAATGAAACTATATTAGAAATTTAGAGTCCAAAAGATAGTTATCTTCTTTGTGCTTTTATAAAATAACAGCCTGATGAGAGACTACTGTTAGTCATTAATACTGACTATGCAAAAAAACTGAAGCAAATAGACAAGGAATCATTCAGACCTATATTTCTGTTTACCCATATATACACAGAAAAATATGTCTAGATAGAAAAGAAGGCAATTTAATTTTCATTTCCTGTATTAAACAAAACACTTCTGGAAGCTGTAATGCACCTTAGATAATATTATTAATAAGACACATTATATAACTCCATGACCAAATACATGCTTTAGCCAAAACTCTTGCATTTGTTTCTAAGCACCCCAAAAGGAGAAGTTAAAAAGACATTGTATCATTTACCAATGTTCTGATTCATGAATGGGACCCCTGGTTATTGCATTTTGCAATTTAACAGGAGCTGTTCAGAGCTCAATAATTTTGTTATGACAGATTTCCCAGAATGCAATTTCCTATTAGAATGAACTTAAAGCTAACCAATGAGTATGGAATAGGTAGATTAGTTTCCCTGTTTGGCATTTTTCTGATGAATTTTCACTGAGAGTCTGAGAGAAGTTTCAATGTTGATTATACCATCCTCAGATGTGACAAAATCTTCCATTAATCACAACATCTGAGTGAGAGTCAGCAGTATGAGTCATAAAAAATTGTGATTTTTTTTTTGTACTGCCAAACAGAAGGTGGATTATATTCATATAGATACATAATAATTTTGAAGTCCCTGGATTCTGCTTAAGTAGGTGCCAAGTGCTTGTATGCTGGTGCACATCCACAAAGAGAGTTATGGGTTGTGGGTTTTGCAGCACTGTCCAGCTGTACTGCTCTTAAATCTTGCAAGGCAAATACTTAATATTTTTGTGTGTCATGCATGGCTTCTAATCTGCTATGAATTAATATATTGGTAAGATAGCACAGTGGTAAGGATAGAAGAGGACTGAATGTGTTTGTGCTGACCTGGGTTAAGAAAAATTCAGAGCTCAGCCAGCCTGCTCCACACACTTGTTTTCTAATTTTTAACTGCTTTCTTCTCTAAGTCATTTGCTCATAGGGCATGCTGCTTCACTTCTTTCAAAATAAATCACCACAGTGGGTGTTTGAAGCTGAGAAACTTTGATATTCAAACTTCCTTATTCATATTCATCCTCATAATCTGCTCTTATTTGTGGCAAACTCCATTTAATTGAATCAACTCCATTTAATTGAATCAACTTAATTATCACATATTTCCTGCTACTGAATGATTGACTTCTTCTCCCTCAAAGTCAGCACTGCCTTTTGCATTTATACTGTGAGCTCCTAGGCCACCTAGAACCAGATCGCTTGGATAGGTGTTAAAACCCAGATGCTGAGTTAGAATGGGCTGGAATATGAGTGGAAATGGATTTTGCAGATGGCTACTGTTTAACAAAGGGTTGTGATATGTCAAAGGAAATTTTATGGGGATTGGAAATCTTACAACTGCCTAAAGCAGGTGGCCTTAAGCCCCAACTTAGTTATATTTTGGAAAATTGAGCTCTAGCTTGGTGTTTTTCCATCTAAGTGCGTGTGTGCACCTCATGGAAGTCACTTTGGTTATGTTGGATCTTACTGTTCCATTTCTTATAGATACTCCCCAAAGACAGTTAATATGTAAAAGCATTCCATTTCTGTGTTGTCCAAACCCATGCTTTGCCAGTCATGTCAGCCATTCTAGATTAGTCTTCTTTTGAGTTTTTGAAATATGCCAGTTCTAAATAATACTTAAAAAACACCTTTTTTGTCTTTAGCAAAAACAAGCACTGGACAGCAGTTAAACCAGAATGAAGTGGCAATCCTGCTAAACCTGCTACAGTCTAAAACAAGTGTTAGTTTGGCACAGTTTGCCCAAGTGTTGAATATTAAGGTAAACCCAGAGACTCAGCAGCAACTAAATAAAATAAATCTTCCTGCTGGAATTTTGTCAGCAGGTGAAAAACAGTCAGAACAGCAGCAGCAGCCACCGCCACCTCCGCCACCACCTCCAGAGCAGGAGCCTCTAAAACAGCTGATGGTCACGCAACCGCCTGTGCCACCTGCTCAGCTGGGTCAGCCTAAAGTTGAGACTGATGCTGCCCAGGCAGCTGTCCAGAGTGCATTTGCTGTTCTGTTGTCTCAGTTAATAAAGGCTCAGCAAACAAAACAAAAAGATTTTGTGTTGGAGGAGAAGGAAAATGGATCAGGAAATGAAATGTCATTACAACTCAGGCAGCCTCCAGAACCCGCCACTCCTGTGTCTGTCAGCCGGGACGACGTGGAATCTCCGGCACCTGGCTACCCACATCTGATCAAGTCATTATACATGTCTGCAGGTACTGAAGGCCTTTATTGCTAACCAGCAAATACCTGGAGCACTGGAGGTGTAATAGTTTGGGAGTAGAGAATTAACATGTTTGCCATATGAATCTGTGTGAGTATAGGAGATTAAATTGATTTGGTCACATTTTACGTCTGGATCAGAGAATTTGTGTCTTAGTCTGACAGGTGCCATGCAGACAGAGCAAACAATGATAGCCAACCTAAGAGGTACAGAAGTATTAGTGATGATAACATTGATCATTATTCTGGGGGTTGGGGTTTTCTTAATGGTGAGTGTGGTGGTGAAGACAGTCTTTTCTAGCAGATGCTTAGATGTAATTTGCCAGTTTTGACTGTGTGTTTAGGTAAAACTTGTTTTGGTGAGACACTATTTTATTTTGGGTTCTAATGCTGACTAGAGCAGTTCCTTAGTGTCAAATTCAGTTGTTACCTGAACTGTCAGACACACATGGCTAAAGGTTTCCATTGAGGTATAGTAGTGGCTTTCGTATTCTTCTCACAGTTTAGAGCTCTGTTCATCTTTTTGGGTTGCAAATTCAGGCTTATTATGATGGTTCATACATTGGTTTGTTGTGTTTGCAGCTGTTGAAAGAAATATTCTGAAGTGCTTTGGGGCTGTTCTTGGAGGGTTTGGGGGGTTTTTTTGAGAGGTGTGCTTTTTTGTTCGTTCTTATTTTAAACCTTGAGTTTTGCTGTTCTTTGATAGGGTGGCCTTTTGTCCCATGAGACTTTTATCCTTATCTTTGAATCTTTCTTGATCTTTCTTTGAATTTTTAGTGTTTGTGTTGCTTGCATTTTGTTCTGGTTGTTTGGTTTTGCTGTGTTTTTTTTTCAAGGAGCTTGTACTGTTTTTCTTTAACTGACTGCCTGGTGATCTTACTCTAAGGAATAACCTACATCATGCTCCTGAGGCAAATGAGCTGTTGCCAAATTTTGTCCAAAATAATCAATATAATTATTGATAAATTTAACTAATAAATTTATGATAATTGAAGTTAACAAATCTCTATGTTTTTCCAGGAAGGAGTCCTTTTCTTTCTGGTCCTGTTATTTGTATAGTTTTATTCCAGAGCTTTTCTTTTTTATCTTCTTAGGTCAAGAGGATTTGGTTAGGCAGTCTGAGATGAGGCTTCTGAACCGAACACCTGAGCAGGAGCGCCCTCGGATCTTGCCTCCAGACCAGCGTCCCCCTGAGCCACCGGAGCCTCCGCCGCTCACTGATGAAGACCTTGATTATCGGACAGAGAATCAGCATTTGCCTATAAGTAACTCTTCAGGAACAGATCCTCACGCAGGAGTGAAAGCAGCTCTTCTGCAGCTGCTGGCTCAGCATCAAGCTCAGGCGACAACAGAGGAGCCAGTACAAACGAGTGTGGATTATCAGGCTAGAGACTCCTATGTAACAGGCCCTGACTACAAGGATAACTTTGGATCATCGTCGTTCTCATCTGCCTGTTACAGCACTAGCGATGGAATAGGAAGTGGATCATCAGGAGTATTAGAAAGGAGGAGTTTCCTTGGAAACTCAGATATTCAGTCTTTGGATAACTACAGTACTGCTTCATCTCACTCTGGTGCTGCCCCTCCTCCATCGGCCTTTGCAGAATCCTTTCCCAGCTCAGTAACTGGTTACGGAGACATTTACCTCAATGCTGGCCCCATGCTATTCAGTGGAGATAAAGACCATAGGTTTGAGTACAGCCATGGCCCAATCCCAGTTTTGGGGAGCAGCCGTGATGCTTCCACAGGTCCAGAGAGTGCGCACTCTTTGCCCACAAAGATGCACAACTATACCTATGGAAGTAATTTACAGGAAAATCCCACTGGCATCAGCCACATGCATGGACAGACTTGGACTTCTCCTGCCCAAGGACCTGGCTATTCCCAAGGATACAGGGGACACATTAGCACATCTGCAGTGAGAGGGCGAGGCAGAGGATTACCATATTGAGTATCTGTTTTTCCTCAGGCACATCATTTTTATCTGGAAAAACTATTTTTCCCCCCTAGCTGCAATTTAAAGCAGCAATTCAACAGACTTGAATAATGTTAATTCAACAGCTTTATTTTTATGTGGAAAAGGGTCTTGCATACAGTAGAAAAAATTAAAAAATGCTTACAACTCATGCTGTCTAAAAACTAGATGACTTGATTGTACATGTTCACAAACTCTAGTTCTGACTTTTATTTTGTATTTTGGCAGTTTTAAGTGGATGCTAAATTTAGGGACATCAGCTTTTTATGGCACTCTTTCAGATCTTCTGAACTATGCACATTTGTGCTTTTTTTGTAAGTTTGGACCAACTTTTATGTAAAAAAAAATTTTACAATAATCAAAGCAGGGCACTGATTTATTTGGTATTTTTCTTTTTACAGAACTACCTTTAGTCAAAGGTCACAGTCAGTCTTTGCACTGCTTTCAGTGTTATTGTGGAAGGTGTACTTCGTGCTCATTTCAGATAATAAAACAACCTTTCTCTTGATGCAAAATTTTATAAATATTTGGTCAACGTTTATTTTTTTCTTTCAAGAAAAAAAAGGAATGGATGTTCTGGTAAAATACTCTCTCCATCTCCCACGCTTGTTTATATAAAAACTGTTTTACTTGAATGGTAAGTGCCTTAACATGTAAGCTTAAGGTCTGCAAAAATTTGGAAGTACTTCATAGGTCGCTACGAACATAATGCCTAAACCTAGGTAATTAATGAGAGAATTCAGATAATAACAAGAAACTCAAGTGGGTCATAATCTTGTGGTGTTTACTTCACATGGGCCAGTTACGTAGAGACCTGATCTTACCTGAATAAAATTGTAATTTCCAAATTGAACTTCATGAGAAACGTTGAAAGTGAAGAGAAGAATGAAGAGTGTAGTTTTTCCTCAGCTCCCTGTTGGAGTTGTAGTGTTTTAGTTCCTCTGCCAAATAAACTATATATGTCCTTACCAAGTGATGAAATAGTTTTTTTCTCTTAAATGTCAACAGCAGTAATTTCTTTACTTTGTGTGAAAAGCTGACACTGTTTGTCTTTTTACCCCAAGTACTGCATTGTAGGAAGTAACCAAAGGAAAAATGACCAGTATTTAAAGCAATGGCAAAATGTTTGACACTAGTTGTAATTCTCTGTAAACTTGTGATTGTGCCAATTAATTGATTTTATATCTGCTGTTCCACAGAACATTTTAATATTGGAATTGAGTGTCTCGGAACAACTAAGATTATTATAGTTAAAACTCTTACCAAGAGCCACTCCTCATACTAACTACAGCTTCCAGCATGGTTTTTTTTTGTTTCCTCTGACAACAAGTGATCTCTCTCCTGCAGAGAGGAGGTATGGTTGTATTTTGCCTGTACGTAAAAGGATGTCTTGAAGCCCATATTGGAAACAATTTTCCAACTGATTATCCAGTTGACAGATCGGTACCTTATGTAACTGAGTGTTTAAATACTACTTTTTAAAAAGTAAAATTTCTACTTACACTATTACAAATGTCTTGTCAATGACTTTCTGGATTTTCAGAATAGAAGCCAAAGCTGTTGGTGTTTTGTTTTAATTGAAAATCCTGATTGATATGTGGCTCATTCCCACACGGTAGAGCGTGGAGAAACTCCCTTCGCTGTGTAGTGTTTGAGGATCTGGCAGATGAGGAATGGAGGGAGTCCTGCTGCTTATGCTGTCCCCAAGTCTGGCAGTTGCTTTCACTAGATACAGTAGAAAATCCTGCCATCTGAAAATAAAAGTGGCCAGGTCAGAAACAAATACAACCTGAATTGCCTGTGCTTAAGAAAGGCAAAAGCTTCATGTGAATGACAGTGCACTGGACCGTTTTTTTCCTTGAGTAAGGACATCCCCATAGCATTTTTCTGCTAGTAAAATTTTAAAGACAAAAATCATTAGTGTCATTTAGATATGGGCAGTGTTGGCTTAAGGGTCTTTGTTTACTAATCTTTAAAAAACCCAGACCCACAAATATACACACAGATTGCTTTTTTTTTGGTATTGTTTTTTTCTAGAATCAAGCTTTCAAAGCTTATATGCACCTACTTTCACTAAAGATGTGCAGTCTGGGGTTACTCACCTGCACCTGAGGTGTAACTGCAGGTAGTAGTTGGCTAAAAACACAGGTAAGTTCAAATGGAAAGTAGATCTCAAAGAACTAAATCAATTGACTTCCAATACAAAAATGCAAGGAAGAAGTTGTGTCTCCTACCTTCCCTTTTGGACATAAATTTTCAAGTAATTTAGTTAGCTTCATTCAGTGCAGAGAAGTCAGTCCCCTCTGCATCTGTAAATGAGTGTGCAGTTTCCTTACAGGCTGGCAGTACTTTCAGACATTGTTCTACCAAAATGGATCTCAGTCTTTGGCCATGAAAAAAACCCTAACAGCCCCAGCACAAGTAATCCTGACGGTGAGGAGAGAGGAGGTGCAATAAACAATTGACTTCCAGATGAATCAGAAACAAAACTCTGATATGCTGTAGCAGATGAATACTGTACAATGACTTCTCCCCAACTTAAGGAATACTAGCCTGTGACTTTGAATGCTGTATTTTCATGGGCCAACAGTATTGAGATAATTTGGAGGGAAAGTTAATGTATTTCCATGTGTGATAACTCTAAAAGGTTGCCTTCTCTGCAACCCAGGGAATCTTCTTGGCTCTTTCGCTGACGCCTTTCCTCCTGGGCTGGTGCAGGTGTGGAGCTCTGCCCATGAGGGTGTGGCAGGAGGATTGGTGCCTGCAGCCACTCTCACCTGGCCTGGAATTGTGTCTGGGCAAGTTAGCACCTAGGGAACTGCCCAGATCTAAGGACAGTAGATCCACATTCATTTGTACTAGAGATACCTGTGTGTTACCTGTAAACATTGAATTAAATCACATGATGAGCTTATGGCAGCATTTTACCCTTATGTGTGAACTCCACTCAGCAGAGAGTCTGTACTAGTTTGGCATTTTACATCATGTGGCTCTTGCATTTTTGATGCAGTAGTAGGCATTCTGAAAACAGCATTATTTTTCTGTGAGCCGTGGCTTTTATTACTTTCTCCCTTATTCCTTTGGGTTTAAGTTTTCCGTGCTGCAATTCCAAAGTGAGCTACAGAGACCTGGATACTACATCGAAAAGTAAGTGTTGTGTGTTTGTATTTCTAAATAAACGTAGTGAAATACTGTAATAATGGACTATCAAATAGCAAGTACTTCATTTTTTATATTAAGTGGTCTTTAGCCATACCAAGAGGAAGAAAGCGAGCATGACTGGACTGCTTATGACCATGACTTAAAACACTTACACTATTATTATGCTTAAATTCAGCCAAAAGAAAAGGAAACCTTTTATGGATTGCTAGTTGTCATTATCCTGAACAGAATGAGCAGTGCTAGGGAAGAGATATAAAAATACATGTATCCTTAAATGTTCATATAATTTCTTGGAAAAATAATTTTAAAATGGCAAACTTCTATATTTTCTTATGTTTCCATAAAATGTGGTCTCTCTTAAATTTTCTCCATCCCACAGTAGTGTCAGGTGCTTTCTAGAAGCAGAGGCAGTAAGTGCCACGTTGTAAGTTCTTATGGTTTTGAGCACTCTTCTCCTTTAGCTTTCAGTTTTGGTGGAGGCAGTTTCAGTTTTGGTGAAGTTTACAGTTGGATGAGTTGAATAGATAATTGTGTGGTAAAAACTGAAGTACTGAAATAACACAGGGATACCTTTTGTCTGCAGGCAAATTAGGTCTTGGACCATGAATTCTGTTTCTGTGAGAGAAAAATGTCAGATGTTTTACTTGCATTCTTCTTTTCATCAATAAAACACTCAAGTGTTTTACATACAACATTTCTCCAGTCTGTTCTATTGTTTTTCACATGAGGAAATTTTGGCTATTACCCTTCTTGAGAGTTTTGGGATGTTTTGTATTTGCGAAGTATGTCATGAAATTAAGGAATCACCAGAAAATTTATTTGAATTCTATATTTAAAAATAAAATGACCTTGGGTTGACTTAAAATCAAATTAATTTGCTTATCAGGGTGAAGAAACTTTATTGCAGGAGTTATTTCGAGACAACTTAATTTAAAACAAATTGTTATGCTTCAGCTTGCTTACTCTTTGTTATTTTAAGCCATTTGTATATAAAATGTATTGTGCGGCCTGTAAATAAAATACATGAAAATTGAAGTCTTTCCTTGTTTTCCCTCTCTGGTTGTCAACTAGTATTTCAAAAGAACACTGGGTTAAACTGAGAATGTTTTCAGTGTATTGAAATTCTGCAAGTTATTAATAAAACCCATTTACTCCTCCAGTCCCGTTTCAAAGGAGCCCTGCAGGGACTGGCAGTGTGAGCCTTTGCTGGCAGCGTGGATGATGCGGGAGCCAAGGTCCAGCAGAGCCTCCCTTTGAGCACTGATGGTGCCCCAAGAGCAGGCAGAGTGCTGGGATATGGGTGTGGGACAGGGGCTTTGCCAGCACTGAGAAGCTGTTGCTTCAGCATCTGTGAGCTGCTCAGGATGGTGGGCGATGGATGGCATGACATTTTTTCTTTGCAGTGTCCAAGCAGAGGTGCAGTTAATATTCTCCACCACTGCCTCTTTAAAAAGGATGGTGTGCATGTTAGAAGCAACGGGAAATCAAACCCAAAGAGCCAGGTATTTTCAGTGTCTGGGGAGACACTGTGAATTGAGTCTGGCTTAAGCAACTGTGCTGTGAATGCCTGAGGCTTTTCTTGCTTTTTTCCCTACTGTATTAGTTATTTAATGAAACCTTTTGGATCTTTCAGTAAATGCTATATCTCCATCCAAGAATATGGCACTTGCTGTTATCTTCAGTTCTTTTAAGCTTGAGGTTGGGCAGAATGCTGCTTCATCATTTGTCATTGATAAAGACAATAGATGGGCAGTGAAAATGCAGTTGGAAGTTACAGGGGCCAGCAGCAGTTACATAGGTGTCACTTGACATTAGGCTGACAAGATGTGTAGCTGCAGCCCAAAACACCTCACTCTGGAAACAATATTTTGGTGACAGCTGCAATTAAATCCCGACCTTCAGTTCTTGCAACAAGCTCAGGCTGTATTTCACAGGGTGTTGACTTGCACATAGCAGATCTGGCAGTTGTGTGTATCCAATTCTAGTTGTCTGCTCAGTTTTTCTCATGAAAACTGCTATTGCAAATCATAACAAAGTTGTGACAAAGTTGGCTCTGGTTTATGTTTGAGCATGAACCTGAAATGGTTTGAGAATGGTGCAGAATCCCTTTCATTGAGCTCTTGCTGCCATAGGGGTAGCCAGCTGTGCAATAAGGTACCAGTAATAATTCCCATGGGATCTGTATGTCAATTGATATCCTCAGCTGCAAGCAAAATAGCATCAAGTAAAAGAGGAGATACACAAGTAACTGCAGAACAGCCTGTATCAACACAGAGCAAGGAACGGGTCTATGAAATTGGTGGCAAGAGAGGAAACCAGTCAAAGCCGTGACTTACTGCCTGCTAGATTTAAAGAAGAATGCAGTTTTGCAGCAATTTCTTTTAAATCACCTGAACCAGGATTAGGTTGCTTCTATTTTAAAGGAGTGTCTGTAAAACCTGACAGGCCATCTGGATGAACCAGATTAGAGCTACCAAACTCCCCCAACCATGTGGAAGAAAATGAAAGTTGGAGCACTTTGCAGTTGCAGTAAACATGGGCAGAGAACTTAATTTGACAAATAAGGGTAACTGTTCCTTTGCCCAGTCAACTGCATTCCCTTTGATGGAGCTTGAGGGTTTTGCTTTTAAAGTTGTTTACTTGTTATGGCTGCTTATTTGGGGCTTTTTTTATTGCCTATGGAGAGAAGGCATAGTCAGAGGAACCTTGAGCCTTATGGTAATGTTTTCTTTTTCTTTAGTTAGAGCAGCCCTTGCCAATAGGGCAATACTTGCATCACTTCGCATAGCACCGCTTCAATTCTTCAGCAGCTCCTCTGGGGGTACTTTGGGTGTACTATTGATGTGGCAAATTCTCATAACATGGTGAATGTACCTTTAATAGGACTTTTTGCAAGGAGGCTTTGAGAAGATTTTTTTTTTCAATATTAGGAAATACAGTGTAGAGGAGACATAGCTGGTTAGAAAGGGGAATACTCGGGGGGAAGTGTTACAGAAACCAGCCTTGTACTTACAAGCAGATCTGACAGCTGTGTGCTGCCCTTAATGTAACTTAATAAGGAATAAGGGGGAATAAGTGGTTAGTATTTGACTTGTGCAGATGTCTCTCTGCTGTACTCCTTCCTGTGTGCTAGGTTGTAGTATTAGTTGCTAGAGGACATAGCTGCAGCAATGTCTAACACAGGTGCCTTTTCTCTTTTCTCCTGCAAGTTCTTTCCAGACCTATTTTACAAATGTGTAAAGCATGGCAGCAGGTTCCATCACGGGTGACAGCACACTCTTTACAGCCTTTCAAGGATCTTGGTTTAGCCCAGGTGGCAGTGGTCAGGAAGCACTGATGTCTGCTTGCCCTGCCTTTGGGAGCCTCTCTGCGCATCAATGCCCTAAGAGCTGCCAGTGCTGCTTTCTCTCCGCGCTCTGTCGCCAGGTCACCCTGAGAAAGGAATGGGCTGCACAGAGAACTGAACAGAAGACTTTAGGAGGTGATTTTCCCTGAAAAAGGAGCAAGGAAGAGATCATTACTTTTTTATTTTCATTCTCCTTCACCCTTAGCAACTGCAAAAAGGATCTACAGGAATGGTTTCAAAGCAAGACTTGGTTTGGTGGTGGTTTTTTTGTTTTGGTGTAATTTTTAAAATTTTCTGTTTTTCTTTACTGGTATTGTCCTTCATTGGATGTTAGAAACTGCCTGCAAATCAATGTAGGATTGAGAAACTGGGACTTTTGCTTTGCAGCTAACCTGGTAGCAAAAAATACATGGAAGTTACAAAAGAGGAGCAGGCCATTCCCTGCCTTCCTGCACTAGAGCTAAAATTAAAACACATCCCCATACTGGAAAAGAAAGGATGATGTGCACAGCGCACAAAAACAGCAGCCAAAGTTATCCATATGCAGTCCTGTAACTTTTCCTGCCCCACAAATACTCCTGAAAACCCGTGTTATCCCTGGGCTGGAATCCTTACCCTCAGGACAAGGAAGGCAGTGGATCTTCTGACTGCATAGGCATTCCTGCTTTCTTTGCAGAACGAAGATTAATTGTGACCATTTTTTAATCCCATTTTTTCTAAAAATTGTTCGTGAGGGGGAGGGGGTAGGGAACAGACTAAGAACTACAGATGACATGGGAAACGAACAGGAATCTATTAATGCTGTATATGAGGAGTAGTAAATAATAGTTCAAAACTTACCTGCAGATGGTTTGGCAATTCCACATCAGGAAAGTATTACTCTAAACCTGGCAGATTTTAGAAGCTATATACATTTTTCTCCCCAGACTGCTTCCTGTTATGGATTACAGTTCCTGCTGTGAGACTTCCAAGCAAGCACATATGTTTACGCAAGACAGTGAAACAAGACATGCAGGTAGTAGTAATAATTTTTATTTGCACAATGTACTTGCAATGACAATGCTGCCTTTTGGGAATAATGATAAAACAGCCAACAAATTCAAGAGAACTTTGCAGACCTGTTCTATCAGAAATACAACCCTATTTCAGCTTTTAGGATCAGGTGAATTGGAGATGACCTTCTCTCTCAACTAATCTCCTGGGAAGCTCCACTGCTGTTTGGGTTTGGGTATTTCTTGCTAGTCTCAACTGTTAGAATGCAAATTGTTTCTTCATATCCAGGGAAACATCCTGCATGCTTTATTTAAGTGCCTGTCATTTGTTGCTACCTTGCAGCCTCTTCCATTGTTGTTTTTTTTTTTTTCTTTTTCATTCCTCAGTCCTGTATTAAGGTTTCAGCATTATGGAGCTTTTGTATTGTAAAAGCTATTACACAATGCCCTTCATTATGGGAAGCTGTAAATCAAAGCACTGAGTATTTCCATGAAGTTCTAAAAATACTGGATTGTTTGAGATGCAGTCACAATATGAGGATTCCTCCTGTCTTGGCTAAAGTGTGTTTCTATCTAAATATTTAATCCATATGACATGTTTGTGCTGGCAAGAGCAGAAGGGGAGCAAGGAGCATCCAACAGAATATGGTCACTGCAGTCCATAATGAAATAAGGAAGCTGGTATTTTAAATTTAGGTGAAATCATCAATTTCCTCTACAGAATTGGGAAGAAAAATGCTGTGAGAATGAGAGTGATTAGTCATATTGACTAAATAAAAATAAAAATGTTTAACACCTTCTGACAACATAAGAGGCTGCAGTTAACAGGAAGTCAGGATTTCATATGCAAAATAGAAAGAACATCAAATATACATGCTTCACTGATACTCAGTTTGAGGGAATCTATTTATTCTGTTTTAAGTGTGATGGATATTTAAAACACCTCCTGCTATAGGAAATGGTGATCACTGAGCAAGTTTCTACACAATGCAGAGACAACAGTTTGACAAGACAGAATCAACATGAAAAATGCACAAGAACTTGCTTTGCTGTGCAGAGTGCTCCACCCTTTCCAAGAAACCACCATTTCCTTGTGTAATGCCTTGACAACTCATGTAACTCTGTTGAAGGATATCACAGGACAGGAGAGAGAACACATGCACAGCAGCATTATTCAACTCATCAGCACATAAACAGACCCAACAAATGGGATTAGATTTCTTATTGGTAGGATGCTCCAAAGTGCACCGGGGAAGCTGGCAGCTCCTACTGTTCTTCAGAGCAGTTCTAAAACTCTTCCTAAATGGGAAGGCAAAAGCTGTGCCAAGTTGTCATTAAGCACTCTATAGGTAGTCATAAAAAGCAAGAAATCGGGTTTGTAACACTTACACATCCTGTGTATGTGTTACATCATCTACAAAATAAAACATCATCCACATCACAGCCACATACTGCTGGAATATAAATTCAGCAGTTGCACAGCTTGACCCCTGCTAGGAATGCATGAACATTTTTAGGCTTGAACATTTTCTGTAGCATTTAAAAAATAAAATGCATGAAAAGACTTATAATTATGGTGACAGTTCTATGCTTTAGAAAGTGATGATGTCACTTAAAATTCCTGTCCAAGAAGAGTCCCCAACCAAAAAAACCCTTCAGGACCTGAAACCTCAACTCTGGAAATCAATTTGTGGATTATTTTTCTGTTTTGAAGCATGGAAAGTTTATTTCAATACCTTTTATAATACTGTCACAATTGGCTTTCTGACTCATTAATCTGAAAAGCTGAACCACAGGAGACTGAAAGAGCAGGTGTTGCACCAGATTAGGCATCAATCAGTTATGAAGATACTGGTCATTAAAAAAAAAAAAGTCTTAAATTAATGCCTAGTGAGCTAAAGACTGGTTTGCTCCATGATAATTGCTTGAGAATCTTCCACTGGAAGGGGCTATGCTTCTGATGACAGCATACATCATTTCCATATGCAATGAAAATCAATAGAGTAAATATTCCTTTTCTAAGGAGATTGTGACTTCCATTGCTATGGTCTTGTGAATGAAAACTTAAAACTGTTATCTTAGGTTGAAATTGTTCCTGCATCATTGCAGATTTTAGTTCAGACTAAGGACGAAAACCAGAACCCCTGTTAACTTTAGCAGGGATTTCCATTTCATTCTCCAGCATCAGAATTTTCCTTTTAAACAGAATGTTGGGGGTTTTTAATACAACCAACCTTCCATAAAAAAACATTATGTATAATTTGGCATACATATTTTGGCCACAGAAGACTCTCTCCTGGAGAGCTGTGAAGAACACAAACATGTAGATTATCAAAGAAATCATGGACATTCTCATCTATTCAAAGTTCTTGAATGCTTATTCTTCTGTTAAGAGCAATGTTTCTGAGTCTATTTGTGTTCTCTACAGTAGATTTGAAAGGTGCTTGAGGAAATTAAGGACTACTTTTCAGAGCTCTATCAGAATTTGGAACATTTAATGAACATATAGCAGAGAGTGAGAGAGATGCTCACAGAATTAAACAGCTACCACGTATCATTAGCATGTCTTGGAAAGCATGGCTGACTTTCTGCTGGCATCCCTCCTCCCACGAAGGCAATGCATTTGAAACTTGACCTGAAAATGTTATTGATTAGGGAATGCAATAGGGACAGCAGAAAACACCAGGTTCTCTTCTGCCACTAAACAATAATAAGGCTTGAGCAAGACATCTCCTCTTGCTATTCATTCATTTTCCCATATGCAAAATGCTGGACTAATAATATTATCCCCTCTGAAGACTGATGTGATGCTTAATGAAATACAATTAATGTGTTGGTTTAGCTTTATATTAAAAGCAATGTTTACATCTGTAAGGTAAATTCCTGTTTAGCATGATATAGGGATTAAAGCTCTTTCTACAACTGTGAATCACTGTTCTCCTATTTGCTCAGGTGTTCCACACTTGCCTGTCTGGAGTAACAGAGAGGCAAAGCAATTAAAAGATGAGCCCTGATTTCTAAATCAGATATAAAGGTTGGTTGTACCTCCAAACAAGCACAAGAGAGGGAGAGGCTTCCACTAAAATACCAGACTTTGCCTAGAAAACTTTTTTTTTTTAGATAGCAACTCTAGTTTAATAGTCTTCTTACCATAAGCTCACTGTACTTCACAATTTCCTTTACACACTTTATGTATATAAAAGTTGTACAATTTTGTCCACTTTTTCTATGGAAAATAAATTTGGTTTGATACTATTTTCAGACAGAATGAATTGTATTATTAACTTCAAAGTTTAACAAAACTCCAGAAAGTTCATGAAATATGTATGAGCCCCAGCACTTCATCTGCCTTTTTACTGGATAAAGGCATGGAGGGCTGGTGGCTGAAAGTGGCCTGGTCTGGAACTCCCTCTGGGATTCTTTCTATTCTTATTAATTTAAAAGAAGGATGAAGTGACAGCAAGCAGATGTCTGTGTTTACATAACTCCAGAACAGACCTCTCTGGAGAGAAGAGCACAACTCCAAGAAAAAGCTGTGAATTGTTTTAACTCTTTCTGCCTGGGATACCACAAAGGCAATTCTTAAATATTAAGTGTCTTTGCTATGGTTTAAACAAAACCGGTGGTTTTATGTGGGAGTTGCCAGGTGAGGTTCAGACATAACATTGTGCAGGATTTCACAGGATATGCTTCTTTCTACCATGAACTGATGGACACTGAGATTTGACCAAAATCTATGTAGCACTTCTTAGTGAAAAGTGTATTTCACTTACTGCTTTAGTTTATGGATACTGAAAAGGTCTGTATCCCATACTTCTCCGTAACTAGAATCAGGCAAGTTATTAATTTCATTCACTCTTTGGGACTCAATATGTATAGATACTACTTGGAACTTTAAACCTCATTTTTCTTTACCATTTTGAAAGATCCTTAAAATTTGCAACTAGTAAAAAAGAAATAATAATAACCAATAATTCAATAGGACCTCAGGACAAAAAATAATGAAGCAGGAGTGTGAAAACTGCAGGCAGAAAAAGCAGCAGTCATGGTACAGATTGACATATCTTTGTAAATTGCTTTGCAATTGATGTTGCAACAACAACATTATTATAAAAAAGATGGTCACTGGCAGCTCCCATTCTGAGATTCACTGTTGGAAAAGCTCACTGGAATTAACTTCCTTGTTCCTGCCATCAGCAAGCTTAGTTTGAAACACACTTTTAAACTATTCAGTCTTAATCTGTATGATTTGAAAACACTTGTATTTGCTTTGTCAGAACTAGGGGAACAGTGATAGCTCAGAATTGAAAAATCTTCTTGTGATACACACAGCTCTGAATAATAAATTAAATGTTTATTTTATAATAAATCAATACATTAAAATAATAAAAAAATATGGGTGGCTTAAGTCACAAAAGAATGGAAGTCTTTTAAGAGAGAAGTATCTGGTTCAACTAAAGTGTCAGCTACAGAAAGAATATTGGGAATAACTGGTGGAAAGTGACTTCAGAGAAAATGCAGGGCTTGGCCACAGTGTTGCAGAGCCTGTGAAGAAACAGAGTGAGGGAATGAATGCAGGTCTTACCTTTCTTCAGCCTTCTACCCTTTTGTGTCCCTTATGGAGACACTTTTAACATGTTCTGGACTCTTGCCCATGTTCTGTGCGGATGCTTTGTGATATTACAGATGACTGAGAACGACTCGTGCAAATGGTGGGTTTTTGAAGGTGCAGACCCTTTCACTGCATTGTCTCCATGCCAGGAGGTGCTGGAGGGGCAAATCGGCTGAACTGATGATCCTCGCCAGGCCTGAAACTGGTTTATTTTGGGATGCTCACCTAGAAACAGACTAGCTGCTTTTAAAGCCATATGCTTTGACTAGATGTGTTTCTGCTGTTTTTCTCTGATACATTAATACAGTTAGAATGACACGAGAACCTTGCTTTTTCCTTCTGCTCATTGAAAGGTTTCAAGACTGAAGGCAGTTGCTCTGCAGCAGATCTTCAGGCTGTTCAAAAGTGTCTAAGCAGAATTTAGCACTGAAGTGACTACTGCGGGACTGAAGTTGAAGTATCTTTTCAAACTGGCAGTAAATGATTAAGTATATTGAATAGGAAAGATCCCCAGGCAGACACCCTTTTTATTTCTGCTGCCCACCAAACTCACTTCTCTCAGAAATGCAAATCTGCTTTCTTATCATTCATGGATTTAAAAACAGTAATACATCCTGTGGCTCCTGGAGCAAGAATACCTGATTTTATGCTTTCATGAGGTAGTTTTTCCTCCATCCAACTTGGTGTACTATCAACAAGGATATCCTTAGTGGAAGTGTAAGTATTTAAAAGATGCTTGTGTTGGGAAGCTACCAGAAAAAAACTGGGATCAATGCAACACTTTCCTGTGCCTTCTTACACACTTCTTCTGTTGTCTTTTTAGAGTGACTTTGCCTGTTTATTATTGCTCAAAGTGCAATGTTTAACACAGATTTAAGCACCACTTGTCTGCATGTTCAGTAGTGGCTTTTTTTAAATCTGAAGGGTGGCCACTATGGCAAGGTCATGTCTGTGTTGCACAGTTCTCACCGCACACCTGACAACAAAGTCCACCACTCAACCAGTGCAGGCTCATTTAGATGAGTCAGCGGGGATCTGTGTGACTTTACTTGTCATAATTCTGTCATCTCCAGCAATGTAAACTAACAGGACCTGTAGAGACCGAGTGTGGTGGGTGGTTGGATGACACCGATTCCATCAAATCCTCCAGCAGAGCCCTGAAGGGTGGAGCGAGCCTATTTCAATGGAAAGGGCAGGGAAGGTATGCTTATTTCCATGGAAAACCAAGGCAGAAGAACCGTAACTTATGGCTGCTGTATGGACAGGACTGAAAAAAAAAAGGGGNAGGAAAAATTAGGGTTAGACTGCCGAAGATATCTTCTCTGGATAGAGTTGGGTGGGGGTGTGTGTGTTAAAGAAGAACAACCTACTTTTGGTAGGTCCCTTTAAACTTTTTGCTTGAAATATAAAGTACACAAAGCCTTGTGGATATGTTTAGTAATGTACTAGAATCTACTTTGCAAGCTGTAAGACCACAGAGATTTGGTTTATGTGTACTGGGATGATCTAATAGCAGAGAGAAACTAAACTGGGCTGTTACCAGTAGTACATCCACAAAGTACAGACAGTAACTATTTCTTCCTCATGTCACAGCAATGAGGTTGACAGGCTACAGGAGAGCCAATGTATAAAACATGCAGCACTTGTTGTGAGAGGAAATGAAATACTGTCAGAAAATGCAACCAGATGCAATAGGTACCTTGAAAACAGGGATTCAAAGGTACTTTGCACAAGCTTTCCGCATGCTCGGAATTTTATTTTAGAAACTATTTTAAGAACAGGAATGCTGCTGGTAGTGTAAGCTGTCTTCAATTCCAACAGCGACACAGTTCTGCAGCTCATTCATTTGCAAACAGTTTTCAGTTTCTTTACCGGTTGCCTGTAGTGCGCAAACAGCTTTCCAACATGTGGAAAGAACAACACAGTAATTTTCCTTAGCGTAATTTAATTGCCATAGCAATCAGGATGCTATTAAAAATTTACAGACAAGAGAAAAAGCCTTAGGAAAGTGCAATGGCAAGTAATCAATAGATTCTCAGTACCTTCTTATAGTTATTAACTCAAATTGTACTCTTGGACCATTTGCATATCTTTGTTACAATCTCTGAGATTTTTCAAATCCAGTTTTTTCTTAGCTTAAAAAAAGAATGGCAAAGCAATTAAACTTCACAGACAAGTGATGAAGACAGTCTCTTCTGCAAACTCAACTGTAGGAACAGTAACACGAATTTCCAACAGCTGAAAAGAATACAGCTCAAAGCCTTCTTTTACATTAACCTAAAAATCTTCATAAAGCCACAGGAGGTGGTGGTTTGATTTAAGAACACAGAATTGGTACTTACAATCCAGTTATTGATGATACTACTCCCTAGCTGGCAATCAGTGCTTTTTAAAGCTTATGTTAGCCCTGTTATTTGTGCTTTATGCTGGGGAGTCATCCACAGAAGCTGTCAATTAGCTTGATTCCTCTTCCCTTGTTTTAACAACAGCTCTGTGATGCTTGAAAAGAGAATGATTTGCATCAGAGTGAAAGAGGTTTTGTTCTCTCCTTTACTGGTATACTAACAGTTGCATCGACATCATGTTCAGCAGTTTGAACTCAGGAATTTCCTCATGCATCCAACAAGGATTTGAACCCACTGACTTTACAGTAACAGCTTTCAACTACCTTGATTACACAGCAATTAGACTGTGGCAAAATACATATGGATACCAGGTTTAAGTGTAGTTTAATACAGCATCAAACAGCATGGTTACTGCTACACAGAAGCAGGGTAATACATGCAGATTTTCAGTGCAGATTTTAATAGCAGGACTGTCAGCAGCAGTAAAAATTTCACTCTGGAACTGTAGCGGTATGACCCCTTTTAGCGGCAGGAGTTACATTCTCGTATACAGATGTTTACACGACTAGTTCAGAACAACAATGTGCAACAGCCACAGAGGAGTGAAAGAAGGGCAGTGGAATTCACCTGTGATTTTAATGCAGAAGATGCTGGTGAAATTTAAAATCCAGGATGGGCATTAACCAACTCCCTGATACGGTCTGAACCCCACATAGAGCTGGTGAAGCAAAACGGATTACTATTTGTCTCAAAACAGCTCCTGGGCCCTGCTGCACTGAAATGGTGGAAGTCCAGGGGTAACCTCTAGGACGGGAACAGTGGCCACAAACCAAACATCTGCCCAGCTGTCTCTAGCCCAGGAGGCAAAGGTTTCTTAGTACCATCAAGGAAGCAATGGCGATGAGATAAAACCCTTTTTACCAGATCTAAAATAGTTTAAAGGGAAGGCCTAGATTTGAGGTCTAACACTCAAAAGTTAGTAATTTTGTAAATGTAAATTCAAAAGTTCAGACAGAGAAATTATTGTTACATTCTAAGTCAGCAAAGCACACATTTAAGTGAAAATGGCAGAGAACCAAGCTAAATCAGTTTGTGCCTTTTGAGACATACAGACAAGTTACTTTAGGCAAAAAAAAATTTGGTTGTGAATTAATGACTGAATGCTGAAACGGCATTACTGTTGAGTGTGAACACAACTTGATTTCTTTCATTTCTTGTACTGAAAAAAGTTGTTTGAACCATCTCAAATGATAAAAAAAGTTTATCTAGTTCCCTGTGTCAATTGGTATGCAAGTTTCTGAAAGCCTGAGACATGAAAATCATTACACAATTCTTCACCCATCAGTGTAGGCAATCCTCCCTTTTCTCTGCCAGTTCCAAGAAAATAGATGGAAGGCAAGCACCAAGATTTGGAGAAAAGAGAACAGTCTTTACTCTTGAGAATTTTGGAAAATATTCTAAGAATGGGTTTAATTCATTGCAAGACAGTCATGTATAAAAGCACATGTATGAATTCAAATTCAGAACAATTGCTAGGCAGAGGAATAAACGGCAGTGCTGGTAAAAAGCACTGACAGATAAATGGATGACAGAATTTTCAAACTGTAACATTAGATACTTACACATCCCAGTTGCATGAGCAAATCCTCTGACTTCAGTGAGATTACTGAGAAGCACAGCTTAAAAACCAAACACACTATAAAAACACTTTTCTTTAGAAGCAAGGTGAACAGGTATTTGTAAAATTTCCATATAATGCATTTTTCAAATGCTCCCCCCTCTGATGTCTAACAAAATAATTTACACGAAGTTAAAAGCACATAAAGATGTCCTTAACAAGACAGGAAACCTGACTGCAAAAGTAGTTATCCATTCTGCTGACCAGACACATTTTACCTGGTGTTTCCAGCTTTGACATTAGGAAAATGCTACATCTCAATGCATTACTTCTAATTCTAAAGAGGAGGAGTTTAACATGAACTTTTAAAATCCCATTTTGAATTTTAATATTATTAATTATTTAGCAATTTCAATGTGTGTACTGAGTGCCACAGAAGACTGAATATTCCATATTATAAAGCTGGAATGAAAACCCAAACTTGAAATTCAAACTATTATAGTGCACATCTTGAGGTAACTACCCACCCAGTGTGCTGCTGCATTACACATGTTCTTGGCTGATTTAAATTGTCACTGTTAATGTAGTAGTGATGCAGTTCACTCTTAAACACAGGAGTAAACAGCAACAAGTGAATTAATTTTCTGCTGGAAGAGTTAGACACAAGTTACACTTCTTTACAACAACTGAAGAGAAAGTCAAATGGACTTGACAGACAAACACAAGGCAAACAAAACAGAATGGAAAGTGTATGAACCCAAACTTCTGAAAAAGAAGCTAACTTACCTTAAAATCTAATAATTCTGTTGAAGAAAGAGCAATGCCCATATATTCAATGTGTTCATTACAGAGGAATCCCTTCATTAACAAGACATAAGCACCATTTTGTTTCATAGGCTCATGAAAAAGGAATGTATTTTGTGCTTTTATCATCAAATGCTATTTCCAGAGTCATACTGGTACTATGAAATGGCTTCATTAACAAATGAGGAAGTGATATATCCTCTCTCCATCAGATGTTTGCCAAATGGTAAAAGAGAAAAAAAACTGGTGAAGAGGTATGTGCTTAAGCTTCCTAGGTACCATGGCAAAAGGCAAAGATTAAATTGACTTTAAGAACAATATATTTATAGTTCTGAACATGTGTTCATGCATTTTACAGCTCTTCAACAATGACATACTTAAATTCTGCTGCAATTACAGAATTTCTCCCAGAAGCCAGAAAGGTGAATAATTTTTAATATTTGGTGCTGATTCTTGACCAAATGACTGTAGCCTTTAGCAGTATGATGTACTTAAAATTGTTGAGTCATAGCCTGAAGTGCACTGAAGCAGCAACTTAACAGATGGCATTGTGGAAGGTCTGGATGGATTAAATAGTGCTTCAAGATTATCTCCTCAGTTCTCTTTCTGGAACATTTACCTTCACTGATGTCTGACACCTGGTTCCAGGAGTTAAGAGTTATCACCAGAGGAGTCTGGCTTTGATGCCTGGGTCAACTGCAATGCCAAAGTGGAAAAATCCATCTTTGCAATGTGCAAGGGCAGCTCATAGTGGCTACTGTGTAAGAAGTCCCACCTCTTAACAGTCTCTTTTCTCTCAGGAATCCCTTACCTTTCCTTTCTCCCTTCCAAACACAGACTCTTCTCATGTCTAACTGAGAACACATCATGGATTCACTCTCTTAAATAAAATCATATTTGTTTCTCCAAGACCATCAAATATTGCAAAAAATAAATTGCATTTCAATCACATGGGAAATGGCAACAAAACAGGGAACTTGGTTAAGCACACTACAACTTTTTTTTTTTCCGTGAGCTTTATGGCACCTGACAAGGTTTAAAAAAAAAGAGGAAAGAAAACTTTACACTTCAATTTTCACAATGACATTGATTAACTTATACAATTCTACAACTTGTCAAGTCATCTTGGTTTAGCTGGTACCTATTACAGATAACAATACTGATAGCTGCCATTTAAGGCACCATTTTTTGATTCTGGGATGAAGATTTAACCATTCTTGATGGTTATTATGTTTTAGGTTATTATTATGCAGGCAATACGTTCTCAGTTCTTGAGGAAGCCTTTTTGGATATAATACAAAAGTAACAAGGGTCAACTGGGGGAAGACAGAAGTGACATACTTTAGATTGTGGTCCTAAGAATACAAAAGACCCAGCACATTCCAACATATTAACCCCCACTTACAGTTTGAAGTTGTTCCTGAAGGCAGTACTAATCTAAGACATGCTGAAACAGATAAAGAGTACAGAGGACTATTCTACCTCAGCAAAAGGTAAGTTACTAAGAACAGTTTAATGGGATTTCCTGGGCTTTTCTACCTAACCGTGCCTCAGGACTACAGAAATATGTTTTGACTATGTAAGAAGCTTAAAAGAACCCATCTATTTTGAAAACTAAGCTAATGGTTTTATTCAACAAAGGTTTTACACTCTACCTTGGCTTAAAAGTCAAGATCAACAAACAAATAGTGGTATGTTCAACAAAAATTTATCTAACTACTGCAGGCTTAACATGGCAAGTTAAGAACATGTCTCCAGCTGGAACCATTTTTTTTTTATTCTAGATTATGATATTCACTCCTGGATTTAGTCATGGATCTTCCATGTAAAGACAAGCTCTAAAAAACCCCAACTCATTGCTTTCCTCTTCAGTATAAAACAATAGCATGCACGCACACAAAACAATTCACCTGGCAATGATGCCTTCTCTGAGTAAAAATAAAAAATAATTGAAAAAATATAAAACAGATTAAAAAAAAGATGCTATGCATGTACTAATGACAACTGCGTAATAAAAACTGTCATTCATTCTGTACTATTCTGGCAGGTGGATTCAGAAAGAACATTTGCATTTATTTAAGCTTGATGTTTTATGTATTCTTTGGACTTAAGTTGTCACTAAACAGACTTGTTACTCTAATCCAGAAATTTCTAATATTGATCCAAATATATATATTTTTAAACACAAAAGCAAATAATTCCAGAATTAAGTTTGTGACTCAAGAGTTTGTTCAACAAATTAAACTTTCCAAAACCAATACACTTGTTTCCTGAGATGGCTATAAGTCATGTTTTGACTTCACATTACACTGCAATTAACAAAAACTACTATGCACAGAACCAGATGTTAACTACAGCATATAAGCACACTTACAGAAGTCATCTAATTTTACTTCTGTGAACTACTGTGTTAATGTGTTCACCTTAACAAAGCTCCTAAAATATTCTTTATACATTACAAAACAAGGATTTACAAAACTTTATTTTATTTCCAAGTTATTTCAATCTAAAAATGTTGAAACATAAAAAATACCACTTCCTAAGAGACTTTACAATAAAAGGCTAACAATCTGGCATGGGAGAGGTAAGTATATGGAAACTTGTTTTCACAGTCACAAATCAGTCGCTGGTGATTAAAGAACACTTTGTTCTTCGGAGCTGGTAGGCACTTCCACATACCCAGAAATATAAGTTTTCCTACCACTCCTTTTGCCTCCCATACATAAAAACATCCAATGAAATAAAAAAAGATAGGATAAAAGGGTGAACATGTGATGAAATAAAAGTATTATCTAAGGTCTTGATTATTGTTCATCTTGTGTAAGTGTAAAGATTCTGTCCCAAAGTTTTCCTGACAAGATGGAGTTATTTGGCCTTTAAAAGTGTTAGCTGAAATACCTCCCTTTTTTACCAGTACATGTTGTTTGCTCACTGCTGTATTGCTGGTTTATGTCTGTAACAGACACTGGCTCTAGGCCAGCCCATGGGTCCTCAAGCATTGAAGGTCTGTAATAGTTTTCCACATCATTAGACACTCTTTTCTCTCTGCCATGCGCTGTACCAAATGGAGTAGATGTCCTGGGTGATCCCTTTGGAAGAAAACCATCAGGTAAAGAAACATTTAATAGTCTAATCCAAACTAAGAAAAAAAAAATTTTAAAAAATTAAAAATGTTTCCTTCTACTGTAGTAGACCTCTGAAGCTGATTATTAATCGTAATTACTATAACTCACTTGCATATTTCTCAAAAAATATTAACTTTAATGTATTTTACTTATGAATGATGATTTACCAGGATAAGAAAAAAGCACCACCCAGTCTTCTCCCAAATACTAGTTTACATCACTCTGGCATATAGCTGCAGAAAAGCAGCTCATGCTATTTCTCAATCTGTCAGCAACATGTCTAACAAAAGCTGAACAACAAAACAGGAAGTTAGAGGCTGAGGAAGAGTTGATAAACAAGAGCAGAAGTCAAATATTAAGTACTTACAGATTGAACACAGCATTCTATAACACAAATAGCTACAAAGAATTCATTGGGGAAAAAATAATCCTCTTTTAACCAAACCAGAGTTCTGTGAAATTTGAGAACAGATGACTTTATATACAACCTCAGTGGTAATCAGTGATTTAGTGGGTATTGACTTTTACAGAGAGCTTTTCATATTTGATTTTTTTTAAGATCAAGGATCACAACAATTACTTCTGTAAAGCTGCTACAACTCTGCAGCTTAAAGAGTGCTGTAATATAAAGGAACTCCTATAATAATTTTCTCCTGTTAGCATCATCCATTGTTCTCCTCAGATTTACTCCTCTAAAAGGTGAAGTTCTATCTAAATCCATATTTATTTAAATGGATTTGTTTTAACCAAAGTTAAGCAACCCATACTACAGATACACAGTAATCTCCAAGCATGCCCGTTGCATTCTGTATGGTTAGAGCAACAGGATGCCTTGAGGCTGGTTATCAGATTTCGTAGAGCAGGATAAAAGCTCTTGATTAATAGCTGCTTTCCCCCATAACCCTGCCACCCCTGAATTTTTGGATCAGCAGTGATGGTATTTAAATTTGACTAGTAAGCCCCAACAGCATCTATGTAAACAGATCACATGAAACAATTTCTGAGCAAAACTGAGAAATGGTGCCATAAAGTGAAAGACCCAGTGTTTAGCCAGAAGACTAGATTTCACTCAAACAGCCTGAACCTATTTCTGCTAATGTGCTGTGGCAGGAACATGTTGATGAGTTTCCAGCAAAACTTTTCAGGAATACCTGAAGTTTGATGATAATGGATACGTGATCAAATGTGGGAATATCCATGTCTCATTTATAGGGCACTTGTTTCTAATGATTCTTTGCAGCTAGGTTATGTAGCTAAGAGGATGATCTCAAAACAGAAGAATTTCTAAAAGGTGGTGAATTACTATACTGTATCAAACCCCATGAGAGTCAGAGAATCACCTCAGAATACATATAAAAAACCCTGTAAGGGGCATGGAGTTTCCTAGAGTAAGCTGACATGCTCTAGCAACAGTGACATTTATGCTAAGTAGTCACATTTAGTAGTAAAACAGCAGTCCCCAATGCATTCTGTCCTAAATAACCACAAAACCCCACCATCTCTAAACCACTACATTTAATGAAGACCTTTTAACTTTGACATTGTAAAACAGATTGAATGTGGAGCTCATTTATTGCTGTGTTTAATCTGCAGAAGGCAAAAAAACCATGAGCTGATATAATGATCTGCAGTATTCAGTAAAGGAGCAAAATAATTCAATGGTAAAGCTCATTTATATGGATTTATTTAATAATCTTAAATTTCGCTACAATGTGATGCAAGTCATCAGTAACACTGACATTTTAGCATTTTTGAAATATAGGAAATTTATTATTACGTAACACAAGATTGACAGCCTTCAGTACATGTTAAATTTAAGCATGTAGATTATTTAAGTTAAGAATACTAGTCATTATATGCTTTTTCCCCTCAGAATTTTTTTTTAGGGAAGAAAATTAAAATGCGATTATTCACATTGCAGGCCTGCAGAAAAGGAAATCAGCTCTACCTGTAAAAGTGAAACCATTCAGTGCAAGAGGCACTATCTGGTACCAAAGATAACTTAAAAAAACTTTCTATTAGTTGTCACTAATGCCAACAGCCTTTTCTCAACGAACTTTCCTTAAAAAATCCAGTCAATCTATTTTCAGTATTTTTCTCCAGATAACAAATCTCTCTTCTGAGTAGAACACAACATCTTTTAGTGCTATTCATTAAAAAGGTACTGAGTGGAGTAATACTGTCTTGAAACTGGAGACAGTCACTACCTTTATCAGCTTGCTTCACCTGATGTAATTACATCTGCTGGCATATGCACAAAACACAAAAATCACAACTGTACCATTTCAAAAGGGTGGCGTTTCTTTTACTTTCTGTAATAATTTTTGATTCATACCACTCCATAGCTGCTGCTAGCAGCTAGTTCAGTAATTCCTGCTGAGTGTAGGGAATGAAACATTACCACTAAGTGAATTCTAAGTGGAGATAAGAAATGCAACAAAGACAAATCACAGAATGGTTTGGGTAGGAAGGGATCTTAAAGATCATCTAGTTCCAACCTTCCTCCTGAGGGCATGGACACCTCCCACTACACTCTGGGTGGCTCAAAGCCCCATCCAGCCTGGCCTTGAACAATGCCTGGGATGGTGCACCCACAACTTCTCTGGGCAACCTGTTCCAGTGCCTCACCACCCTCACAATAAAGAGCTTCTCCCTAATAGCCAGTGTAAACTTACTCTCTTACACTTTAAATGCATTCTCCCTTGTCCTGTCACTACAGGCTCTTGTTTCCAGAAACATGTTTTCATAAAATATAAAGCAGAAGCACCTCTGTGGAAAAAACAGAAAGTGCTGTAAACCACTGGCCACAGAAAGTTTGAGTTAGCCATTTCAGAAAAAAAACAAGCTCAGTATGTTTTTCTTCAAGTTTTCTGTTTGTTTCAAAGAATGAAAGTCTTTGAGCACAAAATGAGTATAGAATGCTAATGGCATGACATTAACATAACACTAAAGTAAACATAAACTGTCTTTTGGCTTTTACAATGCAATTTTAAAGGGCCACTTAAGACTTCCATCTCAGAAGTGACTGCAGCATCATAAATGTCAAAGGCATTGGAGTTCACTTAACAGGATCTACAGAGGAGAGGGGACAATGCACATGCCTCATGAGAAATCTGATGCTTAGAAAATGCAGAAAGGCCTTCTACCTGAATCTATTTATGGCCTCATGGGCAGAGATCCTTGTCCACACCAAAGCAGATGAGGACTCATGGTTTATGAGACTAACTCCCTCTGTGATTGCCTCTACTGCCCTCCCAGGCAGAACAGCTCATGTCTACACACCTAAAAGTGCAGACACACATTTCTTCAGTCCTGGGCAAAGCTACAGACTTTCAATATCTTTGAGTCTCTGAAGGAACTGCTATCAGGCCAGTGCTCCTAAACTACTTACAAGGCCTAAAGAAGGAAAGGGGAGAAGGGAAGATGTTGTTAACAGTGTGAGTCTGGATTCAAACTTGTACCTTCTTCATATCATGTTCGTTACCTCAGAACGTAACCTGACTTTATGTCAGGTTTCTTACATCAAGAATGGAGCCTATAGGAGAGTTCCTGTCCTCAGGAACAAGAAACAGCTCTGACTAAAACTAAAGACAAAGGAATGCCTGCTTATTCTTCTGCTCAATTAATTCTAAGGCAGGCTTTGAGAAAAACCACTTAACAGGCAGAGAGTGATCTTTTGAAGGGAAATTAGACATTGGTGACATAAATTGTCCCTCCATAATCTGCAGCAGAAATGCCACATGCTTGGCTTTTTCAAAACACACTGAGGTTATGCAATCTGTTGGCTTCCACACCAGGAGAGTCTCTGCTGTTGTGCTGAAGGCAATGTATAAATTTTATAGCGATCCCCTTCCACCAACTATGAGATTCCTGAGTTAACTGCATCATAATAACAAAATACTAGTCTTCAACGGACACGTGACAATGCAGTGCAGGCACACTAAGATTTTACTACTCTCAATTAAGATGAGACTTCATTATCATATTTAATCCTTCAAGTATCAATAAGAGCACAAAAAAATTTTATCATTGTACTGCATGTGTAATTTGTGACACTCTTAAGGTTTCCTCTAATATTGCATAAAGCCAGTTATGTACATAAATTGTTATCCTGAGAACTGTCATCCCTGTGTGCATTGCCAGTCACATACTACAACTAACACATCTGAAAAAAAGCTTAACTCACAGAACCTGTCGTTGATGATGGCTTTCAGAAAAACTATACAAACAGAAGCTTTCAGTGCAAAGCAAAGACTTTAAAATGAGAGTCTATTATCACAACAGATGCTCTCACTTCTGCTTAAAGGAGCCTCAGCTTAATTGTCTTTAATAGAGCACTCCTTTTCTCCGTCCGTGTCCCTGAAAACTCCGTGTGGATAGGGCAGCTCCCACGACGGAGGGCAACACGGGCAAAGTAAACGCACACTGCGCTTCACCACTGCATTAAAGAAAACTGATCAGAAGAAGGCGTGTACAGGAAGGTAATTGCTGCCGTTTCGGCCGGTGCTTAATTCTCTACCTTCATGCGCCAGAATATCAAAAAGAAAGTTGCACTTCTGTGTCTTCACAACCCATTAGACTTGAGGCCCTCTTCCCTTTCCTCATCTCACAGCTGCCTGTGATCTGTCCGTCCTCTCTACTGCGGGGGAATGGGCGGGGGAAAAGCTGATGTTGCCCAGTGCGGTTCAAGCCTCGCTCTCCCCTGAAAATCCTGTTGGCGGGTGGATGCTGCGCTGGCACAAGCCCTCGGCGTGCCTTCCCCCAGCGGGCTACGGGCCTCGCTTAGAAGCAGCAGGAGCTCCCTCCCTCCTTCCTTCCCTCCCTCCCCGTATCCCTCTTCGCCTTGCCCCATACCTGGAAGTGCCTCTGGAAGCCGCCAGGCGAGCGCTTGTGCTGCGGCGGCGGGTGCAGAGGCGCTCCGGCCGGGGACGCGCCGCTGTACGGAGCTGGGTACCGGGGACTGACGCTCTGCGGCCTGCGCGGGGTCTGCGCCCCCGGCGAGGGGCTCGCGAAGCGCCCGTGGAACGCGGGGCCTCGGGGCGAGAGGCCGCTGCCGTACGGCCCGGGCCGGTGGCCGTAGGGCGGCGTGTGGTGGGGGCTCCCGTAGCCCCGCGGAGAGGGCGGCAGGGGCCCTCCGCCGGAGGGAGGGCTGCGGAAGCCGCCGCCCGCGTAGGGAGGTGTCGGTCCGCGGAATCCCGGCCGGTACATGGCCAGGACAGGCCGGGAATGGCGGCGGTGGCGGTAGCGGAACCTGTGCAATGGCGGCGGCGCCCCGTCCGATCTTTTATCTTCCCCCGTCTCTTTCCCGCCAGGCGGGCGGCAGGTTCCGGCCTCTAAACGTTCCGCGGCGGGGAGGGTGAGGCGCCGTCCGTCCCATCCCTCCTGGAAGCGGGATGCGGGAGAGAGGTCCCGGCAGCCTCCCACGGCAGCCTCCCACGGCAGCCTCACACAGCATCCTGGCGCGCCGAGTCCGGGGGATTCTGCTCGCTTTCAACTGAAGGAGAGTAATCTCGAGTAGGAGTTTCAGAAGATGCCTGGTAACTCAGACGATGGGGCTCACGGCGTTCGTGGGCTCGGCGTGGCTGCCAGCGAATGCCCGCGGTTCTACAGCTGCTGAAAACAACGAAATGAACTATTGTAAAGCAAAGCGACTGTTTACCTCACATTTCGTGTCACTTCAGATATGCTTATTTGTTCTGGAGTCTTTTAATGTCTGAGCCTGCAAATGCTACGTGTTACGGCAGTTCCGATTGAAAAAAACGGAGTGACATTTGAAGAGCACTTTAATGAAAGGGTTTTCCTCAAAATCAGTTTGAACTGACAGTTGAGTCAGTCAACTTTGCTCAGGCAAAGACTTACTCATGCAAACTCGTGGCAAAATGCTGTTTTGTAGGAGAACTTCATATTTAGCACAAAGTCAATTTAACAATGTTAGTTGTTACTGTTCCTGCTCTGTTCTCAGGTACATATTAATGCAAATCCTCAACAGCTCTGTAAAAAATAGTAAAGATTTTTATTGTTATTATTTCTGTCAGTACAACAAAGCACTACTCGGTTTTAGGACATTGCAACATAGGAAAACTAAAAAGGGCTTTCAGAACAGCAGTTAACAAAAGTTAACTATTAAGCAGAAAGTTTCTATGCTTTATATACCAGTCTTGCTTTTCTTTGGCTTTAAACAGGTTTTGTTCGTTTTTTTTTTCTCAATGACAAAAACTAACTTTAGATTCACAGGGAACTTCCCTCCCCTATGTTATACAATCTCTTTGTGAAAAATGAGGCAATATCTTTCAAATTCTGAAATGGAAGGAGACTAAACCTGCTCATTTATGAGAATCCTTTAATCTGGAAGACTATCTGGTTTTTATTGTGTACACAAGGGATGCCATGTCTACACAAGACAGTTTATCAATGTAAGTTACCAAATTATCTGTCTCATTCCAAAAAAGCACAGTTTAATTTAAACCCTTTTCACACTACATGAATTAGAAATACATATCGTTGTGCACATGTTGAGTTATACTGTGGTAATTGTGCTGATTAATTTCTTCTTGTTGACAAATCTTTCAGCATCCATGCAATATTTTTGATTACATGCAGCATGTCCAGTCAACAAACCTGTCATATAGATTTTCTCTGTGTTCTTCCTCAGCATTTAGGCAGACTGACATGTGACATCTTGTGCCTGTGCTATTTGTCATGCTCGTTTTCAAGCAGTCAGAAGTTTCAGCTGCTTTTGAGATACAGCAGTTGTCTTATCCTCACATATTTCTGATAAATAAATGCCGAACCTCTGTGCAGGCTTTTTTATCCTGTGAGAGAGGCAACAAGACACCATGGTGTTCCTGTACAAGCCTTCTGCTCTGTCCTAACACAGACTGAAAATAGTCTGAGGGTACTTCGTTCAGGGAAGAGTTGCTCAAAGGTCAGTTCAAGCTAACCCTTCCATAACTACACCCAACTGAAGATACAGCTTACAGTGTAAGTAATATTGCATCTTCCGTGACGGCGAACTGAGGTGAAGGAAACTCACTCGTACCGCTGAGCGCATGTACTGGCATCCAGTGCGGCTGCCTGCCTTGGTAAGTGCGGAAAATCCTTCGGGGGGGGGAAGGGTTTCTACTTTTATTCCACCTTGGCAATGTGGTATGTCACGCTCTGCACGCCGAACTGGAAGTACAGATTTCCAGCCATCAAACAGCGGAATTCCCGCCGCAAACATCTGCAGGACGCCTCCCTGCTTTCTGAAGTCCAGGCAGGAGTGCTTCCCAGGACAGGAGAGGCGCACCGTCCCGCCGCTGCCGCAGCGGGGGGAACGCGGCAACCAGCCGGGACCGGTACTGGGCTCGGGGCCGCCCGCGCGTGCGCGCCCCCCGTCCCGGGAGATCCAAGGCTGTCCCGGGAGGGGAAGGGGGCGGCGGCGCCTGCGCCGAGCGCTCCGTGCTGTCTCGAGTGGCGGGGATGCTGCGCGCCGGGCTGGGAAGACGGAGCCGGTATTGCAGAGGGCTCTGGAGGAGCCTGTGCCCCGCAGCTGCCGGCGGCAGCGCCAGAACCCTGAGCTCTGCCTCCCCTTTCCCGCACAGCGGCGGCGGGACGCGGAGCGGAGAAGCTCCCCCGGCAGGTACCGAGTCGTGCCACACCCCCGTCCTCCTCCTCCTCCTCCTCCTCCTCCTCTGCCTCCCTTCTCCCGCCGCGTCGGGCCCCTCTGTCCGTGTGATCCCGCCGGGCTCTGAGTTGGTGCCGCTGGGGAGGGGGGCGGGCGTGAAACACCTGCGGAAGGTTCCTGCGAGGGGATGGCGAAGGGGTCTCTGCGCGGCCGTGCTGCGCCCAGCGCAGCCCCTGGGCAGCCTCGGGGGCTCGGACTTTGCCCCGCGGCCGTGCGCGCTGCCCGCAGGAGCGCGTCGGCTCTCCAGGCAGCCTTGGCTAATGGCATGCTGCATTCCAGGCCCGGTCTTTTTTTAAAGTTACCAAAGTCTAACTGCGTACAGTTAGGGTTTTAAATTTTTTTTTAAATTAAATGAAATAAACCCAAGCTACAACAAAGTGGTCGTTCTCTGGCTTCAGGTTCCTCTGTTATTAAATAACATAGAAAAATAGTAACAATAGCGTTAGTGGCACTAGAATTGGAGGAAGTTTGCAGTTCTGCCTCCCGCTATGAACATACCAAGAGTGTTCTGGGCTGCAGTGAACCCACTGATTGTGAATTAGTCCACGGTAGTGGTGGACTTGATTATAACTTACTGCATGGATAAAGTGAAAAAAATACTGATTGTTCAGTCAAAGTAGAGACAATAGACCTGGGCAGTCATGTCTCCTGGTATTGAAAGTAATTGGAATGGGATCTCTTAACTTGCATTGTTGCAAAAATTAATTTGCTCTCTTCTAGGTGCCATCTTCTGTCATAAGTATAAAGGAAATATTTTTGGAATATGACACAAGAATTGATTTCTGTTCTATGGAATGATCTCTCTGTTGGTTGCTTATTTGTATTGTTAGGCTAGGCCAACCTTGGAACAAGCTATTGAGCTTAGCTAAAGAATGTAAATCAGATTCAGAGTGAGTGAGTCTATTTATTCTTAATCAAAGTTATTTATGAAAAATACATATAGACAGTCTAATTCACAATAAATTCAAGCATCATGGGATTCGAGAGTTTACACAGAGGATATAGTTAGAGCTGGGAGAGTGATTTTTCATTCAGTCATCAAGTTACTGGCATAAATAAAAGCAAAAATGCAAGAGAAAATGTGAGTTTGCATTTTAGGAAATTTAGACTGTTGAGTCATAATTCTAACAAAGTCTAACTTTGGGTATGTGCCTGCTTAGGGAGCTAGTGATGAAAGTAAAAACCCAGGAGATGTTTCTAGTTAATGCTGATCAATTCTGATCTCGTGTTTGTTTATGATGTCTTTTGTTTCTTTTTGTTCCTACAATAGATAGCACTCCCTTATTCAGGATTCATATACCAGAACTGCTTATGTCAAAAAGCTTTCTACTGCATTTATTTCAGGAAAGTAGTGTCACACTGCATATATAATCTAGCTCATATTTATATATATATATATATTTTTTGTGATCATCTGTGTTCTTCTATTCTGAAGAGACTAAGAGGTCTATTCCTCAATTTTCAAAAGCAAACTTTTGATCTCTCTTCTTTCTTGCATTTCTTCATCATCATGGATATCTGTTATTTACTGGCATTAAAAAAAAAATCATAATGGTCTGTTTGTCTTTAGAGCAACAGTTGTGCTCTCCTATTCTGTTCCAGCTATGGAAGAGTCCGAATCCCTGAATGGAGTGTTAGATGATGCCATAATGTGAGTGATATGATAATTAGTAAGGGTTCATCAGTTTTAATTATGCATAAATACATATTTACAGCCTAATCTTAACATTTTACAGGCTTTTTTGAGAAATATCTTTATGGATTCCTACAACTTGACTGCAGGTAGAGAACCTGTTGGCTCTGAAAAGTTGCTATTGTTTTTGTAGTGTATCTGTGAGTAGCCCTAAATATTGGCTCAGGATAAGAATAGGTGAGCTATTAAAGTGCAGTTCTAAAAGGTGTGGAAATAATAGAGGAAGGTGGAGCTTTTTAAAATGAAATACATATTTTTAATTTTTGGGGAGCTTCATTAAAGCTTTTTACGTATTCTTGGAAAAAAGAGTAGTGTTTTTGTGGAGAAAATTGTGCACCTAGCTTGATAAAACTGAAGTTATACTGGAGGATCTCTGGTGTTTGCCTGCCACAAATGTTTTCTAGCGTCTGGAACTCATGGAGGTGTGGAGCACTGAAGAGGAGTGGCAACCTGAGATTTTCCTAAAGGGTTTGAAAGTGCAAGACACATGGCCATTCCTAGATGTGCATGTTTTCGACATGCTGTTTGGTCTGCATATTGTATTAAAGCACAAAACCTGTTAAATGGAAATTTCCCTGGAGTAAATGGTAATAATGGAGGAAAATTTCTTAAAGAAGAACAATGGGATGCAAGTGTCCTTGTTGAGGTCAGTACAGTTAATGAAAATATTTTAGCAGAAGCCTTGAATTTCCACTGCTGCTTCTCTGTAGCTTTTCTTAATCTCTCTGTTGATATAAATCTCCTTCTTCCCATATGTAGGAAGGAGAGTTGTGAGGGTGACTGAATGGTGGTTCAGGTCTAATGGAGGGAGCATGGAGCAGGTGACACAAGCATGCACTGGTGCATGATATAGGAGATGCACCACACTGCCCTGCACGCTTTGAATGAATGGTTTGTTTGATTCCCACCCCTTCACCCCCACACATGTTTTGCATCTTTCTCTTACCAGGACAAGCACCAAAAAGAGGAGCTTGCCACAAGTTGGTATGTGTCATTTTAGTGGTGTTACTGGCCAGGTGCTTTTTTTTTTGTGTGTGGTATGAGGCCACCTTCCAAACAGTAACTGAATAATTGTCCTCACAGGGTGATGAAGTGTTTGCATCCCTAGCCTACAATTAAAGACTGAGGGAGAAGAGGATAGCCCAAGGCCACCAGAGAAATAGTTGGCCAACCTGTGGTTTAGACTGTGAGATTACTTGCTATGTCTGTGATGTTTATTGCCATTACTGTTGTTTCTTAGACCTGGTCAGGTTGGAAAGCGTGAGGGAAAGGAAGAAAGCATTGTGGTTTCTTAATAATTATCTTGCATGTGCAGCTGCCATTGCAAGTGTTTCCTTGGCTCATATATTCTGTCTTAAGTTTTGTAATGGGGATATTCTTTTTGTGTGTGTGTGATGCAAGTGGATAGGTCTACACAGGTCAAAACACATTGTGAATTCAACTATGCTTCCCATTGGTCTGGTACCCTTGCTTTTCGCTTGTGTCATTCTGATGTTGCTTGCTAAAATGTGTTTGTTGTATCTTTCTTCAGATTAGTCTTTAAAAGCTGTTTTAGTGTTTGTGGAAGGCACATATAAAGTATTGCCATAAAGTAGCTTTATTGTAGACTTGGTAGGGAGTTAGAATAGGTTCTAAAATGTCATACATAAGGTTTTCCAACTTTGAAAGACTTTACTAATGTAGTATGCACCTAATAACCAGCTTGTTCAGAAAGCTTTATTATAATTTATTAGGGGAGGGAGATGAGGGAGGATTATGAGTGTCATAAAAACAATATGTTTGTTTTTTTTGAGATCTAAGTCACTGTTTTTTGTTTCTTGTCAGGTGCTAGTAATGTAAAGCCGTTGGATGGTGTCAAAGTTCTTGATTTAACAAGGTTTGTGTTTTGTCTGTCATTTGTAACAATGTGTCTAAATGCAAATACTCTGATTGGAAAAACTAAGAAAACAATTTTTTTTTTCCTATTAAAGGGTTCTTGCAGGACCATTTGCCACAATGAATTTGGGAGATCTAGGGGCTGAAGTTATCAAAGTGGAAAGACCAGGTAAGATTTTTATTTGTTTATTTTAGATATAATAAGAACTGGATATTAAGAGTGTGTGTATATATATATATGTGTGTGTATATGTGTATATATATGTGTATATATATAAAGTCAGGACATTGGCTAATTAGCTTCTAATTAAATTTTGTGTATTTTTAGCTTAACAGAATGGTTTTCTTCTTCCACTCAGCACATGCACTTCTTATCCAAAGAGTTTCTAAGGATTGGGTAATGATAAAAAAATGCTTCATTCTTATGGTATAGCTACACTTTTTAGTTTGTAAGACCATATATGAAGAATAACAAATTGCATGGCATTTGGGTCTTTTTTAGAAATAGGCCCCTCACTTGGCTCTAATTTTTATGCATCATTACACATTTGAGGTGTGTAATTATGCCATAGCAGCTGCACGTTATGTACTGTATTTTTTCCTTTAAATTTCTGTACTTTCAGTTTCTCTCTTTTGGTATTACTAGTCTTGAAACTAGTTGGTGAAAATAGTGGAGATACTAAACAATATTACACTCCCTATATTTTATAACATAACAGTTTATAAAATTTTATTACATAAATTGAGATACTAAACATACTACATTCTCTATATTTTATTTGTAATAGGAAATATTGAATGTTTGGACATTTAATGAAACACTGAATGTCTGACAAAGGTTTTGCCGCATCAGTCTATAGGTCATCCTTATTTACTGACCATTGTTAAAAAAGTTTTCACTTTTGTGATTAGGCAAAGGTACATAAATTTTGTAATATCAGATTAGACTGACACTGATGGTATTCCAAACATCTAGGTAGTAGGAACAGAGCAATGTCAGCAGTTAAGTATGAAGTAATGGTTTTGGAGTTTTTCATTTTTTGTGATCAAAGAAGAAGGGCAGCTTCAGAATTCTAAATATCACATTTTAGAATGTGAGTAATCCTCTCTTTCTGTGAGAGGATGTCTACTTTCACAGGAGTATTAATCGAAAAAGTGACAGTAGTCCCACTAATATTCTACAGGCAAAGTATTACTGAAATGTTTTGCTTTGAATCACTTAAAGTACTCACACAGAGAAGAGGTTGCCCCTGCCCTCCTTAGGTCCTGCTTGAACCAAAATAGTCTTTTGTGATATTAGACAGTACAAATGTTGATAAGCAATTTATATGTTTGCATAACTTCTGCCACTGTAGATCTTAAATGGCTGTAGACTTTTGTGTTACTATAGTGTACAGCATAATTATAACAGCAGCTATGTAATATGACACCTAAGGTTCTTCAGCTTGTTTCTGTATCTGTGTTTCTGTATCAGTCTTCCATGCTTCCTCACTAAGGAAAGTTTTCAGTTATGTGAAGTTAACAAGTAGATGAAGTCTAGATATTGAAATAGATACAGGAATGCACATGCTTGCTAACACTCAGGACAGTGATTGTATCTGAAGCTGAATTTAGCTTTAATTCTATTTAAAATAGGTTGCTAGTCTTCATGATGTTTAAGAAAGGTTAAAAATTGGAAATTAAGCATAAACAATACAGTGATATCAGTGTCTGCAGCACATTTAAGGCAGGATATCTGGAAGAGCTGGAGGTGGGGTCCTGCACCAGCTATAGCAAGCACTTCTTTTAGTTGGTGTTGTGCAGCATGCAACTTAATCAGTTGTTGTCTATCAGTGGTATCTTGATGTTGTGTCTGCAGTGTTTCAGGAATAGATTACTGACCAGATGAACTGTGTGACTTGGTGCAGGCAAGAGCCTCTACTAAATTCTTCAGCATTGACTAAAAAGAATTGCATTGTAGCTGTACTTTAAGTTCAAACAAACAACCAACCAAAAAACTCCAATTCCCCTTTCCCCAGCCTTCCCAAGAAAACAACCAAAATACCAACCCACAAGTGAAAAACAACCAAAAAACCTGCAAATACACTAGCGGTGTGTGGCTGTATTAGTATTTTAAAGACTAAATGGAATCCCAACACTAGCAAAAACTTTGTTCAATTTGCTTAATTGCATTCACTTTTAGGTGGTTTTTGATATAAGTATCCTAAAATATATACGTTAAACTAATATTTGGCCTGTCTGCTAGATGAAGCTTAGGTGACTTAAATATGATATTGAAGGAAAGCTTTTTATTCTTATTTGTTGGGTGTGTGATATTGGGCAACTATGAATATGTGATGGTATTTCTTCCAGGAGCTGGCGATGACACAAGAGCCTGGGGCCCACCTTTTGCTGGGACAGAAAGTGTTTATTTTCTCAGTGTCAATAGAAATAAAAAGGTAAATGGGGTGTGGAACTGAACAAGAGCCTATGTTTTCTGTAATTATAACTGAACACATAACACTTTTTAATTTGATTCTTAACATATATCATGGAGCAATACTTTCATTGATGTAACATTATGATGAATAAATTTCAGGAGAAAACCCACAAGTTTTTAGAACAACAAAGGTTGCAAATCTGTGGTACGTTGCTGTGGGCAGCTGAGGCAAAATGAAAAAGCAAGAGTGCTCCTACTGGTCTTCAGTTGCTGGCGCTAATTAACTGAAAATGAAACCTGCTGAAAGCAAGGGGTGTTTTATTTGAGTGATCCTTTTTTTCAGGTGCATCAGCTCAGTTTAACCTGTGTCAGCTGGCAGGAAGACTGCTGCCATTATACCACGGTGAGGGTGGCTAAATCTAGCTTTTGAAACTTCAGGATTAACATGAAGTTTCATGATGTATCTGAATTATTTAACAGCTTGTTACCATTGAAACAAATGTTTCTGGTGTCCCCCTGTGTACTTGCAGTAGTGGGTCCTGTGTAAATATATAGTGAACAGGCTGCACATCTGTCAGACTGATTTTAGTGCTTGTCTGATTCATTAATGAGATATGGTTCAGCTTGCTTTGTTGAGAAAAATTTTTTTAAAGGAGGAGGTGGGCTATGTGTTAAAATTTATTTATCCAAATTAGCTATAATGTGAAATTTGACTGTTGGTTATGTTTAGAATAAGCTGATAATCCCTTTCACATAATTTTCCACATAAATTACTGTTGTATTTATTTTTAATCCCCAGAGTATAGCCATCAACATGAAGGATTCAAAAGGAGTAAAGCTAATCAAAGAGGTAGGTTTTAATAGCATGCGAGGTGTCCTTATTTTATATTGTTGTGATCTTAAGTAATAAGGATTAAACTCTGCATTTCAAGTATTAATTTGATAATTTAAAAAATCTGTTTACAGTAAATTTTGTAAATTACAGTATATAGCTTCTGTACTCTGTGCTTTTGGACTCAATGTTCAGTATAACTTGTAATGACTTTAGATTTAAATTTCCATGAAAATGTCATCAAAATGTTCAAATGAAATATTCTGAGGAAATGGTCTAATAGCCTATTCCTTTCCTGTTACTGCTGCTGTACTACTACTGATCTTGCTGTACTAGTGCATTAGAAAGATTCAAGATGGACTGATCAGATGAAGTCAGTGAGCAGTTAAGAGGAGATGCTGTGCTCCAGTAAATGCATTTTTTTGAATGTTACAGCATATTCATGCAGTTGTTCTCCATCTTCCTGAAAAACATTGTCCTGTAGGTGAAACTTAGTATTTGTTTCTTTTTCAGTATTTGACTCCATGTCTTTTAAGGTGATCCATTTCTCTATCTAAAAATAATAAAAGCATCAGATCTCACATTTTGTCAAACTTGTGTTTTGTCATCCCTTTATTTATTATTTGTTGAGAAATGCAAGATCTGCTACTTGCTAGTGCTGCATTTTAAGTCCTGCAGTAGTAGCAGCTGATTTCTGTTACTGTTTGTTTCAGTATCAGTTCCAATCCCTTTTTCACAGTGACACTGTGTTATGCAGTAGGTGGAATTTGTCTGGTAGTATTTTTTGGGAATTTGTCTGGTAGAATTTTTTGGGAATGAGTATATTTGAAATATTGGGAATATTTCATAAAATGGAAATAGATTAAGTTTTCTGATGCTTTTGATTTGTTAACTATGCAAAAGTACTTTGTACGGAAATCTCTGGAGATCACAAGCCATGATCTCTGGAGATCATAAGCCAAGTGCCTTCTCTTTTTGCAGAACAGAGCCATTTATTGTTGATTTGTTATGGAGCTCTATGTTTATCTTCTAAAGAATTTTGAAGCAGAAATTTTCATTTGGAAAAATTTTGCATGGTATAACACAGACATCTTCTTGGATAAGCTAGTCATATTCTAATTACGTGCTATAAAAATTCTTCCTCTCATGGAAGAAGACTAATCTATTATATGACCTTTAAAAATGGTGAGAGAAAAACTACTCCAAAGTGTCCACTGATTCCACATGTGTGGGCTGAAGGTGTTTGAGGAGTTGAAGGCAGCTGGGCCTATGAGTCAAGATGAGGTGGAGGAAAAAATGGCATTATCTGCCATTAAATATTTACCACACTAGTGGTAAAAATGAGCAGACTGCCTGTGACAAAGTAATTTCATATATTTTCTATCCTTACCACTGTAGCTTTCTGTTCCTTAATTAATGCCATCCCTGTGATACAGCAACATTGAGAACCGATGAAGCTCTGTTTGTCACACTACTTGTGGAGTTGTTAATCATTCTGCTTGATTTTGAGTGATATATTTTGAAAGCATTTGGTGCAGAGGTCTTGACATTCCATTATTCATCTCAAATGATACTTCTCTTTGGAGTTTTGTCAAAAAGTATGTGTAAAGGGAAGTTATTTATTACAGGCTTTTGTTTTCAGTTGTCTCCTGCTTTCATCAGGACAGATTTGTATAGAATTGAGCATTGTTCAGCATTGTATTTGTTACTATGACAAGAAGTGTCCATGTCTTTAAAGTAGCTGATGAAAAGTATAAATTGATTTTTGTGACACTCTTTACTCATACATAAATATGAATTGTGTCACCAGCGTAAAAGCTACAGAGAAATGTAATAAGGTTATAATTTTTTACCTTTATTAAGCAAGATATCGTGGTTAGAATAGATTTTATTTCCCACATATATTTTGTATAGCTGGAAGAGGACAATTCTCAATTTAGAATCATGTTAGAAACAGGAGTAGAGAGTCTTCAGGTATATGACAAAAGCACAGACTTGATAATTAGTCAGTAGTATCAAGTGAGCTGAAGAAGTCTATTAATCAGGAGTCCTGGCTACTTTTCATCCTTTGGCACAACAATACAAATTATTTTTTCAAGGGTCCATTATTTCATACATGATTACTTGATTTCCACAAAATTATTCCTGTGTCTTCTTTATTTCTTTATTCTATGTCATTTGTAGCCCTTTCTTCCCTTCTAGTGATTTTGCCTGACTGTTAACTGCATTCCAAATATTTGTCTGTCTTCCTGAATGAAAATTATTTTTTTCTCTTCAATGATTGTATATGTGCCAGTCCCATATGCTCTGGTATCTTTTTGTAGTATCTCTTTAGAACATTATTTATCGGTTATTGTCAGAAACTCATTTTAATAACCTTGAGCATACTTCTCTCCTGTGAATTATTTAGCCTTAACTAATGAACTTTTTTATTTTTTATTCCTGGAGAACTTGGGACTTTAATTGGCTGGGAGCTGATGGCACTTCTTCTCTTCCACTGTTTTTAGCGGAAAGGTCAATGCATCCCATGCATTGCTCTCTTACTTGATAAAGCAAGCTACTCACATACACATATATATATATAAATGTGTGTGTGTGTGTATATATATATATGTGTGTGTGTATATATATATATTTGTTTATATGTATGTGTTATGCAGATTCTCCTCTATAGAGTTCTTGTAAAAATCAAATCACACAAAACACAAAAGAATCCTCAAACAAACAACAAACAAAAAAAATGCCAACCAAAAGGTATGCATGGTTTCCTTTATAAAGTTAGTAGCAGCATTCTTTGTTATTCAACTTAATGACTACTTTGGCATGAACTATGCTGTTTGTTATTTCCTGAGGCATAGATGTTGAGCCTATCAGTGTCCTCTCTGGAACAGACAGTACTCCAACTCAGGTCTGTGTTGTATTGCTCTGTTAGTAGGTGTTAAAATACAAGTGATGTTTAGAGGAATTTTAGGGCATGAAGTCTGAAATTTTAGTTGACAGTAGACTTAAAACCCCATTGAGACTGCAAATCTCTGTGTCTTTTAAGAACATACATTTGTTTTGATGCCTTAAGAGGCTACCTAGAACATAGGCTTGACAGTGTTAAAGGAATAAAGTAGGTATTTATTAAAAAATCCTTCAAAGGATACACCTTGGGCAGTACAGGAGCCTGGCCATGGCTACACCCAAGATGGACAACAGGTCATACTTTTTCACACTTTTATAAGTGTGAAAAAGTATTTTGGTCCATTTACATATTTTGGTCCATTTACATATTGAGGTTAATTGTCCAATTACAGCTTCAGGTTATGAAGTCCCATCTTCCCAGATTGCTCTCCTCAATTCACTGTTGTTTATACTTTTTGGGCCTGAAGCTGCAATGGTGTCTTTTGTTCTCAGGCTGGAAAAGGATTGTTTTGTCTAAACCGTGAAAAGAACTTGCTAACACTNCTTGGGCAGTACAGGAGCCTGGCCATGGCTACACCCAAGATGGACGACAGGTCATACTTTTTCACACTTTTATAAGTTTTGGTCCATTTACATATTGAGGTTAATTGTCCAATTACAGCTTCAGGTTATGAAGTCCCATCTTCCCAGATTGCTCTCCTCAATTCACTGTTGTTTATACTTTTTGGGCCTGAAGCTGCAATGGTGTCTTTTGTTCTCAGGCTGGAAAAGGATTGTTTTGTCTAAACCGTGAAAAGAACTTGCTAACACTTTATATGAAGTTCAGAGTTATATACTAATGCAGTTCAGAATCTGGAAAATATAAAAGCTAAAACTTAAGGCATCAGTTTGGATCAGACTATGTATCCAGTTTTCCACAATGGCAGAATTGTTGGGTAAGTGAGCATCAGTGCTACATGTAGACTGCTGCCTTTTTACATTAAAAACTATTTCTAATGAAAACTTTAGATGTAGAGCTGGCACAGCACTTGTAATGTGTCTTGAAAACTCCTTTCTCTGAGAGCATATACCCTGCTAAACTGGGCCCAAGTCATTATATCCTCACTTAGCACTTTTGTCATTCCACATATGCTGCCCAGTCCAGAAGTATGGTGCTTTTCATGTTGCAGTACTGTGTGTCATGCTTTCTTCCTCAGTGGCTTGTAGGAGATGGTAGTTCTTCGATATAACGTGGACAACAACTTTCAACTGTTTTACCCCGTCCAATCACTGTAATTTTCATAGATTATAAAATCACAGTGAAAGCAATACACAAGTTGTAAACAATTTCATCTCGTGAATGAATTAGACTAAAGCTGTAGCATTACCATTTTGAAATGTATTTATGTATGAACTGTGATGGATTTAAATAGAAAATAAAACCTCCTTAACTTGATCTTTCTTAAAGGCATTATGATTTCTGTTATGATGACACTAGTTTATAGGAGCTTGTCTAACACACTGTATGTTTCATTAGACAGTGACATGGCAGTTTCAGAGAGTGTAACTGCTTGATTGGCTGCAAATAGCATTAAGCCATTAATATATCAGTCATGCTTAAAAATGGGTGCACAAACATGGGTACCTGTCAGAGAACATTTCTTAAATTCCTTGTGCGCTCACACACACCCCACACAATTTACCAGGCAGAAAGCCTACAAGTCCCTCAAGGCATACATCTGTCTTTTAACATGTAGTTCTCCTGCTTCAGGAGCCAGCTTGTGTTAGTTTTAGTGAAATTTGCATATGTGTATTTGCTTATAGTTTTTATAAGAGAGGATGGAATTTAAAGCAAATCAAGGTTATACGTTAATCTTAGTGTCAATAGATTTTTGGACTAGGTCATTCATTTGAAAGCAATGAAAAAAGTCATATTGCAGAGCTTGACAGCACTATTGTATTTAATGTGACTTTAAGATCCTAATTTTAATTTTTTAACTTTAAGTGGTTTTGGGCTCCCAATTCTACTTCTACATATAGGAAGTTGGATATATGGCCTTGTTATGGTAATTTCAATCAATGATTTGAAAATGAAAAATAATTTAAAATTATTTCTATTATGGAGAAAACATGAATAATGGAGATATATCACTTCACTTTTCTTAAGAAAAAGAGGGTAGAAAGAATGTATGTGAAGATTCTTCTGTAAACTGTTGTCAAGCCTTAGGAAATTGATGTGATACTGATAATATCACAGTTTTGTCTAATCACTTTAGGATTTTGATAGTCTTCTTTCTGGATATGCGGCATCTCTAATAAGTAGTTTGCAGAAATGCACAGTCTGAGAGGCAAAAAAATATCTCTATAGGCTTTTCTTTTATCTGGAAGACTGGAGCCATTTTGTTTAGCAAGATTTTAAAATTAAGTTACATAGCATTTTATTCAACTTTTGGAAGCTGCTTAACAGATTTTACTTGTCCTTTTCTTTTCTAAAGCTTGCAGCAGCATCTGATATTTTTGTGGAAAACTTTGTCCCTGGGAAGCTGGCTGAAATGGGTCTAGGATATGAAGACATTAAAAAGATTGCTCCTCACATAGTGTACTGTTCAATTACAGGTATTTTATTTTCAATTCTTTCTGTTAATTATTTCCTGTATTTCAGTCATAGTGTTATAAAAGTCATGTGGTTGTATAGAAGTATGTTACTTTGATGTTAGTAAGATAAATTGAGAGTTTAAGTGAGTTCAGTTCAAAAACAGGTATAGAAAACATTTGAGGAAGCAGCCATGTCACCAGATTAGTAGCTGTTCAGTGTCATTGCCATGCCAGCCTGACATATTCCTATTGATTTCAAAGGAGCCAGGATGGACTAGCCTCCTTGGATTTTGCTTTAAACTAGCTGAAAACTGAGATTTCTATTTTTTTTTTTTCTCTCCCAGCAGTTTTACTGAATCAATTTGCATATTGTGTGTTTTAAATCTGGTAATATCAGTGTTTTTTACTGCCTTGAAATATCTCTCTCTTCAGAATTGTGCAGCTACCTGTTCATGGAAGCTTTACGTGTCTTTTTTACAGTCTATTGCTTGGTAACTGAAACAGCAGAAGAGTTGTATGTACTTTATAAAAGCAGGGAAGAATGGAAAGGAAGTAGACACGTATGCCATTCCTGATATTAATATAAAAATAATTTTAAGTCTGAAAAGCTGCTTAAAAAAACTCCAACAAAAACCACCCCTCAAAATCTTAATCAAGCACTAAAATGAAAAGTCTAATATTAAAATGAAATAAAATAACACCAGAAGTTACTGATATTTTTAGACTTATTTAAAATCTTAGTTACAAACCTGCTTTACCCTTCAGTTTCTGCAGAATAAATGGCTTTGGCTTTTTGGTTACTGGATACAGATGTCATTTAATAGAAATCAAATAGCTTTTTAGTATTTTGTGATGTATTTATCATATTTGTGTGGCAAATGTCTGTAAATGTCAAGAGCAGAAAGACAATTATATTCAGGGCTTGCTGAGAGTCTTTGTTTAAATAGCTATTTAGGTTGGTCAGTTGCTAGTTGCTACGATGTTTTTCACATTTGCTTGTGCATATAATCTCACAACCAGAATTTGTCAAGTGGGTTTGCAATTTTTGTTTGCTTTTTTTTGTTTAGTTGCTGTACCCATAATGATGAGAAATTAAAATTACATCCAAACAATCTGTGTGAGGTACAACATTCTCTCCTCTTGTGTCAGATGCTCCAGTCTCTTAATCAACTTTATGACTCTGTGCTTGCCTCATTAAGTCGATGTCTGCCTTGTAGCAGAGCTGGGCACAGGACTACAGACCTGTCCTCAACAGTACTGAGAAGAGGGGAAGCATCTACTCCCTTGGCCTGCTTGACACTCTTTCCAGTGCACAGCGAGATACTGTTGTCTTCTGCTACAGGGATGCATACTTTTATATGTTTTAAGTGCTCCTTCAACTGAGGGTAACTCTTCCTTGCTGCAGACTTCTCCTCTAGGCTCAGGGACCTAGGACTCCTGAGAGCCATCTTTTTTTGGTAAATACTGAGGCAAAAAAAGCATTAAATGCATCCATCTTCATGGCCTTTGTTCATTTTGCCATAGGTCCACATCTTCCCTAGTCTTCCTTCTGCTGCTGATTTGCTTGCAGAATCCTTTCATGTTGCCTTTTGTGTCTTTTGCCAAATTCAACTCCAGGTCAGCCTGTGCTTTTCTAACCATATACTTGTATGATCAAACAGCACCTCTATACTTCTAGGTCACTTGCTTCTGCCTTCACTGCTTGGAAGACAAGTTGAACAAAAATCACATAATCTTGCTGTTTAGAGCTTTGTGTAATGCATAACTTACAGTTATGTTCTGTAATGGAAAACACTTAAGTCTTATTCATAGACTATGACAACTTAAAGTTGAAAGTGTCTGGGAAGTAAGAGCTGAGTGATGTTTGTCAGGCATTCATAAAGCAACTTGAAACCTTAAATTATGATTGTTTAAGTCTTGCATACTCAACAGGTAATAAGCAATGTCTATTTAAGGATGATGCATCTTTTAGAAATAAAGACATAAGCTCCAGTGCCCTTAAACAAATCAGCTCATGAATCAATTGAGTTAAGACAGGAAATAACAAAGCCTCAATCTAAGCATATTAAAAGAAGCAACCCTACTAGGACCAAATGCACATCTGTGACATGCAGGAAGGGTTTTTTGGCATAATCAGGCAGAAAACTGATTTAAGTATTCCTGATGGATTTCTAAAACCTCTGTGATGTGCTTCTAGATATTACAATTTTTAACTATTATGTGCTGTGGTTGACTTCGCTGCATTCAAATATGCTTGAGGTTTTTGGGGGTCTTTGCTGTTTTTTTTTGTTTTTTTTTTTATGAAGAGAGATGGGACTAGGTATGAGGCTCTGGGATTTGAGGGTCAGGCAAGTGATAGTGAAGGTCTATCTGGAGCAAGTCAGTCAACCAGACACATTACAACTACAGCTGTAAACAAAGAAGGATGAGTGATTGTTGTAGGTGACTCTCTTCTGAGGGGACCTGAGGACCCCGTATACTGACTGGCCTTGTTCCACAGGGAAATCTGCTGCCTCCTTGGGGCCTAAGTAAGAGATATTACTAGAAGACTTCTTGGACTGATTCAGCCCTCTGATTATTACCTAATTCTGGGTTTCCAGGTCAGCAGTGACAGCTCCTAGGGCAATCAAAAAGGACTTCAGGGCATTGGGATGACTGGTTGAAAGGTTAAGGGCAGAGGTGGTGTTTCCCTCAATGCTTTCAGTAGCAGGGAAGAATGCTGAAAGAAACAGGAAAAGCCTTTGGTGCAATTTTGGCCTTTTCCCTCATGGGATAGTTTATACAGCACTAGGCTGGCTGCAGGTAAATGAGGCTTGCCTGTCTAAAGAGTGAAAAGGATTCTAGGCCTGTGAGTTGGCAGGGATGATTGAGAGGGCTTTAAACTTGTTTTGAAGGTGGAAGCAGGTAAGACCAGACTCGCTAGAGATAACCCTGGGGTGTCATGCCTGTGTCAGGGGTAAAATTGATAGCCCAGCTGAGGTGCATCTACATCTGTATGGGTAACAAACAGGAGGAGCTGAACGCCATCGTGCAGCAGGAAAGCTGTGATGTAGTTGCCATCAGGGAAATGAAATGGGATGAGGCATGTAAATGGAGTGCTGCAATTCATGGCTACAAGAACTTCAGAAGGGACAAGCAAGGAAGGAGAGGTGATGGAGTGGCTCTGTACATTAGAGTGTTTCAGCTGTGTAGAGCTGAAGGATAATGATGACAAGGTTGAGTATCTATGGGTAAGAATCAGGAGGAAGGCCAACAAGGCAGACATCCTGATGGGAGTCTGTTATAGGCAACCCAACCGGGATGAAGGAATGGATGAACTACTCTGTAAGCATCTGGCTGATATTTCACAATTGCTAGCCCTTGTTCTTGTGGGAGACTAACTTGTGGGAACTAACTAACTTCTGCTGGAAACTACACAGTGGAGAGGAGGCAGTCTAGGAGGTTCCTTGAGTGTGTGGAAGACAAATTCCTGACACAACTGGTAAGCAAGCTTAGCAAGGGAGGTGCCCTGCTAGACCTGCTTTTTACAAACAGAGAAGGGCTGGTGGGAAATGTGGTGGTCAGATGACATCTTTGGCACAGTGACCATGACATAATAGAGTATTCAGTTCCTGGTGAAGTAAGAAAGGGATCAACAAAACCTCCACCTTGGACTTCAGCAGGGTGGACTTTGGCCTGTCCAGGAAACTGGTTCAGAGAGTTCCTTGGGAAATAGCCCTTATAAACAAAGGAGTCCAGAAAGGCTGGACATACTTTAAGAGGGAAATTGTAAAGGCACAGAAGCAGTCTGTCCCTGCATGCCAAAAAACAAGCTGTCAGGGAAGAAGGCTTACCTGACTGAATAAGGAGCTTTTGCTGGAACTTAGGGAAAAAAAAAAAAAAAAGAGTTTATCACCTTAGGAAGAAGTGGCAGGCAACTCAGGAAGAATACAAAGGTGTTGTTAGGTCACATAGAAAGAAAATTATAAAGCCAAGAATCCTTCTAGAACTCAATCTGGCCACCTCTGTGAAAGATAGTAAAAAGTGGTTTTATAAATACATTAACAACAGAAGAATGGCCAAGGAAAGTTTCCAACCTCTATTGCATGTAAAGAGGAATATTGCAACCAAGGATAAGGCAGTTAATGCCTCTTTTGCCTCAGTCTTCGACAGAAAAATGGATTATCAACCAGCTCCCTGAGCTGGTAGATGAGGATGGGGAGCAGAATAGAACCCCTGTAATACAACAGTAATTAGTTTGCGACCTGCTGTTCCAGTTAGACACTCACAAGTCCATGGAGTGAGATGGGATTCACCCAAGGGTAGTGAGGGAGCTGGCAGAAAGCTCACTAAGCTGCTCTCCATCATTTATTATCAGTCCTGGCTAACTGGGGAGGTTCCAGACCAAGAGAGGCTGATCAATGTGACGCCCATCCACAAGAAGGGCCAGAGGGAGGATTCAGGGAACTACAGGCCTGTCAGCCTGACCTTGGTGCCCAGGAAAGTTATGGAACAGATTATCTTGAGTGCATTACATTGCATATGCAGGATAGCCAGGGGATCAGGCCCAGCCAGCCCAGTTTGTGAAACGCAGGTCCTGTTTGACCAGCCTGATCTCCTTTTATGACCAGTGCCCACCTGGTGGATGTGGGGAAGGCTGTGGATGTGTCTGTCTACCTGTACTTCAGCAAAGCCTTTAATACTGTCTCCCACAGCATTCTCCTGGAGAAGCTGGCAGCTCTCAGCTTGGACAGGTGCATGCTTTGCTGGGTGAAGAACTGGCTGTATGGCTGGGCCTGTAGCATGGTGGTGAATGGTGCCACAAGCAATTTGTGGCTGTTTATAAGTGGGGTTCCCCAGGGTTCCGTATTGGGGCCAGTCCTGTTTGATAAAGTTATTGATGATGTGGACACGGGGATTGGGTACACCCACAGTAAGTTTGAGGATGACAGTAAGTTGGGAGGGAGTGTTGGTCTGCTGGAGGGTAGAAATCTCTGTAGAGGGTTCTGGCCAGGCTGGATTGATGGGCGGAGACCAACGGTGTGAGGTTCAGTAAGGTGAAGTACCAGGTTCTTCACTTGGGTTGCAACAACTCCCTGCAGGCTGGGGGAAGAGCAGCNCACAGCATTCTCCTGGAGAAGCTGGCAGCTCTCAGCTTGGACAGGTGCATGCTTTGCTGGGTGAAGAACTGGCTGTATGGCTGGGCCTGTAGCATGGTGGTGAATGGTGCCACAAGCAATTTGTGGCTGTTTATAAGTGGGGTTCCCCAGGGTTCCGTATTGGGGCCAGTCCTGTTTGATAAAGTTATTGATGATGTGGACACGGGGATTGGGTACACCCACAGTAAGTTTGAGGATGACAGTAAGTTGGGAGGGAGTGTTGGTCTGCTGGAGGGTAGAAATCTCTGTAGAGGGTTCTGGCCAGGCTGGATTGATGGGCGGAGACCAACGGTGTGAGGTTCAGTAAGGTGAAGTACCAGGTTCTTCACTTGGGTTGCAACAACTCCCTGCAGGCTGGGGGAAGAGCAGCTGGAAAGCTGCCCAGCAGAAAGGGACCTGAGCATGCTGTTTGAGAGCAGCTGAACTTGAGCCAGCAGTGTGCCCAGGTAGCCAAGAAGTCCAATGGCATCCTGGCCTGTATCAAAAATAGCAATTGTCCCTCTGTACTGAACACTGGCTGATTCAGCACCTACTGGCATTTTGTGTTTGTGGTTACAGTGATAATAGCCATTACCCTATTATGGATTAGGGTATTTGCCAGATCCTTAAAGTGGTTCAGATGCTGGAGTGCTGCACTCCTTGTGATACTGTTTTGTGAATCCTGTTATGTAGGAATTACTGTTTGTAATTTTTTGTTTTGTACTGCTTGATGTGAGCCAGATCAGGCTGGGCTGTCTTCAGAATATATCACATTGGTCATGTGGCCGTGAATGGTTCATATGTGCCATCTGTAATATAATAACACTTGTTTGTATTTCATTATTTCTCTTTCTAGTACATAAATTAACATAGAGATGTTATCAGCTTACTTTTCATTTATTTACTTTGCCCTTCTTGATCTAAGCTATGGTATCACCATGAAATCTAATCAATCCCAGTTCTAGTAGCGGATGTTCCTTCTATCCTCCTTTTCTCATCAATTCTGATGGCCAACAAATAACACTAAAAAAAAGCAGAGCTGTGACAAAAAGGTCTCCCACTCTTTCAAGTCTTCATTTAAAAGAACAGAAGTTCTTGGTGTTTTAAGAAAGCAACTGTAATTTGGAGTTTTTTAATGCAGCAAAACAAACCTGTTTCCTTTTTTGGTTTTGTGTTTAAGAACAGCTGAAACCTTCTGTGAGAAATTTTGAAAGCGTTCAAACTTCTCATTCTTATACAACTTAAAATTCAAGATTGAACTCTGTTACATAAAATACTTTTTGTTAATGAAACCTACATGGAGGTAACTGCTTCTGGTGAATAGTCACATATTGTAGCAGAATATAAAATCTAGGAGACAAGTTTCTTTGAAATCAGAAAATATGCTACTTTATAACTTAAACAGTATTGAGCCACTTTTCTTTAATACAGGAATAATTTTTGTGTGGAATTGCCTCTCTAAATTTTGGACAATTGCAAACAGTAAAATTATATACAGTGATAGTAAAATGAAATATAGTGTATTTTTTTCAAGAAGTCCAGGGTCATATGTAGGTGAAGAGTTTTAGACATAGGTATGCCAGACGCTGTCTCCTTTATGGGATTTTGGAAATTGTGATTTGCAAACTGAGTTTCTTATCCAAACAGCTCTGATTGAATCTGTACAGCTTTGCAGTGGGTGCTCCAGAGTTTTGAGGATATCTGGGGCATTTCCCAATGTTCCTTCTGCTTTGAGTGCGCTTGAGCTCCAAACTGCTTGTTCTCACTCACGAGCTGGCTTTGCTTGGCTAGAACTCGTTTAAATGTAATATATTTTGCTAGTTCTGTGGTTGAGAATGGTTTAAGTTCTGGAAAATTGGATGGTTAAAGAAAATCATATACAGGTCACAAGGGAGTGACCATCTCTATATGGTCTGTGTGATGCTTTCACTAGGAAAGTCACAGTTTATTCCTGAACGGGAGGGGGCACTGTTTTAAAGGACAACATGGTTTCCAAATAAAAACCTTTTTTTTTTTTTTTCTTAAAGCCTTTGAAGGTAATATGTTTTCAAAGAATTTTACAGTTTGTTTATGAATGATGAAAGGTACTCCTCTCAAATTCTCTACCCCAGCCCTTTGCTCTGCTAATTTGCATAAATTGTGATTTCTCTTCTTTTTGTGCAGGTTTTTTTTCCTCTTCGTTTTTTAGGAAGTAATACTTTATATCATATGCAGGTTGCTTTGTATGTTGCTGGTGGTATTAAAAATAATGTTTTAGTATTTTATGTCATTTTATTTCTTAGATAAATGTGATGCTTAGTTTTCTGCCTTAGTTTTACTGCTGTAAATACTTATTAGTGTAATTATGCATGAAAGAAATTGAATACAGAATTACAGGACCACAGAATAAGTAAGGTTGAAAGTGTATCATATGGTCCAACCTCCTGGCTCAAGCCGGGTAATCCTAGAGCACATGGTGTAGGATTGTGTCCAGTTGGCTCTTGAATATCTCCAGTGAGGGAGACACAATAACCTCTCTGGGCAATCTGTTCCAGTGCTTGGTCACTTGGTGCATCTTCCAGTGCATCAGTCTCTGCCCATTGCCTCTTGTCCTATTCCTTGGCATCACTGAGAAGAGCTTGGCTCTATCCTCTTGGCACCCCCCATTAGATATCTATACACATTAATGAGGTCTCCTCTCAGTTGTCTCTTTTCAAGGCTGAACAGGCCCAGCTCTCTCAGCCTATCCTCATGAGGTGTATGTTCCAATCCCTTATTCCTCTCCGTTGACCTCCAATGGAACCAGTCCAGGAGTTCCATGTCACTGTTTTGCTGAAGAGCCCAGAAGTGGACACAGCACTCCAGATGTGGCCTCACCTGGGCTCAGTAGAGGAGCAGGATCACCCGCTCTGACCTGCTGGCAATGCTCTTGCGCCCAAGGAGACCATTGGCTGCCTTGGCCACAAGAGCTCACTGTTGGCTCATGGACAGCTTGGTGCCCACCAGGACCCACAGGTCCTTCTCCGCAGAGCTGCTTTCCAGCAGTTTGGCCCCCAGCCTGTACTGGTGCAGGGGGTTATTCTTCCCCAGGCGCAGGACTCTACAATTGCCTTTGTTGAATTTCAGGCACTGCTTTCTGCCCATCCCTCAGTCTTCCAGTTCTTCTCTTCCATCTCTGTCAAGGCCCTTTTGAAGACCATTTTGAAGCCCTCTGTGGTATCAGCCACTCCTCCCAGCTTTGTGTCACCTGTGAACTTGCTGAGGAGGCATCTGCCCCTTCACCCGAGTCACTGATGAACAACTTAAACGACACTGGGCCCGGTACTGAACCCTGGGGACACCACTTGTGACAGGCCTCCAGCTAGACCCTGTGCCACTGCTCCTGACTCCTTGGGATCTGTCTTTAAACATAGCGATCAGTAACTGTAGAGAATCTGCCATGAAAATATACTTAGTTTCAACCAAAAGTAACTATGAAGATAAGTTTTTGGAATTGATATTTTATTAACTTTGTGTTACAGTAACAGTTTGTATTTCCTGGTTATTTGCACTCTCTACCCCACAAAACTTAGTCTTAACTCTGAATTGACACAGACTTTGACCATGGTAAACTGTTTGTTTGTTGGCAAACAGTATATGGCTAAAGAGGCAAAAATTAGGTGGAAAGAGTAACAAAAATTTTATAGAAGTGTTGTGGGTCACCTGAGTTTTCTATGGGTCTGAATCTGGAATTGTTGTATATTTAGCTTTTATTTAATGTACATAAAATTGTAAAGATGCATAAATAAACACATTTCAAAAAAGTAAGTCAGTCCTCTGTGTCTCTTAAGTGATTCTGGTTAACCTATGAGAAGGAAAATAGTTCTTCACTCCACCCATTTACATAAGGTTTAGTAATAACTTAAAAGAACAAGCATTTTGTACTTCCCAGTATCTTGTTTTGTACAGATAATTCAGTGGCTTTCCATGAGAAGATGTAATGTTATAGTTTTGATGCATATCCTACTTTGTCTCTAGTATTTTCACAAGAGGAAAGGAAAGACAACCGCAGTGTGTTTTGCTGGGCAAAGGCTAGCCAAAGTGTTCTTCAGATCTTCTAATTTGTGAACTAACTGTGGTAAGATGTGGAATTGCCTGGATTAGGTACAGTTTTTAGACTGCCTCTTACCAAATGTTTCCGGCACAATAAAATTGCACATAACCTTGAGTGTATGTGTCTTCATGCACACTTATTCCCCTGATTATTCATATTTTTTGGCTTCTATATGGTTTAAGTCTGGATGTAGTTACCTGATACAAATGGATAGATTACCTGCCAAAAAAAATGATAGCTTCAGTTTAAAAACATCATTGAGCAAAATAGTTTCTTGATGGTGTAAATTATTTGTTGATAGCATATTAGTCAAAAATCAGGTATTTAGAAGCTGACTCAGGCAATGGTTGTAGTTGTACCTAAATAATAGCAACTATGTGAATGGTCTTGAGCATTAATATGTTCATCAGTTTTTAAAATTTGTGACCCAAAATTGCTAAAAAAAGTTCTTTGTAATTACAAAAAAAAATTGTTTTTGTAATTACAAAAAAAACAAAACAAAACAAAACCCACAACAATTTGGGAGAAAGAAAAGAAACCGAAAAGGAAGGTAAAAAAAACCACCTGCATTGCAAACCATCTGTTTGAGTCAAATAGCCAATTCAAGCAGAGTGATGTTCAGAATGAATTGGAAATTAGGAGAATTAACTGATAATTACAGTTATCACTGACTTTTAAGTATATTAAAAGCATCAAAAATTTGGAGAATGTGTTAGTTAAGGAATTTGGAAAGTGCAAAAATGAGTATTGAGTATTGTGGTACCAGTATTCAGTAAAAGATGTTCATGGAATTTTTTTCAATAAGCGTATTTTTTCTATTAATGGAAAATAATGCATTGTTTGATGTGTAAAAGAGGCATTGTCAGAACAAACTGGGTATCGTGCTTCCAGTAGTTCTTAATGTGTTTTAAGAATAAGGAGGGAGGTCTGGAAAATTGTGAACATTACACAGCTCTTAAGCAAACACAAAAATCACAAGTTTGCAAGCCTTGAGGTATGAACTTAAGTTCTCACAATGATTGAATAAGGCATTTGGAGGTAAAAAATATGAAGCTTCTACCTGAGCTTGATTTGATCAAAATAGAGCCTTCCAGCACTGGAAAAGAAAATTAAGCTTCTCTAATCTGTTAGTGTTTGCATTATGCAGCTGGAGGATGGATGGATGGATTAAAGAGTTAATCTACCATTTTTTTTGATAGCTAGAAGTTATCTGCATGGGCAGTTAAGAGAAGTTTATCAGGGACTAGAGATAAAATGGTCTGAGACCATTTTTTGACAAGATAATTAGCAGATACATGAATTATTTTTAAGACAGTATAATTGGTTGTCTATATAAGGCTAATAAAACTTGTGCTATATATTTTGACTGTAGTAAAGTTTTTGACACTTTTGAGTAATTCTTTCATAGAAAAGCTAGGAAAATATGATGTACAAGAAATAAAAAATACTTGGTTCAAGAGGATCAGAAGCTCTCTCATAGCTTACTATAGATACTTCATTACAATGGAAGAAAATGCTTCAGAAGTGATGTTGCTGGATTTTTTTTTTGCTTAATATAGGTGATGGATTACAATCTGGATGAGTCCAAAATTCTGATGCCATCATGTGCTACTGGGGCTTGTGGGGTTTAGATTTGAGAGGCAGGAAGAACCTGGAGCTGATTTACAGGTAGAAGGCATCACTTCCCTTACAGCCTTATACTGTCCTTTAGAATATTTTCTGGGGTTTGGCTAACTCTCAGAAGAGTCATGGAGGGCTGGCTTCTGCTCATTTTTTCTTCCTGAAGCCTGGAATTGGAACCCTTCCTACCAGTTTCTGTGTCAACACAGCATAGTCATGTGATGAAGCCCTAATGTAAAAGCTCCGTTTTTAGTGGCCTGAGAGCTGTATGCAGCTCTGAAAGCCCACGAAGCTGAAGGGAATCAACTTATACAGCAGGATTAGACTTAAAGATTACCTTGACCAAATTGTTTACATAAATAAAAGAGGAAGGGTAGAATTAAAGATTGGAATAAATACAGGTACTGTGCTTAATCAAACATATTAAAGTAATTTTAATATAGTATGGGGAACACTGGGTTAGAAGAGGGTTCTCAGAAGACTTGGTAAGGATGGGGAATAATCGAAGTTGAACATGAATCAGTGATGATATCATTAGATGAAGGACTAGTGTCATTCTGGATTGTATAAAGATGAATTTGGCCTAAAGGACTGTTTCTCTGCCCTGCTCCACATTAGTTAGGTTGGTAGGTGAAGTTTACTTCTGGGTACCACATTTCAAAAACTATGTGGAAAGTGGAAGAGAGTTGAGAGAAGAACAATCTGTAAGTAAAAAGCTTTTGAAAGGTAGCTTGGAGCATCAGGTTTTTTCTTAAACAAAATGCTGCTGTGATCAGAAAGAAGTACTGTGGTTGTCCATCTAACCATCTCTTCCTAAAGCATTCTTTACATTTTCACATAGCAGTTCTGAAATGAACATTCTGATAGCATGTGAAAGCATCAAAAGCCTTTGCTTAATGCATAGAATTAGCTAAAATGGTACTTGGAATTCAAAGAATGAGTGTGTTAAGTAAATGAAATCTTGAGAAAAAATTTTGGGAGATAGTAATTAAAATAATTACTACAGTTGGAGAAGTGGATTGTCTCTGTTTTCAGAGATTTAAGTAATTGGGACTACATGTTCACTGTACAAAATAAAAAATGATACTGATATTGAATACTTTGGTGCTTTTCTGCACTGCACCAATATGTTGCTTTGTAGTTCTCAGTGTAAAATACATATTTGTGCAGATTGGTAACTGGTTCCTTGTGCAGTAAATAACCAGCTTTATGGCATACAGCAGGAGTTCAGCAGCAGAATTTATTATACATCTCACATGTTATCACTCTGATACTTGAGGTGGCCGTCAGTATATAATCAAATTGACTGAGGCTTTTAGGACTGTATTAATTCTAAATATGAATTTCTGAAAGAATTTGGAACAGTTTTAACTTATATAACACAAGTGTTAAATATTGTAAAGCCATAACCTCATAAAGAAGTTAATTGTTGACTGAATCTAAATTGTTTGCTTGATGTAAATCAAAGCCAAGGAGCTGGTTCCAGGCAGTAGGACAGTTTTTCAAACTATTATTCCTTTCTTTCTGCCTTTACCATATGAATAAAGCCACTAATGAAACTGATGAGACAATTTTAATCTCTATTTGTACTGTACAGTGTTTGCAAGCAGAATATTTGTATAGCCTTCCACAGCTGACTGCTTTATTCAGATTTAAATGAGGAGGACCAGTGGGAGCTTTTAATTTCTATTCTTAGTTCACGGTGCCAATTACTATTCTACTTAAACACAGCTACACAAACAGGGTGTACCTTCTGATGGTGTATAAAGAATTTGATCTTGATTTCTGCTGTGTCAAGATGCAGAACCAAAGGTTAGTTTTCCTACTTAAAGCACATTCCTGTTGCTGGTGGGTTTATATGTTTTTCTCTACTACTTGCAAAATCAGCATAGGCTGAAACAAGTCTATTCAAAAGAGGATTCTGCAAAATTCAGCTGGTTGACAAACTTTTTGGAACTGAGCAAGAGGCTGTTTTCTATACAACAGGCTGCTGTCAGCACAGCTGTGCTGGACAGGATTGTGAAGAGGTGCTAAGGCTGACTGGTTTAGTTGTTTTGGCAGAAGACATTTGTAAATACGTTATTATATTGACAAAACTTTTCTTTTGCTGGTAAAATTGTTCTTCTTGGAGATGTTTCTCTGTAAATGGTTTTGCATTCTAGTATAAAGTGCAATTTGGTCTGGAAAGCTGCATTTGCCCTATATTTGTATGGTTTTGCCAGTACTTCAAAAATAATAAAGGGCTCTAGCATTGACACAGACCAAACTTTAGAAATGTATCAGTAACACAAGCAAGTATGAGAAGCGTAGAGACTGAGAGGTGGCAAATTGAAAAAAGGGTTGCTTAGAAATATATGGGAGCTGACAGAATCCGTTTTCTGTTGGTTGGACTGATATTCTTGCAGGATTCAGATCTCCTGTACACCTTCAAAAAGGTGGGCGTTTTAGCTGAGTGACACTAAGTCTTTGACTTTTTGCTGCTTCTGTTATCAACACACCACCAGCAGCTAGAGCGCGTTAATGGTTTTTTTTCCCTGTAAATGATTGAGCTACCCTTTTGTACTGGCACTTAGCCTCCTAGCAGGAGGGCTTAGCTCTTTTTTCCACTATTATTTTTCAGTCACACATAGCCTGAATGTCCAAAATACTGTGAGTTTAGGAACAAGAAACAGTTGGAAATGAGTGCTTTTCTGAGACACTGTGTTCCCATACTTTGTTCAATACGAAGCATATAAATAGTTTAATGAACCAGTCATAATTCTTCCTTGTTTTAATATTAAGTATTGACGTTCAGCAGTGCATAAAAGTAATGTTTTTTTATGCCTTTTCACTCTACTGCTTGTTCTTCCATCTAAGTAGCAGTATTTTATATAAAATCGAAACCTTCAGAATTTTGGACTCTGTCCTAGTGAAGAAGACAATATCAGACAGAGAGTCTGTGAGCTGTAAGATTTAGCACTGGGTTAGTTTACAGTGAATGAAAACAGATTAGACACTGAAAATCCTGGATATGAACAGCACAGTACAACTGTGAAGACATTTACTGATGGTTTAATGTTTATTTTTCAGTAGCTATTATGCTTGGACTGGTGCCTAGCTAAGTTAACAGAAACAAAGCTGGAAGATTTTGGGCATCTTCTGAAGCCATGCAGCAGACATTCTTAAAAAATGCAGGCATTTTAAAAAAATTTTTAAAGCAGTATTTATTGTGTTTGAGTTGTAATAGTCTAAAGAGAAGACTTTGATCATTAAAAGATCATGAAATATTTTGTTTGTTATTACTAAAAATTTTTCTGCCTGTTTCCAAATGAATTATTTTTTAGGGAATCTCCTGTCTAATAGCATTCTTATCTGCTTTATCTTGTTTTGTTAATCTTTCTCCTTGCCTGATGGACTTACTTCATGAAGATTGAAGGAATTTTTCTTTTTTTGGTTTGTTTCATTGTTTCAAATGGTGAGATTTTGTGATTTCACCAAAGAAGCAAGTCTAGCGAATTAAAAAGGTGAAAAGATCCAGTGTCTTTGTTGTGCCCTTTCATGGCATTGTCTGTGGGAGTTGTTAAATTTGTAGGAAGACTGTAAGTAGCTGCTGTTGACCTGAACATGTTTTCCAAGTAAGCATATGGTTTTCATTACTTGTGTTTTTAGAATACTGTTATAAAATAAAACACAGTCAGTAGCTAGCAAACAGAAAAAAATGGTCTTGGGTATAGAAGACACAAACTATTGAAAAATAGTCTGTTTTTTGTCATTTTTAGAAACCTAAATAGTGTCAGTGTCTGGCACTTTTCCATGTACCTGATAATTAACAGCATTTTGTATCCCAGTGTTTATGCCAACAGCTAAACCCATTGATCTGTTGTCTTTTAGAGAAAACTTGGACATAGGAAGTAGTGAATGTTACTGTGAAGTAAGGATGAAATGAGAATAGGTTTGCTGATAACAGTCTTCTTGTAAGTAAATGCTCTTGTAAAGAGGAAAGAATAAGCTCTTATACATAGGACAAAAAATAACTGTTAAAATTTCTGCAAAAAAAGATTCCTATTAAACATTTAGGAAACCTTTCTAACAGAGAGGATGGCTTTCTTTTCCAGGAGAGTCCTTGTGGGTATTGCAAAGTCAGGATAAGGATACCTAGTGCCATTGTGATTGCGTCTTACAGTGACCTGACCACTTTTTCAAGAGGAAAATAGGAGGCCAAAATTTTGTAACCTCTTTTAAGAGACTACATAGTCTAAAATTATTTCATGGAAATGCAACTAGAAGTTGCTTATTCATATAAAACTATATTCCTTGTACAATAAGAAGGGATGCTATATATCATGTCCCTGCTCAGAACATATGTGACTGTTTGTCAGTTTCTTGTATTCCTGTCAAATTAAAATAATGATCTTAAAATATATGGGAATGAATTTAGTAACGAGTTGAACTTCTTTTAAGATTAAAACTGAAAAGAGTAAATATCTTTATTTCCAGACCATGTATTTTATCATATCTCCTCTGTTTACATATTTTGTGTGTGTAGACTAACGAGAACTAAAATCAGGCTCAAAAAATATCACTGAAGTTATTGAAAGGGTTGAAACGACAGCCTGGAATTCTAAGACTATGTTGCATTCCTTATGACTTAATCCTCTTTGGGAATTAAACTTCATAGATTTGTTCTGAAAAATTTTGAGGAATTTTTTTTAAATTTTAGAAAACAATTACATACTGATTTGGATTTCATTTGATATGCTTTTTCAGCTTCTGCTCCTGAGGCAGTATGTATTTGGTCTTAGAGGGAGAAGTCAGGGTCATAGTATGTATTCTCAGCCATGGACATGAAACCCCCAGGGGAAGTGTTTGGTCAAGGTCAGCTCCTTCACTGGACACTGCTGCACAGATTTGTCTGTCAACATAACTATGTACAATCACAACAAATGGATGTCTGTTCAGGTAATATCCACTTTAGAATGTACATCACCTGTTTCAGATGAAAAATAATTATATAATTAAGTAATTGCCTTATATTTCTGTCATGGGGTCATAGATAATCATGTCCTTATCAGAAGACTTCTCTTAGGCTGTCCTAACACTACACTGCTTGGCCATAGCATCATAAATATTCACAGAAAATACACCTTGCAGGTACTTCTTAATTTTATATGATTTTTTTCACTATAAGAAGTAGTAAGATTATTAATATCTGTTGAGCTGAAGTGTGATGTCTTTCTGTTGACTCGGGACTGATTTCCTTATTAGCCAGATATTTCTCACAAATATTTACTCCCTTACCTTAGTCATAATAGTGTGGCAGAGTTGAGTGGGTAGAGCAGTCCTAGCAAAGTAGGTAAGGACACACAGAGGTTAGGACAGACAGCTTGCCTCAGTATTTAACTATTTTCTATGCAAATTTTGTAACCTGGATGTTCTGGGGAAATGCCATTGCTACACTGCTGCGAGCAATTCATTATTTTAATATTAGCTTTCACTATATAAATATTTGTAGTCTTAGTATCGCTGTATCTGTACCAAGCATGGAACGAGGAGTGATTTGTTACTTTCAAGTGTGTTCAGCTGGGAATATTTGTGTAAACCCAGAATAGTGATGGGGAATTTGGATGTCTATCAGCCTCCTTTAAGGTGGGGAGTAAAGTTTGAGTACCTAACCTCAGTGTCATCTAAAAGCTTTTAATTGAAATTTTGTTTTCAGAAATGGCCATCATGACACATTTCATTTCTTACATCATGTAGAAGAGTGACCCCACTTAGACTGGGAAGCTGCTTCTGCCTTGAAATTCAGAGAGTGACAACCTAAACTTTCACTGACTTAACAAAAGAAAGTGATAGCATCTCTTGAGTAATTACAGTTTGAGCTATGAAGGGAAGGACTGCTTTCTTGTAACTTATATTTGGCATGTTATAAAGCTAGAAAATATGGCCTAGAAGTTTGCAGGCTCATTAAAAGCCTTTTGAAAACCAAACTTGTGTTGTTTGAAATGGTCTGTGGCTATGTCCCAGAAGTGTGGTTGGTGCCTTAAGAGGCGTTGTGTGAGGCTGGCTACCCAGATCACATGAAAATTGAATGGAGTTGAACAACTGGCAGAGGCTGTTGTTTGTTCTCTTCTAGTCTTTCAGTAGCTAAATCTTAGCATAGAGTTTTGTGTTTGATTTAAGAATTTTGTTTTATCTATGCCTTCCAACTTATAACACCTGATTTCATTCAAAAGACAGTGTTAGAATGTCTAAATCAACATGTGTAAAAGCAATAAATATTATACACATTTGCAATCATCAATTGGGGAATGAAATGTTTTTATTAGATTGGTCAGATTTTATGCTTGCTGACTTAAGGCTTATTATTTTTTTAACATCCTTTCATCTCTCTTCACAGTTTGCTCTGACTTCACCTTTCTTGTATCTGTTCTGATCTCCTGCAAGCCTGCCTATTCAGGAAGTTGTACTTCCTTTCCTTCTGACCAACACATGGCAAGCATTTTCCGAAAGTCGTTACTCGTTTTGCTAACGCATTTGGCAGCTCTGACACTGCAAAGTTTCATATAATGCGTCTGTTAAACTTTGGCTTTTGTCATCACAGAGCATTGCTTGTGTTCTGCTTGTTTCATTAATCTTTATTAAGTAAAGATGTAAGCTGTCTTTAATTGAATATTTTCTTTTGGCAGTAGAACAAGCCAAAAGGTGTTTCTCATTAATTTGTTATTCAGCTGGGATAGCCATCTATCTGGATTGAATTTGTGACAATGTTTCGTTCCTATTTGTAGAAATGCCTATGTTGAACATATTTTTCTATGTTTTGCTCAGAATATCCTATACAGTCTGACTTTGTAATGTCATTTGTCATCTGGGAATTGAACTGCAGGGAATTGGTCTGTGTTGACAACATGTCTCCGTGTTGGTTTTTTCCTATCCTTTTAGTACAATGTGTTTTATATTTGGCCTTATAAAGTTCTATCATGCTATCAAATCATGAAGAAGTGCAGAAGTTACGGCTTTTGGTTTTCTCTTGCATGTGATACAAATATTTTGAACACAGGTCATAATGAGAAATGCTGACCTTTCTTTTTATGACACAGAAAATCATACTCAGGCTGTCCTGTAGATTTAGTTATGAGGCCATCATTAGGTTGAAAGCACATTGTATTGAAGAAGTGAGAATAGCAATTTCAGGTGTTGAATGAGTTTTCGTTCCCGCTTTCCAGTTTCTGTGCATTTAGTAATTTTGTGAGATTTACTTCTTTCTCAGTTGTTTTTTTGAAGGTACAAATTGTTTGTGACCCACTATCCTGGGCTATTAAATTTCATGAAGTACAAATCAAATACACAACAAGCTGAGAAATGTAGAAACAGTTTTGTTAATCTTCATAAAAATCCTAAATGAATCTAAACTAACCTATGTGAAAATACTTACTTTAGGGTGATCGTCCCTGAAGCTGTGATATTGCAACACAGTATTGCCTGTTTATACCAGATGTTTTCAGGCAGCTCCTAGCCAAAATGGATTGTTTTTATACATGTTAGGAATTCTGTCATCGTATCATCAGTAACTCCTAGGGAAGGAAATAGGGTGTCCAAATGTGTGTCCTGTATGTATCTTGGAATAGTGTAGAATCTACAAACAGATGGAACTTTGTCTGGGACAAAGTTGTTTAATTGGTTTGCCTACTTTCTAAAAATTTATGACGAATGTCTGCCATAAATGTATCTAAAAATCCCACTGTCGACTGGCAAAAATGAAATAAAGCTATGTTGTAGCTGACATGGTTTTAGAAAGCTAAACCTGTAAGAACACATTAGTCTGTTTTTCTAACATCTTTCTGGAAACAGGTTTGGGTTGGTTTTTTTTTTTTGCTAGCATTTTTAAATTTAGTGTGACATTTTTGAACATTTGGCAATTTGGGTAGTAACAATTTTGTGTGGTCCAGCAACTTTTACTGTTATTACTTTTTTTGCAATCTTCAGCCTGACCTTTCTCACTTCATGGTATTTATTTCTGTGTCTCAGAACAGAATCATTTAGAGCAGATTGTAAAGCAAATTATGTCTCTCTTATGTGATAAATATATTGACCATTTAAAAGTGGATAGCAGTAGTTTGTTATGACATTATTTTTTCCCCCAAACTTTTGTCCCATATGATGCCTGAAAGTGTTATAATTTTTCCTGTGCTGTGTTCCAAACCTTGAGTGCTGTCACACAGATCCTGCACATTAAGCCCAGAATTATGAGCTTTGTTGTGTCAGAAGTAACTTGCATGTTTCAGAATAATTGGCCCCCTTTCATCATGAAGGAATATCACAATGTCACACCAACCCTAGAAAAGTAGCTAAAATTTATTTCCCATTGAAGAATGCAGATTTTTTTTTTTTTTTTTTAAATGTGTATGTCTAATTTAACTAGAAAAATCTGGGAGAAAGAAATACTTTTAGTCTTTCCATTTGCCAGGAATTGTGGTGTATTAATACCAATGTAATTTAATCAGATAATAGCAGCAATCTCAATCTTAGATTTAATTGGAATATGTATATATTGCCAATATTCACAGGAAATTTATATACTTAAATTCATTTTACCAAATAAATCTTCAATCAGCTGCAATTAGTGTCTTGCATTAAGTTACTTCTGCAATGCCACCAGCTAGTGATGAGTATCTTTGTGCTATTATAATTTACTGTTTATCTTGACATGACTATTATTCAGTTTTGCTATATAAATATTGTTAGGCCTTATTTAGACCTTAAGTCTTCTCTTGTTATTCTGCATCAAAGGTTTGGCCATCAAACTGCTGAAGACTTTTTAGAACAGCTGTGAGCTGCATTATTACATATTAGCCACCTTATTTTATAAAACTTTAATTGTCATATTTACCCAAATATTAGAAGAAAAGTAGATGCAGGAACAGAGAGATATCGATTTTTTAATGTTACATTAAGCATGTCTCATTTTGAATATTCATACACTGTGTAATGCTGCAGACTAACAAAGAGTGATAGTGGAGATCTTGGTTAAGAAAATTCTTTAAGACTTTTCATGTGCAAATTTATCTTTACTGGCTCTAATTAGCATTGTCTGTTTTTCAGAACTTTCTAATTGGTTAAAGTCCCTTCCTTCCTTCTTGTTCAAGCTAAGGGTACAGGGTTGCTGGTGGAAAGCTGTGGTATTTGCTTTGTAAATGCCTCCAGTAAATACCCATGTTTAATACTGATGCAAAGTAGCCAGTACCAGTTCTTTCATACTTCTCGTACCCAGTTAATTTTTCTTGCTCAGAAAAAGCTTCAAAGAGTAAAGGTTTCTACACTTCCGTATGTAGAAGATAGACTTGGCTGCAGGGTCAGAACAGGAGGATTTAGGTGTGACTGTGCTGAATAAGCAAGCAGTCCTTTAGTGGTTGTAATCAGTGGCACAGGGTCTAGCTGGAGGCCTGTCACAAGTGGTGTCCCCAAGGTTCAGTACCGGGCCCAGTGTTGTTGAAGTTGTTCATCAGTGACTCGGATGAAGGGGCAGATGCCTCCTCAGCAAGTTCACAGGTGACACAAAGCTGGGAGGAGTGGCTGATACCACAGAGGGCTTCAAAATGGTCTTCAAAAGGGCCTTGACAGAGATGGAAGAGAAGAACTGGAAGACTGAGGGATGGGCAGAAAGCAGTGCCTGAAATTCAACAAAGGCAATTGCAGAGTCCTGCGCCTGGGGAAGAATAACCCCCTGCACCAGTACAGGCTGGGGGCCAAACTGCTGGAAAGCAGCTCTGCGGAGAAGGACCTGTGGGTCCTGGTGGGCACCAAGCTGTCCATGAGCCTGCAGTGAGCCTTTGTGGCCAAGGCAGCCAATGGTCTCCTCGGGTGCCTTAGGAAGAGCATTGCCAGCAGGTCAGAGCGGGTGATCCTGACCCTCTACTCAGCCCAGGTGAGTCCACATCTGGAGTGCTGTGTCCAGTTCTGGGCTCTTCAGCAAAACAGTGACATGGAGCTCCTGGAGTGGGTCCATTGCAGGGCGATTAAGGTGATTAAGGGGCTGGAGCATCTCTCTTATAAGTACAGGCTGAGAGAGCTGGGCCTCTTCAGCCTCAAAAAGGGATGACTGAGAGAGGACTTCATCAGTGTCTCTAAGCACCTGAAGGGAGGGGGCCAAGAGGATGGAGACAGGTTCTTGATGGTGCCAAGCCCCAGAACAGGAGGCAACGGGAAGAAATTAATGCACAGGAAGTTCCTCCTGAATATGAGGAAAAAGTTCTTTACTGTGCTGGTGACCAAGCACTGGAAAAAATTGCCCAGAAAGGGTGTTGAGTCTCCCTTGCTGCAGATACTCAAAAACAATCTGGACACAATCTTGTGCCATGTGCTCTAGTACGACCCTGCTTGAGCAGGGAGGTTGGACCAGATGACCCACTGTGGTCCCTTCCAATCCCACCCATTCTGTGATTCTGTGTGATTCTCTGTTTCTGGCAATTTTGAAAGCTTGCTATGCAGATTAAATAATGCTTTGACAACAACAATTTTTAGGAAGCACTTGGAGATCAAACTGGAGTCTATTGTCTTGTGCTTGGTTTGATTTTGAAACCGATGTACATTTTGCAGTAGAGAACACCAGCTCATACTGCAATGATTTTGAATTCTAGACACATGAGGATGTGACGGGTATCAGAAGAAATTATGTCTTCCTACTGTAAAGTATAGAATGGGGATTTTGGGAGTTGAATAGGGGTTTAGTGTGGTGCAACTTTCTTTTGTTCCTTGCAGATTCTGTTTTACACAAATCTAAAGCTTTACATGAGATTTAGAATCTAGGCAGCTGCCTGTCAAGCTGAAATGATTTAGAAAACACTTAATTTTATTAAATTGAAATTTAAATTCTTTTGTCTCTCTGAAATCTATTCCCCAAAATAAAGATACCTACTCTGGACTTAAGGATCTAACATAAAGTCTTTATTGGTAGAGACTATTTAAATATTGACTGTAGCTTACAGAGATAAGCTCCACTAAAGGGGAGCAGGAGTGTAATCAGCTGCCTTATCTTACCTTCCGAGACCATCACTGTTAAATCTATTCTCTCTGTATTCAACTGGGGTTATCTTTTTACCCTAAAGTATTTTTCACTTTATCTAAACTTTAAACCACTAACTACATTTTATTTAACAGGAGCCTGTATTTAGGTTTGAGAGTGTAATTGCAAATCTATGCTTTTCACACTGAATTAAGTATGAGAGAACACAGGGTATTTGGACAAACATAACCTTTAGGTAGCATTTTTATCTTTAGGGAGTTATTTTATATATTTTTATATATATGTACACATGTATATGTACCAATACATGTATGTATATATATTACAGTTACTGCAAGATCTGTGTACCAGGCTGAATATCTTTTGAATGTAATTTTGGACTCTTCTTCAAGCTTTTTGTGTTTGTCTTCCTAGTTATTTCTAAAACATCTGCGCTGGGTTGCTCCACTGGCCATGAATATAATGTTCAGCCCTTGATTTTTGTCTGGATAATGAGATCTTTCATTTTTAGCAATAGCTATTTCTCACTTAACTCTACTTTTTCCTCCAGCACTCTTGTATATCCGTAGTTCCTGGGGCAAAACTTTTCCAATGACAACAGATTTTGTTCCCGCTCTAGCTTTGTCCACTCAGAATTCAGATCAAGACGAGAATTATATATTTTTTTCTATTTAATCTATTGTGACCTATGAAGACTAATTAAACACTCCATACAAGTTCTAGTCTTAACCAGAAAGCCATTAAATAATACCTTTTATTTTGAAACCTGCATGTTACAATATGTGGAAAGGAGTTAAAAAATTTTATTTGTGAAACTCCTCTAGGAAATTGCAGATCTTGTTGCCTCTCCCCTTTCCTGAATTCAGTGTTTGAGGGATGGATGTTTGTCCTTACCAGAAGAGCATTGCAAAGTGTTGTGTAGTTGTTCTGTCTACATACTAAATGTTTAATTTTCAGATGTTTGCTGTTTATGAAAACATTTGTGTGAGTAGATGTGTTGAGATGTCTTTTCTTTGTTAGTAATTGAGGCCAGTACGTAGTTTCTCACTTACTTCAATATGCTTTTCACTATTCAATTAAAGTTGTTTTGAGCACTTTTTTTTTATTGAGCAAGATTTTGTTTTTGAAGTGGCCCCACACACTTAACTGGTTTTAATTCTACAGTTCATTCCAGTGAGATAATAGTATATGCCTAGTTAGAGCTCTTTGGAACATTTTTGGGTGGATCCACTATATTTTATTTGCTAGTCCTCTTATATTTGAATACACTGTTCTTTGCTCTAAACTTAAGGGTGTAAATATGAAAGGAAATGCCATGAGTTCTCATCGGGATCTAAAAGTTGGCTGTTGTCAGATTTCAAATAAAGCTGGGTAAACTGGTAGGTGTTTTCTTCTCTCTTGTGAGTACTGACACAGATTTGACCGTAAGAAAAGTGTTGACTTTTTTCTTGCAAAATATTTGTTTTGAAGCTACATTGATAAAGTCAGTGAATTGGCTGTAGTATTCTGATATATGGTGTGACACTGAGTGTAGAAGTTGAGTTCCTCCACAGGTTTGCACAACGTGGATCTCATGTCTCCAGAAAAAGATCAGGCAATTGAGATGGTTTGTGGTATAAAGGGGAAATCTGTGTAGTAAGTGGATATTCTTTTGCTTGGTATGATTTATCAATTGGAGTAACAAAGTGCTTTAAGTCCAGTTTTCAGTCATCACAATCCTCTCGTAATATACTTAGGAGTAATTTATGAATTATGCTCATAACAGCATCAGTCTAAGTGGAGGAACTGAGGTAGATTACCTCAGTGAAAAATGATTTTTAATTGTCTGCTTTAATTCACAAAGCCAATGTTTAGACTGTCATCTACTGAACAGATTGTCTGTATATAGAGAAGATTTTTCCAGGCAAATTATGAAAAGCAAGCTAGGAGATCCAGGAAATTTTACTTTGCAGTATATGTTGATACAATGTAATTCTAATACTGTCCTCATAGGTAAGAATTAAACAGAAATGTTTTAAAACTCAAGTTAAATTAGGAATCTGTGACAAATATCTTGTAAGTGCTCCAAGGGATTTCTCTTAGAGATATCAGAAAAGAGAGCACTTGAATGGCTTCAGATGTGCTTCCTCTTTGAGGAGGAGAAGTGCTTAAATCTGATTATTGAGGGCTCTGCCATTATTAGAACTAATAGAAACCATCAGTCAAATACGTTGCTCCTTCCCTATTGACTTCTACCCTCTGTGATGGTGCTTGTGCGAGACCTCCTCAATTGGAAGATTTTGTGGTTGTTGAAGAAGAACATGATGACTATAGCAAAGAAAGGTAAGACAGCATCCTTCTGGATACAGCTGTTTATTTTAAGTTAATTATACAGCTGAACAAAACTGTATTTATGTAGTTCAGAAAAATTCTCAGTATTTTGGACTTCGTTGGTGCTAACTCTTGGCCAACAGATCGTACGTACTTGCTAAAGCCTTACCATCTCTTGTAAACGTTTTGTTTTGAAGGTAGCTCTGTTTAGATATGGAATAAAGTAACAGAAATGAGGGGGGAACAATTAATGTGTCCAAATCATAGTGTCATGATTTTAGTATTGTTTGGGGTATTCAAGGTGTCGTTACGGCAGAGTGGAGATAACGCAGGCAAGATGGGCCCTGTTGGATAGCAATTGTAGGCCTGTAGAGATACTGTAGATTCTCTGAAATAACCTCTGAGTCCAACCCCAGCGGACACAGTGAGCTAAAAAGGAAATTTTATCCAGAAGGAATGAAACATAGCAGGGATACAAGTCTGTCTAGAATTAAGATCAAACACATCCTCAACCCACAGAGGATAAATCCAGCTTTACTCTTAGAAATGTGCAGGAATAAATAGAATACATAGCTTTCATTGGTTGTACAATCTGGACAGCCTGTTAACAAAAGCTGAGGAGCAATAATAGCTTACGTTGTACCTGTCCTTGATTGAATTACTAATTGTTCTATTTCTCTTTTAGGTTATGGTCAGACTGGTCCAGTGGTTCAGAGAGGTGGATATGACTCCATTGCTGCTGCTGTTTCTGGTCTCATGCATATCACAGGGCATGAGGTATAGTGCAGAACTTACAAATTTCATAGAATCTTTGTGCTTTATACCAAAACTGGCTGCTGCATGGAACAAGTCAGCCTGTGCTAACACATCTGTTATGCAAACCGTCCTGAGTCCAACAAGAGGTCTCATCTCTGGGAATCTAAGAAGATAATAGTACTTATATACTTCAGCTGTCTCACTCCAGGCTTGTAAAGAAAAATGCTCAAGAAACAAAAAATTAAAGAAAAAAAGAAAAATCCTAAATCTCCAATGAATAAATTGTCAATGTATGCTAACCTGTTAAAGGCCACTTGTAGTCACTTCAAGAGCTGTAGTAGACACATTGTTGACAGCTGGATGATAGAACCATACCTATGAGTGTGAAGTCTCACTGATGCTTGGATATTGATATTTTCTTTGTAAAAGCAGGAATTGTGAAGCTATCTAGATAAATCTGACAAAAGCTGGGTGGTTTTCAATCATTCTGTCTGCAAATAGGCAGAAAGATGCCATGCATTTCTGGAAAACCTTCATGTGCTGCCTATTCCCACTGACACCAAGATCTTTGGTAGTTGTGGCAGTGCAGGAAGCATAACAGTAGTTTAGGATCTGAATGCTAGAGGTACACAGAACATGTGTCTTCACCTCAGGAAAGTGCTGGTCAAATAAGCATTTAATTCAGCTGTCTTGAATCACCTACAGATGCAGGGAATGTGGCCCTGAAATGTCCCTTTGCAAGTGAGGTAGTGTTACAAGTTTGTTCTATGCATTAGAAGTGCTAGATACTGTTCTGTGGTGGTTCTCCTGGTACTCTGGAAGCAGTAGTGCAGATCTTGTGAGTACGATACTTGCATGTTCGAGATAAACAAGGAATTCATAAAGTTTCTGTACTAAGTGTCAGCTGTTCATGTTCGAGTAGGTTGTTGAAGCTAACTACACATGATCTGGACACAACTCTGTTGTAGGGTTGATATTCTGCCAATAGACTTGTTTTCTACTGAGAACAATGGCAAACATCAGAAGTTTGTACTTCTGGCAACTATTGTTACCAGAGTTGTCCTTTTTATTAGGGAAAAAAGCCAAAATCAAGCATTTTTGGACTGAGTAAGCTGAAACATCTTGTGCCTAGTTTCCTGAGAATGTCCATTTCTGCTGTGTTATTGATACGTACTCATAGGATGTCCCATCTCAGAACATGAGAAGACATGAAATTGAGTGCAGTCCTTATAGGCACTTTCCTTTAAATATATAATGCACGTGCACTAAGCAATGACTGATCACAGTAACTATAGTGTAAGTAAATTTAACATTGTGTCTGTAGAATGGAGGTTAGTACTTTCAATACAATGCCAGAAACTTCATGCACACCTCAAAATATACCAATCAAAAATAAAAGGGTATAAAAACTGTTAGAAAGAGGCAGATGTTGTTAGTACAACATGAATAAAGAAAAGTAGAAAGATTGAAAAATGCAGGACTTTGTACAGCTTTTCAATGATATGTGAATGCCAGAATAAATAACTGTTATACTGAATAATTGCATACAAGTTATATTATGAAAGTAATAGTCCTCAATGCCTGTTATGAAGATGGATTTTATTAAAAGATTGTGTTAAGATCTACACTGGAAAACCAGATGTTCGCATCACCTCACCAAGACTTGAGGTAATGTTACCATAGGAATCATTCTGTCATTGTCAGTAACAGCTTTGTCTGTTCACTGGGGGCTCCTAACAAATCATTCAAACTTAGTCACTCTTTCACATGATTAAAATAAACATCATAAAAACCAAAAATGTGCTTATTTTTCTTTATTTGTAGTTGTTTGTGTAGTATTTCTTCAGTTTCTCAAAACCATTTTTTGATGTGTAGATGGACAGTATTGTTTCAAAGACTTAAGTAGTCAATGACTCAAAAAAAACAAATGTGCTTTTTGTTGTTGTAGTGAAAACTTATCCAAGTGGCTGTAAAATCATATTGTATGTTTGTCTGAAAGTTACTTTAAAATAGCAAAGTATTATTAATAGTAAAATCTTCAATTTTTTTACGTATATGTCCATATGACAGAATTGTGTTTAAAATTTCACAAAACTAAGTCTGAACAAAAGTAGAAAACCTTGTTTCAGTCAACATGTAGAAAAGTGGCCAAAGAAAAAGAAGAAAAAAGAAAACAGAATTTCCTGCTTTTTTTTTTTTAAATAAAGCTTAAATTATTTGTTGACTAGATAACATGGAATTAATGTGCTAAAAGTAATAAGATCATTTGAATGGGTAGACTAGGGTCTGATTTTTTTTAGAATAAAATAGAAAATGCCACTCTTATAAACTGGAATTGAAAAAAAAGGAAAAGTTGTAACAGATAGTGTTGGTTTTGTATTTAATTGTAGTAGCTATAGATAATCAGCATAACATCATCAGTGCAACAGTACCCTTTGGTAAATAAACCATTGAATGTTCTTACAGGATAGTCTTAGAGGCATCAGCAGATGTGGCAGACAAATTGTAATGAATCTGAGCAGCAGCAAAAAAGCATCTACATACATGACTGAAGTGTTTAATGTTGAGGTATACATATTTACAGTTCCTTAGAAAGCATTTTAACAATAGGGTACTAAAATTTTGTCCTGTATCTGACATATACAAAAATGTGTAATCTAATAGCAGCATATGTTCCTGCCTATTTTAAAAAATGAACAGCTTGCTTTTTTTTTTTTTTTTCCCTCTTTTTTTCCTGGTATTACTTAATGGTAATAACTTTGAAATACCTCAGACTTATATTCTGAACCTTGAAATCAAGCTATAACTTCTGAAATATTGCAAAATTATTGGCACAAACAACTGCATTTGTGCTAGTGTTGTTTTTGCTGATTGTACAAACCCAAGCACAGTAGAATAGTGTCTTTAAATCATGGTTTTGTGTACAGAAACCTGCAAGTGATTCAAGCTCTTATACATGTACTTGATTACTTCTGTATTAGAAGTGTATCACACCTGTGAAATTTGAAATTCTACTGTGTTTATGAGGAGAATCTGTTTTGTGTAAATTGCTAACAGAAACCCATTTTGAATGAAAGTAGTTGCTTCAGGACGCATTCAGGTTTTCTTTACATAAATTAAAATATGCTAAAGGACGAAGTTTGCACTGGTGACTTTTATTGTCCTGGATGATATAATTTATAGATATTTCCTGGGTAAACAGCACTTTCAAGTTTCATATTTGATGAACAAAAAGCTTTTACTTAATATATTCAGATATATCGGTGCCAGATGAATACCCATTTGATGAAAATCTCTATGACCCATCAAGGCAATAACTTGAAATTAATTAAATAAAGCCCAGTTTGGTTACAAATCCCCTTCCATCTCCTAGTTGATTATTGCATGTGGTCTTCAATATTTGAAGAACTTTTATGATGGTGTATTCTTTCTTGCGGAAAAAGCATTTTTGTTTTACTGAATATGAGGCAGCATTTAATCTGCAATCCAGAGAGGCCATGCCTCAGTGTAGTACCAATCAAACTGTTATGAAATAATACGCATGGTATATATAGCTCAGAGCTGTTGAAAAATACAGCCATTGCTGGTTCATATTAGCTTCAGCAGTTATTTCACATCTGTAAAGACTACTGGACTTAGAATGCTTTTATTAAGCATGTCATTTCAAAACAATTTTCATTTTAAATGGATGATTTTTGTATTATTGATGTAAGTTTGGGAAGAGAAATTATGTCAAAGGGAAGAAAAAAAAACCTCAGGAAAGGAAGCTTCTAAAACATGTTGTGACTATATCTGGACCAGAATATGTTGACAAATTGTAAGGAATGTAGCAAACAGCAAAAATTAGGAATAAAAGTGTAAACTATAAGATTGAGCAATAGCAAAGCACAGTGATTTAAAAACAAAAGGTCTGCTTAACTGGTATGAATCTTTATCCTTTCAAATGAGGAAAGGGCAAGTCCTGATGCTGCACCTAATTTAGGGTTCAAGCCAGCCCTGGAGGCTGGATGGCAGCTTTGTTTTCTTAAGACACATTCTCCCTGGCTAGGGCTACATTTGGTCTTCCTACCAGAACAATAATATCATTTTTGTCTGGCAGGGGTCGTGGTGTTTGTCACTTTTGAAATAACTTGCTTGAATAAAAGGTATTGTATAGATCCTTATTTTGCCCAGGTAACTGGTATAATGTTAGCTACACAAAGTACTGATGTGCTGGCAGAAGCTCTGTCTAAAGGAAGGTATTTCTCTGTGTGTTTAGCTTTATCCTTCATGTAAAGCAGCTTCACAACCCTGTTCTGCAGGATAGTGATAAAAGCCTGAGTGAATCCATTTCACAGTACTTACACCTGTGTATCCTGCCACAGAAAGACTGGTTTGTGGCACAGGAGCTGATTGAAGCTGATTAAATGGTGAAATATGGCAGCTAGTCATGAGTCTTGGTAGAAAGACCAAGGATGGCTAGAAATTGTGTGGACTGGTTCAGAATTATAGGTTGTGGAGTGTTAGGATAAAGCAAAGCCAACATGTTAAAAATAACATAGCAGTATAGTGCTAGTAGTTTGTAGGAGTGTTCTGAAAGGGGAAATTGTGAAAGTATTTTTAGAAATAAAGGTGAACTTTTTACTGAGGCAAAGGAAGTGTTTGCTTTTAAACATTAGATAGTTTAGTAGTTGATGAGGAAGGTTCTGGAATTCATATATAACAACCTATTAAAATAATCCCAATTTTTCCATCTTCAAAATGTAGTGTTCTCCCTCAAGGATGAAATTAATGATACTCTGAAAACAGTGGAAAGTGCTTTCAAACTAAGAATGTTGCAGCACATGTGTTTGTAAAATCTAAAGTCTTTTTGGTTTCTTCTCAACCCAGTGAAAGTTATGAAGCGGCTATAATAAAGAAAGAGCAATTTAACAAACTGATTATTTGCAGCAGATAATATGAGCTAATTTTTTTGGTTTTGGTTAGGTGTTTTTGAATGTGTATGTGTTTTTTTGCTGTGTGGGGTTGGGGTTTTTTTTTTTGTTTTGTTTTGTTTTTTCTTTTATTTCGCTGTAGTAGCTCTGAGGAGCAAAAACCTTCTCATGGGCTGATTAGTTTTCTTGGCAGGCCTGTGCATATAAAAGTGAAGAATGAACTTTCCCGTTTTCCCCCAGAGTTTGGTACAATGAGAGTGGTACCTTTGAGTTGTGTTTTCTATTGGGAAGCTGAAGTGGCTTAGTGTAGAGTCTGGAGAAGGAAGAAATAAGAGATTCTTCAAAAAAGTACTATTTCCTAAAGCAGTGTTCACATTAATACTGTGTAGTTTATATATCATCCTGTGGATATCTAGGCTATAGATAGTCACAGACTATTAGTTACTGCAGTTTGGATGAGAGTAACTAATTCTTTTTTTAATTTGTTACATTTTATACAGATTTTGTAATTTTTAGTCAATTTCATGATATGAAAAAAATAGCATTTTCCATCTTATTTAGAAAATATTGTCCTACTGTCTTTTATTTCGGAATTGCTCTATTAATGCAATTGATAATAAAATAAAAATTTTAAAGAAAAATATAATAACATACGACTTGATATCAGACTTGTGTAAATCATGTTGGAGTGCAAAAGAAAAATGATGGGGAAGATTTTCTTACATGAACCCAAGACACTAATTTTTTAATAATTATGAGGAAACAATTCTTGCAGTCTTATTTAGAAGATTATTATTACAATAATTACCCTTAGCATTTTAGACATGGCTAATTAAAATAATTCTGTAAATTCGATTTTATTGAATTTATGCTACATTAGTTTAGATACATTTATGGTAACTTGACAAACAGTTATTATTTATCAATTGTAATGATTTTAAGTTGTTGTATGGTAGGCTTAGTTGAGTGCCAGAGCTCTGGAGGAGTCTCATTAGCTTTGCACTGCTATTTTTCTTCAGATCTTGAAAATTTAAAAAAAAAAACTAAAACAAACAAAAAGTAAGACTTCAAAATAAACAACTGCTGTGATAATCTGATCTCCTGACCTCAAACTTTTCAGAGTAGGAAATGTGGAATATTTCAGAAGAAGCACTATGATAAAAGCCTATCTGGGCTGAAATTTTCATTTTGCCATTGATTTCAACAGGGATGTGTATCATGCCAATGATTACAGAAGTTCTGAAACACATGATGTAACATGAAGATTCTTCCCTTCATGCTAGAAAAGGGATGACATACAAAAAAAGGATATTTGAACAAACAACTTTTCAGTGACTTCAGTCAGAAGGTCACAAATTTGCATGTATTTGTATGTGTAATATTTACATATGTAAACAAAAATCTGTTTTTGTTTTCTTACTAGAAGCCTGGAGTATGTGTAGTGGAAAATACAAAACTGAGCTTTGACTTGGGGAGGGGCTGAAGAGGAGGGAGGAAAAGGGAGTGAGAAGAATGAAGCAATATAGTTCTGCCTTTTAAACAGACAGGCACCTGTGTCAGCATACTGTAGAAATTGTTTAGGCCTTTGGCTTCTAGACATAATAAAATTCAGTCTTCACTAGCTTCTCTTGTCTCTAACATTATCTCTTTTCTTTTTGCACTGGTGAGTTGAAGCATTATGTTATTAGGGACAAAAAGTTGCATAATAAATCCTTCATGATTTGCAATATGTGGCATCACAAAGTGGCAGTTTTGTGTACATGCTGCAAGAATACCTGGCTTTCAGTGGTAGTTTTTATACATCAGTTCACTCAAAGATACTAATTTTTCCCACTAACTGCAACCATCCAACCAATTCCTTATCTACCAAGTGGCCAGTTTAGAGACAAGCATGTCAGGTGGGATGGGGTCAAATGCTTTGCACAAGTCCAGGTAGATGACATCAGTCACTCTTCCCAGATCTACTACTGCTGTAACCCCATCATAGAAGGCCACCAAATTTGTCAGGCACAACTTGCCCATAATGAAACCGTGTTGGCCATCACAAATCACCTGCTTATTTTCCATGTGCCTTAGCATAGCTTCCAGGAGAATCTGCTCCATAAGCCTGCTGGGTAGGAAGAGGAGACTGGTGGGCCCATAGTCTCCTGGGTCTTCTTTTTTACCCTTTTTAAATACAGGGGTTATGTTTCCCTTTTTCCAGTCAATGGGAACTTCCTGGGACTACCATGACTTCATAAATATGATGGATAGTGGCTTAGCCATTCCTACTGCCAAATCCCTCAGGTCCTGCAGATGTATGTCATCAAGTCCAATGGGCTTATGCACGTTCAGGTTCCCTAGATGTTCTTGAACCTGATCTTTTCCTACAGCATGTGGTTCTATGTTGTCTCTCCAACAGATATTGGGGTGATTGAAGCCCCCCATGAGGATCAGGGCTTGTGAACGAGAGGCCACTGCAACCTATCTATCGTGGGTCACATCCACTCTGTCTCATCTACTGGGCATGAGTAGCAGGATTATGATGTTACCTGCAATTGCCCTCCCTTGTGCTCAGTTAGCTCTTCATCCATCCCCAGTGAAACTCTATGTCCTCCAGCTGGTCATTGACATAGAGGGAAACACTGCCTCCTTGTCTCCCTTGCCTGTCTTTCCTAAAGAGCCTATATCCCTCCATTCCAAGACTCCAGTCACAGGAGTCATCCCACCATGTCTCTGTCATGCCAATAAGATTCCAGCCCTGCACAATCGTATTGTCTCTGCTTGTTTTTCTGCTTTTAATTTTTTCTTTGTTTATTGTTTTGTTTGTCTCATTTGTTTCATTTTGGGGTGTTTTCTTTTTCTTTAGGATGGTGAGCCAGTTAGACCAGGAGTAGCAATGACAGACCTTGCTACTGGGTTGTATACATATGGAGCAATTATGGCTGGTTTACTTCAGAGGTGTAAGACGGGAAAAGGACTCCACATTGACTGCAATCTCTTGTCAACTCAGGTAGGAGTTGTAAAAAAATTGCTTTTTGTTGTGTAGATGTTTGAACCTAAGAATACCATTTGCATATAAATTAATGTGCATTAGTATAACTAATGACAACAATAATAAGGACATTAGTGATCATTCTCTTAACCTGCCACTACGGTAGCGACCATTTTATATGACATGGTTATTGTTACTGCTGCACTAAATTTGGTTTTCACCTTTTGCAAAGGACTGCCATGTTCTTTGAAAACAGGTTAATCAAGGTTTATAATATTACTGAGATTGTAACAGTTGTAGTGAGTAATTGGAGACAGACAAGCCTAAGTGGTGAAACCAATGTTGAAAGGAAGGCTTTGGCACTAGGTAATGTTACTTCTAGAGCGACGGAATAACTTGTGCAAAATCACCCAGAGTATTAAAGTATCACACAAATTTCAAAGTGATGTAATCCAGGAGGTCTGCCTGTTGGCTCTGGGAGTTAAAGAATGAAGTAAGCTTGAAGATGCAGCATTTTTCCAAGGCATTAAAGGCAAAGTTGTTTTGATCATATAGCATATACTACAAATAATGAGAACTTTAACTCTTCTCTGAATATTTGAACACCATTGGTACAATGATTTATAATTTCTAAAAAGCAAGTGACATTGATATGATCAGATGATACATTGTCTTGCTGATGTAGGTACTTGCTGGTACCATCTGGGCACATGGTATGGAGAAATTTTTATTTACATTTTAATGAGTATGTGAAAATTGTATGCAGTCCTAATTAAAGCAACTACAGTGCTCCATTGTTTTCATCTTCATTCAGTTGCATTTTTCTTCACATTATACCTGTCAGTACAGCTGAGAAATGACAGTGCCTGTTGTGCTAAAAGTTGGCCCAGGTGTGAGGAAGAGGTTGGACACCTGTATCATTGTATGATAACAATGATTGAGACTAATGATTGAGTTTGCTCTTGTTTTAGTGCTTCCTGATTTTGTCTGAATAACTACCGAAATCAGAAAGGAGGGGAAGTCCTTGCTTAAATCAATAAAGAACTTGTCATTTATTTTGGAACAAATGTTTGTAAGAATTGAACTTAATTATACTTAAATATATTTGCAAATGTTGTATTTGTATTGGAAAAATGTTTAGAAAAAAGCGGTTCAGAAAAATACTTTAAATGTATATTAAATGCTTATTAAATATTTTGTATATATATGGATGTAGGGGGGTTTTATGTTTAAGGTATTGTGGTGTTATATATTATGGCAGCAGCTCTCTGATCTTTTTAACTTCTAATTTTATAAAAATGCTTCTGATAATTTTTATTGATTTCCAGAGTAATTCTGGGAGGGGTGTGTGTGTTTAATTCCTTGTTCCACTGGTTTTTGGTGCCTTTTTTTTAATGAAGTCTTCTTGATTGTTATTCAGTATTTTATCAAATGCTGAAAGCAAGAAGAGTTGAAGTTGGGTGTTTTTGTAGCTCTCTTATTTCAGCTTATTTTGTTACCTTATTTGTCTTTATAATCTTTTTCCTCAATTAGGGTAGATTTTTCTATGCACAGAAATGTTCTTATATTGTAAAATTTCCATCTGAACTTCCACATCATCCTTTAGGCCACTCACTAGCATACACAAGGAAGAGACTGAAGACCTGGATAGATGTTAGAGAAGAAAGCATGTCACATGGTGTTTGTCTTCTACATGATTAGTTGAAGCAGTGCTAAATGGTCAAGGAAAAGCTTATTAGTTTTTTGGTTTTTTTTTAAACATTCACCCCTTCCCTGCTCATTATCAAATTATAGTTTTCTAAAAGTTATTAAGAAGAAATTCCATAGATGCACACTCTCATTGAAAAACAGATGTTTTTATTTACTGCAGTGTTGGGTAAATGAAATTCGAATAATCTGGTATATGGGAACAGAATATGGATAAAGGACGTTATTCAGAAAACAGTCCTTTTGTTTAAGATTACCCTGTTGCTTCAGTCCAAATTAATTTTAGGGTGTTGGCCCAAGTCTGTAATGAGAACATCTATTAAATTGGAAGGAGTATTTATGTATGAGGTTCTAAAGTAAAATAAATAAAACATGATTAATCCCATTAAAAAGATGTGTTAAAATGAATGAAGAAAAACATAAGTAGCAGCTGAGTCTCTCTCAGAACATCTAGTTTCTTGGTTTGTTTTCTTTCCATTTGTAAGACTGGTGGTTACTTATAAGTCTTTAAGGTTGAGCTTCTCTACTAAGAAAGAGTAGTACAAATCTGACAATTAATGTAAATAAATAAATTACTCTTGTAATACTTCTGATGGTAATGAGTTTTTTTAAAGGAAGTTAGACAATTACTGTGACATGATCTGGGTCTTTAAAGATACATGTTTCCAAAGAGATTTTGGTTTTACCTCCCAACTAGGTATCTGAAGCTAGCTTTTCCTCATGTGATGAATGTTTAAAAAGGACTTTTTGAAGTTTCTCATGGATGCTGCCAAAAAAATAAGGAACCTAAAGTTTTAGACTTTCAGTTTTTGGTTTTACCTCCCAACTAGGTATCTGAAGCTAGCTTTTCCTCATGTGATGAATGTTTAAAAAGGACTTTTTGAAGTTTCTCATGGATGCTGCCAAAAAAATAAGGAACCTAAAGTTTTAGACTTTCAGTTTATTAGGTTCTTGTTGGTGTTGATTAATGGTAGGATCTAGAGGTCAAACAGAGACATCGTGATAACTTTTCCTTCAGCATGAGTTTTGCCGAAATGTAGCAATTTTTAATGAGAAACAAAGGAGAATCTTCTGTGTGTACTGAACCATCCTATTTATAGTGTTGTGACAGTGTATGAAACTTATTGGTTTAGCTCAATGCATTTCATGCATTGAGCTAATATAGTAGTGTGGTTGGATCTTTTGTTCATCCCGTCATCTGAACTGAAAATTGTGAACCTGGCCAATACATATGTCTTCATTGTTCAGTGTTGATGACTTTGACAATGTCAGAAAGGAATAAAAACCCCAGGGGTTAAGTCACTCAGGTAATTAGAAAATCTTGAAAACAGTTTGTTTTATACAGAAAACTTAGTATCTAAATGCCCATCTGTGTCTGTGCTATTACTTTTCTGCATGCCTTGTCGATTTAAAATTTACAAGAGGATTTACTTTTTTTTTGATAGAGGGGAGGGCTGGAGAATGCTTTTGATACTAATTTCCTGCACAGGCATGCAAATAACAAAGAGCATTGAACTGGATTCAACTGCCAACAAAACTGATCTGAAACTTTTTAAAGAATTATCCCTCTGACTGGCAAGTTAGTTTTGTATTTATCTGTTTAGAACCAAATTATAAGTGAGATCCTGTTCTCTGAAGAAATATTATTTTTAGAACATCTTAAAATATGTATCTTTCTTTCAAATTCTGTGTTTTAAACACTTATTACTACCAAAGAAGATTTCTTTCCCCACAACAAAATAGGATTCTAGGATTTTTTTGAACAAGAGATATGGTAACTCTTAGGATGTGGTTTTTGTACTGAGCAGAATCTTTCTATATCTCTCATCTATAAACTTCTAACCCATGTTATACAATTCCTTTAAAATTTTTGACTTTTAGATGATTCACAGTTGTCAGCTCCAGACTTTTCAGCATCTAAATAGTGTCCTTTAGATGATACTGGTAAATAAGAAGGAAGTGGGGTTTGGATTTGGTTCCAATTATGCAATTGTGTCTTTTCTTCTGTTGTGGCTTAAAAAAATCTCTTGGAAGTTTTAATATCCTTCCTGTATTTAATTATGACCAGGCTCCAACAAACACTGTAATAAGTTGGTTTCATTTGGATTAAAAATCTGCAAGAAATATTTTACATTTAACATTTCTGCAATTTTGAAGTATATTTTTCCCAGATTCCACAGACAGGATAATGTGGTTAATATTGTTTTTATAATATGATTGTTCATCAGACACTCTCTGCTTCTAATGACTATGTTTTAGTTTGTATTTGCCATAGCAAACAATATTCTTAAAACGTTGAAGTGACTCTAGAAAAACCTAGAAATTGGTATAAATTATTTTCTTTATTTCATTTTTGTGCTTAATTAAACAGTTAGTTTACTGAGGGAATGATGAAGGTTAGAGGCTATTAGTTTTTGTTTCTACCTCACATTTTCCCACAATGATTCTGTTTAAGGCTTATCTATTTAAGGTGCTTTCAGTGCTATCTATTCAGGGCTTTCATGGCATGTCTTGTAGCAATTATTGAGTATAGGTGAAACTGGTAACAGTTGCATACTGCCTGTAGGACATACAAGGCATCGTAGAATCCCTGAGCAGTAAGTTGCATGGAAATATCAGTGTTGGAACTGCTCAGATGTCTTAAATACTTAAATACTGCTCAGTCAGGTCCTGACTGTATCTTGTTGCTTCTCCACTTGCTGAGAGTCATGAGTTGAATGAGTACCAAAAGAATACCAAAAGAAAATAATCTCTTTTAAAGATTATTGCTTCTGGTGATTGTGGAGGCCAGCTATTAGGACTGTTACACAGTTGTCTTGTTTTTGGGTATGGTTTGAATAAGTGGGTTTATTACAAGCTTATAAAGCACCATCGTTGCAAAACATAGTATTCTTAATCTCCCTCAAAATAAAAAATAGAGCATGTGCTGCATGGAGATGTCATTTTTTTCACTGTATAGCTCTCATATGGAAAATAACAAAATCTGAATTAATGTGAACATTTCCTTAAACATATTCTGCACTTTAAACACTTCTTGGCCTGTATTCTTGACAATTTCCATTGAGGATAGCTGTATAACTGAGAACAGAACTTATCCCCCTGGGTTTTAAGCAGCCAGAATTTGATTGAATAGACCAGAAGACCATACACACATGACAGTAACTCAATTTAATATTGGCCTCTGTGGAATGTGTGTTATGATTTCTAATGATTAGTTATGCAGTCATTGGTAGAAAATCCTCCAACTGGATCTTGGTTTTATTTAGAGGCTTTCTTTACTCTGTAAACAGAGTACATATTCAAATTGCTAGGGAATTTCTTCTTTAAATACCTAACTGCAAATTCTGTGTCTTTTTGTCTTTGCTACCATTGTTCTCGTGCTAAAGAGAATGAGCCTGAATGAGTTGCAGCTTCATTTTCCTATGTTGATCTGCCTCTGTCATTAATTAGAGAAAGACTAGAAAGGGGATAGAAAAAACATGCCCCTTTATTACTAAAAAGAAAAAAACCAACATGCCTGGCGTGGGTAGGGGAGAGAGTTTGAAGACAAAAGAAGACATTTCTTTTAATGAGTTTTTAGTTTAGATGACCTTTAAATAAGGGTGTAATCTTGGAAATGGAATCAAGGTATTTATTACCAGCAGATCAGATTTCAGAATCATGCTGACTATTAGGAGAAGGATAACCAGGGTAAATGAAAAGAAAGGGGAAGGATTTAAGCAACTAGTAGCAGAATAAATACATTTAGTGTACCCTAAAATCTCACCTGCCCCTCTAAACTCATAGAAGCTTCAGAAGTCATTCTGTAAGTTCATCAAATTAGGATAGAGCCTTTCAACACATTGTGCTCCATTTGTTTATGTAAATAACAAGTAAAAGGGTTGTAGGTTGATAGAAGAGGTTTTATTTTTATATCATGGAAAATTTTAAGTTAGCAAGACAGCTGATTTTTATGTGCTGTTGAACCTCTGGAAATCTAATAAACCTTAACAAGTGTGGCATTTTTGGGTATGGTGATAGAACTCTAGCTAAGGTTTCAACACTGAAGTTTGATTGCTTCAGAAAACTCTCATTAAAATTTCTCTGTAGATTATAATTTATTTAAAAAAAAGGTGACGTAAAGGATGATGCTGAAACATATTTGAAATAATGACTTCCTTTGGTCTGATGAGGTCCTGCTGCGAGAGTTTCTCTTTGTGTTCAGCACAGTATTGTTTCTGTATTCAGTATTGGTTTTGGCTAATCAGATTGCAAACTCTTTAGAGAAGTGACATGTGATTAAGCCAAAAGTCACAATCTATTACTTTTTATGTTATAGTGAAAGCTATAACAAATATGTTCAGACTCTAGTTAAGGACTTCTAAAACAGGTATCCATTAAACTGTCTGAAAGTCATAGAATCATCAAGGTTGAAAGAGACCCTTAAGATCACGAAGTCCAGTTGTCAACCCAGAACTACCACTATAATCCCCAAACCACTAAATCACATCATCCAGATCCAGCCACCTCTCAGTCATCTCCAGGAATGGTGACTCAACCCTGGGCAACATATTCTAATGCCTGACCACCGTAACACTGAAATTTTTTTTCCTAGTGTCTGAATCTCCCCTGCCTCTGCTTAAGGCCATTTCATCTGGTCCTCTCACTGCAGGCGCAGGACAAGAGACCAGTCTCTACCTCACTACAATCTTTATTCTGGTAGTTTTAGAGACCAATGAGGTCCCGCCTGAGCCCCCTCTTCTTGAGAATAAACAACCCCACCTCCTTCAGCCATTCCTAAGACACATTTTCCAGAACTTTCACAAGCCTTGTTGCCCTTCTTTGGCCACACTCCAGCACCTCAATGTCCTTTCTAAAGTGAGAGGCCCAGAACTGAACACAGTACTTGAGGTGTGGCCTCACCAGTGCCGAGTACAGGAGGGTGATCTCTGCCCCGGTCCTGCTGGCCACACCGTTCTTCATAGAAGCCAGGATGCCATTGATCCTCTTGGGCACACTGCTGGCTCACGCTGGCACCCCCAGGTCCCTTTCTGCTGAACAGCTCTTGAGCCACTCCTCCCCAGGCTTGTGAGGCTGCATGGTCTTGCTGGGACCTGAGTGCAGGACCCAGCACTTCCCTTTTGTCCTCATGATGTTGTCCTCAGCTCACTGATCAAGCCTGTCCAGGTTTCCTTGCAGAGCCTTCCTACTCTTAAGCAGATTAACACTCCCACCTAACTCAGTGTTTTCTGCAAATTTACTGAGAGTGCCCTGAATCCCCAAGTCCAGATCATCAAAAAAGATGTTAAACAGGGACCAGCCCCAAAACTGAGCACTGGGGAACACCGCTAGTGACCCACCACCAGGTGGATTTAGTTCCATTCACCATAACACTCCAAGCCTGGCCATCCAGCCAGGTTTTTATTTACCGAGGTGATCACCCATCTAGGGGGATGCTGTGGGAGACTCTGTCAAATGAGTTACTGAAGTCTAGATAGAGTACATCCACAGCCTTTCCCTCGTCTGCTAAGTGGGTCACTTGGTCATAGAAGAAGGTCAGGTTGACCAAGCAGGATCTTCTTTCATAAATACGTGTTGGCTGGGCTTGATCCCATGATTGTCCTGCACGTGCACTCAGGATGATCTCTTCTTCTCTTCTTCTTGGTTGGAACTGAGGTCAGGCTGACATGCCTGTAGCTCCCTGAATCATCCTTCACACGCTTCTTGTAGACTGGCTTTACATTTGCTAATTTCCAGTCAGCTGGAACTTCTCCAATTAACAAGGACTGCTGGTAGAAGAGAGTGGTTTAACAAGTTCTTTTCCTTCCCTCATTACTCTGTGGTGGATCAATGTGACTATCAATGTGAGTGTCTAGTCAGAGTTCAGTTATTTGTAAAAATGCCTTGCCTTGCTTTGAATGAATTTAATAGTACTAGACTTCTCTAATAAATATATCTGAAGTTATTTTTATTCTAGTGTCCTCTGTGATAAAATATTTTGGGGTTTTTTGTGATACTAGTTAAATATTTTTGTAGATTGATTAAAGAATAACTTCTGTCTTCAGGGTATACTTTTCAATGTTGCCACTACTTAAAAAGCGTTATGTAGAAGTGCCATATTTTGACTCCAGACTCATTGGTAATTCTCAAGTCAGATAGAACTTTGGACCACATTTCTCTGACTTGCAGGCTGTGTACCAGCTTAGTAGATGAACTACATCTGCAATGTGAACAACATTGAAGTACTCAAAAGAGTGTTATGGGCATTGCTTAATGCTGCAGAGGCACAGAAATTATAATCTTGTAAAACATCCTATTTCAAACATTTCATTCAATTGCATGGATTTGGTTTTTTGTGACATCCCTGTAGTGCATTAGCACCACTAGCACCATTAAGTACTTAATGGGCAGTGAATGGAGATTTTCAGTGTTAGAACTAAAGCCGTTGTTGTTCTGCTGAGGTAATATTGTAATGAATGGGAGATTTCATTGTGATAATAGGGAGATAACATTTGCACATTTCTCACACAACCAAATAGGCATGACTTGTTTCTGTATGTGCCTCCCTATGTATCAAATGAAGTCTAAAAATCTACCTGTTTGCACTGCTGCAGCACAAGCTGTTGAAATTACTATTGTATTTTATTTTTGTATTTGTTCACTACAGATAAGATGAAAATGACAATGTCAGTACACAAATACACCTAAGACTCGTTTTTCCATGAAAGTATTAACACTGATAAATGTGGAGAACAAGAAGATGAGTGCTGTAAATGGTTTGATGCATGCATATTTTCATTGTAAATGGCACTGTTCCTATCATAAGATCAAAAGCAAAAAGTGCCTTAATACAGTTTGACAGCTGTTGACAGCTTTCCATGGATAAACATCCTTATTACTGATTAAATAAAAAATAGTATCCTTCACAAAGTGTGTATTGCATCCAATTTGGAGTCTCTGGATATTACACTATTGCAAACAAGAATAAAAATTGCTATAGTTATTCTGATGCCCGTCTTCAGAGGTAATTAGAATTTATATGAGCAAAATCTGTTTGTCTTGATCATATTTTTATGCTTTCTTGTTTCCATTCTCAGTCCTCAAATATAGCTATTATTTTTAGAATAAAAAGAATAATTTAGGTTGGAAAAGAACTTTAGGATCATCAAGTAACTCAGCACTGCTGTGTCCACCACTAAAGCATGCCCCTAAGTGCCCCATCTTTTAAATACCCCCAGATACAGGACTCCACCACTTCCCTGGGCAGCTTGTTTCAATGGCTGACAACCTTTTCTGTGAAACAAATGTTTTCTGTTATCTAATCTAAACCTCCTGGGTTTAGAGGCCTTTTCCTCATGTCCTATCACTTGTTGCCTGGGAGAAGAGATTGGCCCCCCACTTCACTACAGCCTCCTTTCAAGAAGTTGTAGGGAGCAGTAAGGGTCATCTCTTAGCCTCCTTTTCTCCAGTCTGAACAATTCAAGCTCCCACAGCTGCTTCTTATAAGACTTGTGCTCCAGATCCTTCATAAGCTTCATTGCCCTTCTCCAGACATGCTTCAGCATCTCAATATCTTTCTGGTAGTGAGGGGCTCAAAACTGAATGCAGGATTTGAGGCCGCACCAGTTCTGATTATAGAGCACTGCCCTGATCCTGTTGGCTACACTATTCTTGATACAGGCCAGGGTGCCATTGGCCTTCATGCCTACCTGGCCACACACTAGCTCATGTTCAGCTGCTGTCAACCAGCACCTCCAGGTTCCTTTCTGCTGGGCAGCTTTCCAGCCAGTCTGCCCTCAGCCTATAGTGCTGCCTGAGCCCTGCGGAACTAGTAACCAGCTGGATGTAGCACCATTCACCACCACTCTCTAGGCCCAGCCATCCAGCAAGTTTTTTTATCCAAGAGTGCACCCATCCAAGCCATGAGCAGAAGACTGTGAAAAAGAGTGAGAAAATGTCAAAGGCTTTACTAAAGTCCAGGTAGAAAACAGCCACAGCTTTTCCCTCATCCACTTAGTGAGTTGCCTTGCCATAGAAGATCAGGTTGGTCAAGTAGGATCTGCCTTTCATAAACCTATACTGGCTGGGCCTGATCCCCTGGTTGTTGGAAATGTGCAGCATGACAATCCTATGCCTGAACCTTTAGATGTTCCTTCCTGTAGAATATGCAGCCTTCCTAGATACCTTTGTCCTACCGGACTTCTTCCCAAGGGACTCTCTCAACCGGTCTCCTAAACAAGCCCAAGTCCTCCCTCTGGAATTCCAGGGTAACTGTTCTGACTGCCCTCTCCTTCCTTCTGCAAGAATTAAAAGTTCTATCATTTCATGATTGCTATGCTCAAGACAGCCTTCCACCCCCACCCAGAATTTCTTCTCTGTTCACAAACAACAGGTCCAGAGGGCTCTTTCCCTAGCTGGCTCTCACCAAGTGCATCAGGAAGTCATCTTCCACAAACTCCAGACTCCTAAACTATTACCTCTTTGTTATGTTGTATTTTCAAGACATCTAGTATGTTGAAGTCCCTCATGAGAACAAGGGGTAGCAGTTGTGAGACTTCTGCCAGCTGCTCATAGGATATTCCATCTGCCCTTTATCCTGGTTGGGCGGTCTGTAAGACTGCCACCAGGATGTCTACCCTGTTAGCCTTCTTTATTCTTACCCATGAATACTCAACCCTATCATCACCATCACTTAGCTCTAAAAAATCAAGACACAAAATGTGTTACAGTGTTAAAGAAACCTCTATACAATATAGCAGAATAAACTTTTTGTAAGTTGAATTTTGCCTGGGCTTAGTAAAGCTGTGTGAAATACAGAATACAATGCATTTAATATTTCAATGTATATATTGTCTTTCTTCAGAGAGAATAAAATCTTAAGTAAATAATTGTAGAAGTTTATGGCTACACTTGTCTGATATGTCTGTTATCAATATCTCACTTCATTTGTTAGAACACTGCCAAAGTTTTAACTGTTTTGGCTGAATTTTCCATGTCATGGAAAAGAAAAAAGATTTGTTTTCAAAGTTACTTTAAAAATGATTCATCTGTTTCCAGGATCATGTTATGGGAAAATCCATTGATAGGCTTTTTTTTTTTTTTTTCCTTTTTTTTCATCATGAGAAACCCAGTGCCTTCAGTTTTTGGATTTTGCACAGAGTATACAGACTAACTTTGGAGTTCTTGGTATTTTTAGCCCTAATACTCTCCTTAATATTTTTTTTTTTTTTTTTAAGTAACAGGTTCCTTAGTGATGTTCCTATGTAATTATGAACCTGAAACAAGTTTTTTTCAATGATTGAAGTAGTATCTTTCTTTACGCTTTCAGAAAAAATAAAGACCAGTATTTTATTGTAATCAGGAAAATGAAATTTATTCTTCCTTCTAGAATGTGTCTTTCTTCAACTGGAGCTCATTTAAAAGAGGTGTTTTTTGGTTTCCTTTTTCTCTTAAATGCCAGTGCTTTCTAATAGCTTCTGTGATCAGGATTTTTTTTTTTGATCCTCAACCTAAAATTCAACTGAGTGTGTAGAAGTTTATTTTTTGTTTGTTTGTGTGTTTACCTGTTTAACTGGAGAATGAGGAGAGATAGGAGTCCATTTAACATGTACTTACTCTTGAAACTCTGTGCCGAATAGTACGTACTTTTGAAATGACAAGTCATACATCTGTTAGTTGCATCAATCTTTGCTATTGTTAATGCTAATTGAATTTTAATCAGGAGCTGATCTCCATGCTGTGGCAAGCATCCATTCTGGTGTTTTATAAGTTCTAAATAGCTCATTAAAAATAATTTGTAGATCAGTTCTTTTTTTGTTGTTTCATTTCACTGAATGTAGCAGTTCTCTGCGATGCAAATGCATTGTGTTTTTGAAGATGTCTCAGTTTCTGTATTTATGTAGTCTGAACTTCCTTTTGATAAAGCAAAAGATGTTATCAGACATCATTTTTGGGCAAAAAAAGTATTACACAACTGTATACCTTAAAGTCTGTTTGCTTTTTTTATCTATCTTAACCTCTGAGAATTCATATTCTAAATAAGGTATTCAAATACATTACCTTCTATTTTCTTATTGCGTGGTTTGGGGTTTTTAAAATTGTTTCTGGTTCAATTAACACCTCCTAGCACATCTTTTGTGTGGCTGTGATTTGCTGTATGCTATTAGTCAGGTGGCTAACTTGAATCAGCAAATCCCCCATGCTGCATGGGATTGCTGGCACGGATTTGGATACCTGCCTAAGTCTCTGGTTGGAAGGTGCAAGAACAGGACACTACAGGAGACCTGTTTTAAAATTCTAGTTATTTGTCATTAAAGATTTGATTTTATCTTAACAAGATTGTAGTTGTGGCTAGGATTATGCCATTTATAAATACTTCAGTGCCAGGAGTTTTCTTTTGTGAAGGGTGAATTCATGATAATTTTGTGGAGTTTTGCATTAAGAGAAATCGGTGTCACTGAGTAGAAAACACTTTTTTACCAGGAGCAGAGTGTTCTTAACATGACCACAGACATTTTTTAAAAATTTCTCTGTAATAGTATTAAGCCTTGGCCTACGTGACAGTAGTTTTTCTTTTTTTAGTTAACTTTTGCGGGCCAGACCTGCTGCTTTGATGCAGGGACACCACGGATGAAGCGGTATAACCTCGCTCCTTTGTGGGCAGTGGCTTTGATGTGTACTTGCAGGTGGGAATGTCTGCCCTGCCTATAGGTGTATGCCACTCTTGAACTGATTTTTAGCTTCTGCAGATCTCTCAACTTCGGGCTAGATGGGAGGCCCTTACAAGCCTGAATGTAAGGTAGTGTTTATTGATAGCACCTGGGAATGCTGTGGTTTCCTGCTGGACCTCTGCGTGATGGACTGCCTTGAATTGTGGCAGCTCTTTTGCCTGTGTACAAGGCTGTGGTTTCTGCTGCCCAGTTCATTTTTGCAGGAGTTTGAAACAAAATTCCCTGTCTAAAAACTGATAGAACACCACTGTTCATTATGGTATAGTGCCACATCCTGAAACAGTTGGGTCAATGCTTAGGAATTGCATCATTAGCTAGAAGAGTGGGGGTTGCCTGGTAGAGATAGAGGTTTTGGGTTTTGATGTGGGCTTTTGGATAATGCAAAAATGACTCAAGGAGCAAGAGCTGAGAGTGACTTGATGCACATGTACATGGAAGCAGCTTCCATAAGGGCAATAGGGAATAACTGCAACAGAAAAATTAGTCAAACTTAAATGTTATCAGTGTCAAAATACTTATTAGGGAAAACTCAAACCAGTAAAATCAGTCATTAGGTAAATACTAGCATAGGATCAGTGATTTTAAGAGACCTTTTATAGTGTGCACCAAATGTGGATTGTGGTCTTATGTTCGCATATTTCTCATGTAAAGATTTTTTAATGTGTCACCAGAAATGACATATTAAAAGGTATAAATGGAAGATTATTGGCCTCTGCACAACAGAAGGCAATGGAATTTTCTAGAATGATTTTTTCCTACAAAGCTGTAAATAAATAATTGTGTTACTACTTCTGTAGCGTAGCATAAAATAAGTTACCTATGCCAGTGTAAAATGCATGAGTCTCAAAGTTCATAAGTCTACATGCTTGCTTTAAGACAAAGCAAACAAAGAATGAGACAGAAATAAATTAACTTGGCTTAGAGTCAAAGCATCGTTAAGTTACGTGGCAGGACAGCAGACACAAAATTGGAGGGAGAAGAAAGTAAAGAATATAATTAAAATGTTATTTTCTCTTTCCAGTTACCTGTCTTCTTTTGTTACTCATATACACTTGTTGAAATTGCATGTAAATGATTGATTGACTCAGCGAACTCATTGTAATAAATTGTTTGATGTGCTATCTTGAAAAAAATCTTTTGAAATTCTGCCTCTTTTCTTTGTCTGCCGACCTTGTGGCTTTTAATATCTTGTTTCCCATCTGTCTGATTTCATCATAATCTGAGCATAACTTTTCAGACCTTAATGCAGCTCTCTTTTTGTTCTGATTTAAGTCTGTAACACAAATATGGGATTTGGCCATCAACAGTAATATTAGAAAGGAATGTTGAAATATGTGTTCCCTTTACTGATGTGAAATAAAGAAACGCTTATCTGTAGGTATTTGATAATGCATAGTTACAGTGCATAGATCTGTCTCTACAAGCAAATGAATACAGAGATGTCTGTATCATTGCATTACATCTGCTTTAATGCTGTAAGTTCAAAGGTTACTTTTAAGGATTATTTCTTAATTAAAGGAGAAAAGAAATGGGTCTATAAGGTTTCCGGAAAGCAGTTTTAAGTATGGATTTTAAAAATGCTTAGCTGAATATGTCATACAGATGTACCCAAACTCCAGTTTGAGAGATTGATTGTATTATAGATGTTTCTACTGCAAGAAGTGTCTCTATCAGTGAGGTCCTGCATCTTGAATTACAGGGGAGTTTGGAGAAATAGAACTTCTGTTGTTACGGACATTTTGTTCTAAAGGATATAATGTCTATAAAAATGTTCATTTGGGATATGTTTTTTATGCTTAGAGTTCAGCAGTTTGCTTAACAGCTGTAAGATATAGGTAGATGAATTCTTCGTGTTCTTTATTAATGACATAAATTGTATATGCTGAAAGGCTTTTTTGGACAGTGCCTTTTTAGTGGGACTAAATCTTTGGAGAGACCAAAGATAATGAACTGAGCCAGGAAGAGAGGACAGGGAAAGGCATGGTAGGGGAAAGCTTCATGGGACAGTAGAAATAGAATCGTCTTCTAAATTTACTGAACTCGTCAGAAAGTTATTATGAATGTGGCAAAAGGCCACAGAGTTCACTCAATGGTGGTTTTTTACATAAAACATGAAACACTGATGTATTTACTTTATTGTGGTCTATATACGTTTATTTGTTTGGTGATGATACTACAGCTACTGCTAATAATTAATTTTGCCTGGCTAATTTGACTATGAATAAGGTACCCAAATCAGAGAAGGAAGTTAGAGGAAGCCAAAAGCTTTTTTCCTTCATGATTTATTGAAAAAACAATAATAAGCAAACCAGTTTCATGGGCTACATAGGCATATGCATTCAAGGAAGTGGTCAGTACATTGACTGAAATGTAATTATTCTTCATACTAAGTAGCAAGGTGAACTGAGACCTTAATATAGTCTGAGCAACTGTTAGTTCCAACATCGCCATCTTTACTAAGCTCTGACTTCCCTGGCTTTTTCGGTCTCTTGCTACTCAAACAAGTGTGAAGCAGATGCTTTAGTGGTGAAATGTCAATATCTAAGTGAGCATTATGTTTTAATACCCCTTTTCTTAGTGTACTGTGAACTAATGCTTTGGAGAAATCTAAATGTGTGGTTTTTTCCATTACTGAAAATATTGCATTCATGTCATCAAGGAAGCTGAAGCAATTTGCAACACTGTGTTAAGAAGATATATTTTTAGGGATAAAAGTCTTTTTGTGAAGAATTCTGTTTATGAAACTCCAATACCTAATTCTATACCATAGGATGTAGAAACAAACAGATAGCATGAAATCTTGGCTCAATTACATTCAGTATCAGTATTTTGGGATTTCTGTTTCACTAGGTTTTAATTCACTATGTCCTTCCCAGAGTTAAGTTTGATATAGCATTTCCTTGTATGGAAAATGTAGAAAGTTAAAAGCATATTCTTGTTCTTCTTGGTCAGAAGTAAAAGCTGGTTGTAATGGATGCATCTCATCTGTCAGTGAAATTTGTGTGTAATGTGTCAGCTGTGTAGTGTTGCATACAAATACAGAAGAATATCTAATGAATAATATTTCATCATCACTGCAGAGCCATTTGCTGTGGTACAGAAAGTACCACTATGGAGTGTGACCCCAAACTGAAAAATGGCAGGAATGATGGGTCAAGGCTATGTGTTACTAATAAATGACACACTCTTGTAACTCATTAACTCTCTCTCTATAATCATGGTGTTTCATTCTACATTGCTGAGAAAAGTTACAGCTTTTCTAGCTTGTGGCTTGTAGCTTTTTCCAGCTACAAGATGTTTTCCAACAGTACTCAGGAATAAAGAATTTTATTTCCAGTTAGTATATACAAATATAATTTTTGTCAGTAGTTAGATGCTTATTTGCTGTATATTTTCTTAGGTTTTCTGCTGTACTAAATCACTGCATCCATGATTTACAGTTAAATATTTTCTTTAAATGTGACAGTGACACATCCATATTTTATTTTCAGAATATTTGGAGAAAGAACAAGAAAATGAAATTGTTTTTGATTCCTGGGAATTCTGATATAATTCACATACCAGAATATGAATGGTGGACTGTGAATTAATTGTGTGTTTTCTTGTAGGCTAGACTGATTAGTAGGGACAAAATAGTATAAACACTTTGATCATCAAAGCAAATTTCTTTCATCTAATGGGAGAAATATGGAGAAAATAATATTTTTGGAAAAAATCGTTCATATGGTCTACTGTTTAGGCAAGCACTTGCACTTACTGGTGCAGCTAGTTAACAGAATAAAACAAATGCATTGTATCTGATGAATTAGTGATAACCTTCCATGGTAACTCTAATGCTTAATTGTGTTACTTGGCTTCAGGTACTGTCACACAGTGTATTCCCTCCAAGAATAAAGAATAAAGATTATAACAGAACCACTGATTTTCATGCATTACTGCATCACAAATTTTAATTTCTTTTTCCTAAGATATAATGATACTTACAATATATATATTAAAACTCTCACATTCTGGTTCCTAAGTTAGCATGCTGTATTTTCTTCAAAGTTAATATTTTTCCAGTTATGGCTGACTAATAACTTGCTAAATCTCTCCTTATCTTCTAATGACAGATGATTTATCAAGGCCCACGACTTAATTAATATTACAGAACATGTGGGGAGATGAAGAATTCAGAAACATTTTCCATAGCTTGGACATGTAAAATGAGCATAGGAGAAAACGAAAACATAATCTTGTAACTGAGGAAAAAGTCTTTGTGATTTAAGCATGGGATTGAGGTTCAGGAAATGGTGAGTTCTATCCCACAAATCCATCACGCTTCCCGCTAGACTTTGGACAAGATAGTGCTGCAGCTGACCATTTTGCAAAATATTTAGGGTAACACTCTTATTTCTCAGGGTAGTTTAATGCTACATATGTACATCATTACTGGTGTTATAGAAAACGTATTAATTTTTGAGTTTATTGAGTTGTTCTTAAACAAACACTTCCATGATACAGCTGTAGCCTGAGTTTTTCTCATAGTAAAAAAGTGTACAAAATAGATATGTGTGTATATATATATCTAAAGGGTACTTTTGTGACATAAATATGTTAACTTATGTATCTAAAGCACATAGAAGGAAATCTCAGAGAAGTTGTCAATGAAGTTTCAGCTTTCCTGAATACTATACTTTTTTCCATTTTCAGGTTGCATGTCTCACTCATGTAGCAGCTAATTACCTTAATTGCAAAATTGAAGCAAAACGCTGGGGTACTGCTCATGGGAGTATTGTTCCATATCAGGTAAGCAGAAAGCATTAGGGTTTTTTCCCTTGGAGTTCATTATTTTGTGTATTATGAGATTGAGAACTGACTTTTCCCATGACCTGTGGTCTGTAATGTGTCTGTCGAGGTACGACAAAGTTCTGTTGTTCATTGTCATTTCTGCATTTTGCATATTTCTTCATCAGCAGTAGATTAGTAACAGAACACTGAAATAGATCAAAGGTGTTTGCTGAAACTGGATGACTTTAAAGCTAGCATGATGACTTGATTGGTTTTTCACCTAACAGAGAAACCCTTTTTTTAAGGGTTACCTGACTTCCATTCCATACCAGTTATAAACTGAGATCTTTCAATCTTTTCCCTCTGAATGTTGGTGGTTTTATCTTGTGAGTCTACAAGAGCAGTGTAAATGCCCAAGATAATATGGCAGTGCTACATATTTATAGTTTTCTATTTATTTTGCTACAAATCACGCCTCAGTGAGACAACAGGTTGATAAAAGGAATTAACCAGAACTCAGATTTCCTCAGCAGAATTCATGCTCTGCTGTATCTAATGAAGGGTTGACATTCCTTAAAATAACATGACCTTCATCATATAAACAAACACAGGAAAAAAAACATCTCACTGCAAATTTTATCTCACTTGTGACCAGTATGGTAAACTCTTCCAGAAAACAAAAAGTTTGTTCTTTTCTAGCTGTTCGTTTTGTGTTCTTAGATGGAGGTCATGTCTTATGGAAACTTGAGTGTATATTTAATTTAAAAAAATCTCTTCTTTATTTCATATTATTTGGCATTTCTTAGCAAATAATCATGTTCGCATCTAGCTAGGCAGAGCCCGTATTTCTTAATTTATGGCCAGAGTCCTTTAAGTCTTGAGGACTCTGGGCAGTTTCCAGCATGTGCCTGGGAGAACTGCACCTAAACACTGCTTAGTTTCTTTACTCTCTCCTTTCTTTCTGGAGAACGTGAGGGAAATTTAATGTATAGTCTTCCCAACGGTGAAGGTCATGATGATCATAATTGAAAGATTTGCTGCTTGTGACCATGAAATCTGAAGCAAAAATTTTCCACTATTATACAGAACTCTTTCACTAGCTGATCACAGCCAGACCTCCTCAGGTCTAAAATCAAAATAAGCTGGTTTTGTAAGGATTAAGTCTGCTTCATCTAGGAGACTTTTTCCAATACTTGTACTACTGCATAATCAACTATGAATTAGCTACAACAAATGGCAAATTGTCTCAGACCAATGGGGAGGTGTTGTGGCTCTTTCTGCAAGAATTAGTTTAGTCCTGCAGTATTCTTGTCTCCAGTGCTACTGGTGTAGCAGTATGTGTGTGTTTTCTAGAACCAGCTCTCGTGACCCAGTGTAACCAAGCGTTACACAAGTATTTACATTCTGCTGTGTTTCTGTGATGTGACCTTTTGGTGCAAGCCTTTTGAACTTTAGGATGTTGAAAGTATAAAATAGATCTGAAGTATCTGAAGTTTGTATAAGCAAACCCAAAAACCTGACTAAACAAAGCATTTTATCATCACCATACGGCATTTGGCTGAATAACTGAAACTTGCATTCTTTTATGTCCTTTTGGCCTTTGTTTTCCACAGTTAAAATGAAAAGCATACATCGAGTATCCTTTGTTTCTTTTTTCATAGACAGCTCTTTAGGTCTAGGGGATTGTTTTAGCTGTTTTTTGATTTAGTTTTTATTAGTCATTATGAAAATAATTTTTTTTAAAACTATGCTAATGAAACTATGGTTCCTGTGTTTCTGTGTGCTGTTTCTATAGTAGGTATTAGAAATATTACCTCAATATTATAAACAAATTTAATCTGAATTTTCTTGTTCATAAACCAATAATTAGAATGGATTTTTTATGGGTGGAGTTGTGTGTGTATGTGCTTATGGCATAACATTGCATCAGCTAGCATGGTTGCAATTCTGATTGTAGCCATAAGAATAGTTTGGGTTTTAGAGGTTTTTTTTTTTTCCTTTACTAACCTAAGCTATACTTACATTGCAAAGCTCTTCATAAACTTGACTTAACCCTCACTGTTGCTATTGTACTGGTTTTATAGTTTCTCATACAGCTCATTTGTAATATAGTAATTTTTAATACAGAACAGATCTCTGAAACCTGACTTTCATTCCTCATTCTACTTATTGAATATGGTGTCTTTTGCTTACTAAGCTAATGACTGTCACAACACTAATATTTACAATTTTTTTTTGTTTCAAGGTATTTTATGCAAGTGAACTAGAATTTTTCAAATAATGAAAAACATTTCAGAAAATTGAATTTCTATATATTTCAGAACAATTAGGTGGTAGCAAACTGTTGGTTGTTTTTTCACATGTCCTTTATTTTGTTTTCTTTTGCTGCATTTTGAGTGTTTATACAGGTAATAAATTATGAAGTGATACAGAGCATGCAGTCCTGTAAAAAGTGTCAGGTTATGTTAAATCGTGGAGAATTGGGCAAACATGGGATCCTCTTATAGATATTAAAAAGGCAAAATCAAAATAACTTGCATCATCTTTCAATGTGAGAGATGTCTGATCAGAGTCACACTAGAGCACTGACCAAAATAATAAAAAACCCTGTTAAAAGCATCCTGAAAATGGACATAAAAAGGACTTTGTTTTTGCTTACAATTGTTACAATTGTTGAAGTGTTCTTTATTGAATGCTATGGTAGCTTTTATTTCATTGAGCTTCACCTGAATAAATTTGTTCAAAATATCTTTGCAAACAGCTCTATTTTTTTCTATTTACAAGGTCAAGTTTACCGTTGACTGTATCTCTGTTATTTCACTGAATTTCCCTATTGCTTCTTTGACTGAAACACTAGCAGCATAATTTGTCCCTGAATGTGTTCTCTAGATTGACCTTTATTACTTTTCTTTGTATTTAAAAGCATGAAAATTAAGCGTTAATGAGAAGATGGGTTTTCTGCTTCCTGAAACTATTAACATCTTTGAAAATCTGTTTCTGGTCTGGTCTGAGATGTTAAGTTTGGTGTGCAAGGGCTTTCATATTCTTAAGGTTTTTCTCATTTGCTGACAATGTGCTGATTTTGTGACATGATTATCTGAAATGTCTGAGTTTTCAGTTCTGTGTGTTCATTTCCAGAAGCCAAAGGAAAGGATTTGAACATCTTTTGAGTATGTAATGTCTCCCAGGGTTCCTGTAAAAATAACTGTAAAGGTTTACCACAGATTTTCAATGGAGGTGAAATTTGCAATGTGCCACTAAGATGAAGTACTCCAGATTCTTATCAGCCAAAATCAGAAATAGTTTTTTGAGTTGTGAAACCTTCATGAGAAATTACCTACTTTGAGCATATCTGCTGTTTAATCAGAGCAGTGTAGCTTGAATAGGTCACTCCTGTGACAGTTAATGTAATCAGATCCCAATTTGCTTGGTTTCAAGTGTTAAAACACAAACCTTGTGGTTTGTGTTCTGGACTTTATCTTAAATACAATTAGTACAATTTTTTTAAAAACAGTATCCATAATGAGACACCTTGTTTAGCAACAGCTGCTCCATGATTATCCAGAGGAAATCAGGGCTTAAAAGCATCCGGTTTACATAATTGTGCTGAAAAGTAAAGTTCTTACTGTCTTTCACTTGGGGTGGTAAGCTTTTCCCTCATTCTAGTGGTTTCAGTAATGTAGCTCTCTTGCCTGTACCATGCATGAGATCTGGACATTCACATTTTCATCTTTCAATTGGCCTGCTTGGAATTCATTCTCCTGAGAAAATCTATCTAACTGGAAGGTTTGCAAGATGTTTCATGTGACAGCTTGTCACCCTGCCGTCAGACACCCTGGGCAACTGGGCAGTACTTTCAGAGGCAAACTTTCAGCAAAAGGTATAGAGCTGTTTCCTCTCAGACCATAATGATGGAAGTGTATTTGGAAAACTGAGAAACCAAGTTCTTGCAGATATCCAATGAATATGATATTATTTTTGTTCCAGATTTGGTCCTAAGACTCACAGGGTTTTCTCAAGTATAGTTCACTATATTTTCAGAATATGTAAAGGGCACAGCCATTCTAAATGTAATTTAAAAGCATGAGACAGTAAAGAAATTATTTAAATGACTTACCTTTTCTGTTGACTGACCAATGCATTGTAATAACTCATCAGACCTAACACTAATGTTTTTTTGTTAGAGCATCACTTAGATTCTTTAAGTATCAACTTCTGCTTGTGCTAGGCATAAAATTTCCCTCATATGAGGAAATCATCTCAGTGTCAAAGTCAGTTGAAATGTGTTATGAAAATCAAAGTATAAGCTCATAAGGAAGTGAAAGGTATGAGGTATTAGGAAGATGAGTACAGTCTTAGATAAAATATCTCTGCATTATTTTTATCATCTGCATCTCATACTTTTTGGTCATAGAATTTCATACTGTCCAGGAGTCTTACAAAGAAAATCCCACACATGTCACTTGTGTCTCATTACAAGAACAGAGAAATTCAATTACTGACCTGATTCATCTGGCAGAGATGCTTTTCACACAAAGGCACAATGTGCACCAATTTTTCTAACTCAGCTCTAGAGAATCTCTCATAACTTCAGTCTCCTTTTTTTTCCTTCAGTGAAAAGGACAGCAGAATCATGTCAATCATTTAGAAATTTCAAATTGCTTATTCCATGCAAGAATGGTGATATGTACTCATTTTCTTGTCTGTCTTTACGTGGTTTTGTTGGATACTTCTGCAGTTAATGTATCTTGGAATCAAAAGCAACAAAGAATAGAAATTTGATTATTTGCAAAGTTTGGTTTTGTGCATGAGACTCTCCTTAGATAAATTCAAAATTGAAGAAAATCTTTCTGCTCTATATTAGCCCAGTCTAGGAGAAGATGGAACTTGATACAGGAAGTATAGTAAAATACAGATCATTTTTATGGAGGGGGAAGTTTTAAATTCAGGCAATGCAACATGACCCTTCTTACTCTCTGAACATTATCTACACAATACTCATCTGGGCTATTTAGACTACCTTGGGACCCCATTTTTCTATATTTTTCTTCTAAGCAATGTAGCATATATACCACTAAACATGAAAATTAAATGTATTCACAGATCAACTGAATAGAAACTTTGTGTTCTCAAGCAGCAAAGTGTCTTCTATCACACTACATGAAAAATATTTCCAAAGAACAGTTCGGCCATCCTCACGATCATTATCTTTACTCATATGATGAATACCCAATACTTTAGTGGCCTTGATCTTCTTACTTATAGATTTGTTTTTTAACTATCTTCTTCCTTTATGACTTTGTCTTACAAGGCACAAGAAAGAGTGAAACCAGAAAAGCTTGTGTTGTAATGGATTCTGTAAAACAAGAGAACAAGAATATAATTTTCAGGACTTTTCCCCTTTTTTTGGACAAGTTTCTATATGTAGATTTCCTTACTAGACTGTTTTTTTCAGACATTCCCTACTATGGTATGACGGGATTAGCCACTGTGCCCTTTGCAGAAATGTTTTGGTCTTATTGTGAATATAGAGGACTAGAGTTGGCACTCTGCTTGGTAAGAAGTGCAGGAATATGGATTTTTTTCCTTGCCATTTTAGTAATTGAAAAAGTATAGTAATAATCTGTGGCAATCTCTGTAGAAAGCTGCTCATTTATGAATAATTAATTCTAGTTATTCAAACCTGACAACATTATACTGATAATTTTGTGGGAATTGTCCTTCAGTGGGTTGTCAAGCCTGTCTCCTGGCTTGACAGAGTCTGCTCCAACAGAGCAGCTGTCTGGAAACCAGTTCAGTAGATTTGCCTTGGGCAGTTTTAGATATGCTCTCAGTGTATGATATGAGATGTAGTTATAAATTCATTAATATATATCCTCTCTTACCAGAGACAGCACTTTAAAGAAGCTGACCTTGTATGCACACAGACAGCTTCTACCTGTACATAGGGAATTTTCAGATTGAAATAAAATGCATTTTTAATTGAAAACCCGACACTGTTTTGTTTTTTTTCTGAAGGAAATCCTTCTGCACCTTTACATTTTAAGCAATGCCTGCAAGATATTTTTTAATGTCTCTTATACTTTGAATATTCAAAACAGGTATGGATAATCACAATTATTGTTAAGGAAAAATAGTTGGCAAGTGAGACAGTCTCATTTTTGATCTTCTCCTGGGAAATGTCACAGACTATTCTTGTCTATGTACTTGAATATGTGTTTGAACTGACGTATTTATTTGCACTCATTTAAACTGAATGTACGTTAAGATTATTCATCTGTCACTTGTCCATGGATACATGAGAAAAACTCTAATTAAACTAGGATAGGAATACAGATGTACTCATTTCAGTGTCATTTGGTGGATGTTTGTCTTTTATGTATACTGTTAATTGTTTCCTCCACATTTGCCCATTGCTGGGGCAAGGGATGTAGTTGGTATTATTTACAGAAAACATGTTGCAAGGCTACTGAATATTAGAGATTTGTATATTCATGTCAAATTTAGTTCTTAGGAAGAGCATTTTAGCACAACCCTGATCAGTAGAGGACTCTTCACATTGTAGCTGGTTGGAAAGTGATGAAAGTAGGATCTGTGGGGTTGTAGAGGAGCTATTGACTGCAGCTGGATCACTGCTTTCTTCTAATCTGTTTATTGGATCCAAGGCAGAAGAATGAACTTTGCTTTTCCTTTTCTTAACATATGTTTCATAGCCATTGTACTGCTATTACAGTGCAGCTACTCATAAGCTGAAAAATATTTCAACAGTCTGAAAGAGAACTCAGAAATCTGTGTATCAGTATCATTCAATGACTTCTGACATAATCATCCTGCATATATATATATACATATACATAAATAGGTGCTTGTTTTTACTTTGTGAAGCTTGTGTCAGTTTTGGTTGGGAAAAGTTGGTTGTTATGGAAAGGTATGTCCACTAGATGTCATTCATGTAATCTAGTTTTTGTTGCAGCATTTATTTCTGAAGAGCCACGTAGGATGGTGGATACAAATTACCAGCACTATTCGCTGTTTTTCTATATGCAGTGCTTTTGACTTTATATATGTGTGGCATGTTACAAAATAATATTACGATTGTCTCTGATGGGTTTGACGCACCACTTAGTCTAGAGCTCCTGTCTTTGACTATTTTTGCTTACAATAGCATCCATTGTTGCACAAGTAGGTGTGTTATGTAAGAGCACCCAGGTGAGCTGCATGTAGTTGGTAACTCTCTGCAAGGAGAGACATGAGTATAGAGATCAGGGCATTATGCCCCAAAGGAAAACAAAAATATCATGTGATTACTATAATTCCACCCCAAATGTGATCTTTCCTAAGCTCTATATAACTAAAAGACCAGTTCTTCAGAAAAGTGCATATCTATTTAGGAAAGGGAGCTCAAATTCCAGAAACTTACACAAGTGGATTTATGTAATTACATATCTTTGCCACATAACTATGCTTAAATATCTGAGGGTCTTAAATTAGAATCACTTTAATCTAGCTTAAATAAAATACCCTGTATGTGGACAGGCCAGGAGTGCATCTGAGTATTCAGTTGGGTGGGCTGATAGGATCTGTACTGACTGATATTAGCAAAGAGTTCTTTCACTCCCTGCCTCCCTCCACCCATCTTTGTAGTGTGGCATGTGCTAGTAACTGCTAGACAGCTTCTGGGAAGCCATATCCATACTCTTATTGAAGAGAAACTGCTGCAACATTGGCCTGTGCTCTTTCCCACTTTCAGCTTGGAGCAGCTACAGTGAAACTGGAAGCTGGAGATCACAGCTTCCTCCAACCTCCCTTTCCTCTTCCATATGGAATAAAGAATTTCTCTGCCCTGTGTAGTCAGCCAGAGGGCAAGATGGGGAAGTGATAATCCTCCTGGAATGAGCACTTGCATGAAAAATGATAAATGCTACATTGCATGGGGATTAACACTTGCTTATGAACTTGCTTTTAATAGAGTGATACTTCTCTTTCAGCGATGTGAAGGTTCATTGTACTCATAGACCTGATTAAGAACCTTTACCACTGTTCAGCCGAAAGAGAGCCATCTGCCACCAGAAACATAAAGCTGTTCAAAGCTGTTCCACTCTTTTGCATATTGTCCTCAAGAATGTAAACCACTTACTTTCACATAGCATTTGCTTCCATAAAGAAAGGCTTGTTCCCCAAATCTCATCACAACATTCTTCTTTCTCCCAGCATGAGAATTGCATTTCTGCTCACATTTAATGCATATGTTTGAAGTCTGTGCTTTATCTCCATGAAACTCTGAAACAGGACTCCCAGAGGTAGTTTAATGAATGGAGTTGCTATATAAACTACATCTATTTTCATTCCTTTGATGGGAGAGTTTGCGTTATTCGATGAGGATGTTCACAGAGTGGGTCAGTCTGTGAGTTTGTGAAGCTTGTTTGGTATCTCTAGATACATTTGATATTAAGCACTGCTTCATAAAGTTTCGGTGCACAACCTGATTGCTATTTTGCAAGATGACCCCTTCTTTTCACAGTGAGATGATGTCATCAAGCGTGGTCATTAAGTTAATTTCCAAGCACTGATGTCTGCAAATAAATTTGGTATGCGCTAAATTGTCTTCTTGAAAATTATTGCCGTACTGCTACAATAAGGTTAGCTCCACTGGAATCACAGCTGTGGTACTCCAGTACACTGTCACTCCTGCAAATTTATTGGGAGGGGTAGTGAGAGCTTCTGTTCTGTTTTCAAAAATGACTTACGAACTTAGAAGTATCAGTCCTGTTGTCTTTCTAAAGTATTGAAGATTTAAATGCTAAATCTGCTTATGAACATAAGCTTTAGCTGTGCAGGGCTTTTTAATGTTGTTTCTCATGCCCTTTGTTACATTCAACATACATTTAATGTCGCATGATGCTAACACAGGTATTTTCACTAATGCTTTCACCAATAAAATTTGATGGCAAAAAACCTTAAAAATTGTAATCTAAGGCTTTTTCTATTATTAAACCACTATTATTACCAAAATAGTTTTGATTTCCTTACTTTTTAATAAGTAGTAATTCTGTTTTATTGAGAGGGATAAGGGTGAAGGTGAGAGAAAACTTTTTTTAAGTAGTTCTCTGTTTTGACAGAATCATACTTCCTGACCATCACCTAAAACACGCAGAACTCACTGTCTGGAATTTACTGTTCTAATACAAATTAAGCTAGAGAAATTGATCTTACATCTGTATCCTTAAGGGAAGCTCAACTAGTTTTATCCAGTCTACACCTTCACCTTTGTTCACTTATATCTAGGATAGTTTTGACAGATGTTTTTTCCAATTTCTATTCACCAGAATTTTTGCAATACGTGCTACAGTCTTCTTTATGTAGTTTTCCATGCCCACTGAGACGAGTAAAAGAAATAACTCTATTTTCAATAAGGAAGATAGAACCTGGATTTAGGGATTGGTTTTTGGTTATATAGTTAGTGATGTGTTATGGCAGTTGATCACCATGTTTTTACATATACAGGTGATCAGCAAGTTTTTACATATATAAATATATGTACATCTACAATGTTCTTATTCCTGGATTATGTGAAATGAGTTCACTTATGTTTCTCCTAAGATTATGTTTTTAAACCTCTTGTATCTTTTTGATTTTATCTCCACTTTGATCACCTCTTCAAGTGGTGTGTCCAGATCCACCAAGTGTCTTAAGTGGATTCTACATGTTTCTGAGTAACACAAAGAACTTTCACATATGTTTAAGGCACCTAAGAATAACTTGCTTTAGCTTTCTAACAGCATCTAAGGTGTTCTGTTGCCAGGATAGGAGAACAGCATATAGTTCTCCTAAACTTTGCTGATTGCTTACCAGCTGCAGCTTCCTTTTGATTTACTTTTAAAAGATTCTTGGGCTTCCTTTGTATTCCATGTTTTTTGTTTTGTTTCACTATGGATCATTTTGCACAATAGTTCTTAGTTATCAGTTACACTGATGACTCCAAATCCAGTGAAGCCTGCAGAAGTGAGGTTACTCTGCTGGACTAACCTCTGAGTCTGAGGCAGCAGAAGCCAAAGCAATTGCTTGACTGTGATCTTGGTTAATGTCAGCTACAGCAAGTTGAGGGTACTCAAATTTTGAATGAGGATGTCTCTGTGTGGTTTGGTGTACTTTTAAATTTTTGGCATGTTAGTTTTACATCATTAGTCATCTGCCTCTTCCTGGGTGTTTCTAGGTAGATGAAGCTAGAGATTTCAAAATTTGTAACAATATGTAAGACCCAACTTGTGTTTCATATTTTGTATTTTATATTTTCTATATTTTATGTTTTAGAAAGCTACCAGGGTAAAGAGCAGAAGTTAAATTATCTTAATGGAAAGGCCGTTCTTTTCTAGATAGAAATAAAATGCAGACAAAAGGTTATCCTTTAATTTGCTGTCAGTTAATATTAGTTGTGCTTCATGTGGAATGGCTATAATAATAAACAAATAGGAAGTTGATGAGACTTCCTTCAAGTAGAGAAACATTAGTTGAATCTATGTAACAGTTAAATCCTATCATAAAGACTAGGAATATAGAATACTACAAATACCGATGTTAGTCTGTATGATCATGTCTCTTCTAATCAGAGACAAGTTTTAACCTTGTCAAATTTATTTTTGGCATATGTGGTTATGGTAGTGTCTAGAGAGTTTTGACCATGAATAATAGTTGTAACAATGCAACAAAGGCTTTTGTAGTATACACAAGTTATTAACTTAGCTCATTGAGGCAGAGGCTGCATTTTAATTTGTCTTGAGGCTTAGAACAATGGATCCTGAGTTTTATTTTAGTGCTTCCACAAAACCAAGAATAATTTTTTCCTCTTTTGTGTACAACCGTACAGTACATTTGAGGATTTTAAATACACGACTGAAGGTCTTGAAGTAATTCTATGATTTCACTTTTTTTCCTGATGTTACCCATTTTTACATGCTCAGTTGACATTCATCATTTTGTTAAAGTTGGGAGATAAATGGGAAGTATAAATGGCCATCACAGGACTGCTGAAATAAGGAAATAATCTGAGATTTGTTTAATATGTACAGTGTTTACTCATGTATTTAATCCATGAATAATGAGGAAGGCCATAGGCAGCAGTAGTATGTATATTTGTATTAAGAGTCTGATCAGGTGGCTGATTTACGAAAATGTTATTAGTGAAACCTCTTAGCACTCCTGCATAATTATGCTGTCTTTTCACTGTTACCTTTTCAAACCCCTTGTAGATTCTTAAGTAATTTATTTCCTGCCATTTAACAGTTTTGAGTAATAATGATGATGAGAAAACAGTTAAATAGTTTCTTTTTTCAAGTACCAGGTGCTGAAAGCAACTGAGAATGTCAGTGGTTTTTATAGTGGTTTCCTGTACATCTTGTGCAAGTTTCTTTGAGTTGTATAAGCCTTTGTCAGATTAAAAAAGATAAAATAAATTATTTTTAGTCAAGATCTTGGACTGAAACTAAGAAATGTAATTCTATGTTTGCTTGCAAAATAGCTGTGTTATTTTTGGTTTGGGTGTTGTAACTTAATTTAATGTGACACTGATTTTTGGGAGAGTGCTCCCAATCCATTTTTAATACAAGGTAGAGCAGTTTCTTGGAATCACCCGTTCCAGATTGCAGCAAGTAACAGTGGTAGTTATTTCCAGAACTTGTGCTGCTGTGTTTTTTATCACATTTTTATCTATGTTTTGAGATCTGATTGCTGTTTTTGGGATTTGAGTTGGGCACTTTTGCATGTCCCTGCTTCATCTTGTAAAGGGCTGACCAGTTCCTTCTACTTTTCTGCTGTTTGGTCTCTATTTAAACAGTAGGCTGCTCATAAGATGTTGAAAAGAGATTATTCGTGTCTTGCAGGCTGTGACTGCATGGCATTGAACAGTGCAATGTACAGGAACTAGTTTCAATGCTGCAAGCAGGGAACAATCAGAGACAGTCTTGGATGGGGCTATCCCTTCTCTGTGTAAGATCATCTTTAACAATATTGCTTTACAAGGATATTTGCCTTATTCTGGGACTCCGCAACCTCTCAGGCAGTTCATTCTAGTGCTTCACTATTCATTATCTCAGTGGCATACAAGGTAATATGCTAGGAATATTCAGATCAGACATTAAGAAAAGATTTCTAATAGAGAAGACACATTCCTTCCTCTTTTCAGTAGCCTTTTATGATCTCATAGGCTGGTATGTCTCAGACTTCTCTAGGCTAAACGTTCCCAGCTTGCTTAGTCTTTCCCCTTAGATCACACTTTCTAGAATTTACTGTTAATCTCTGTACTTTTCCTTTTGGAACTCAACAGTTTTGTGGCATCTAGAACCAAATGCAGTACATTACTCCAGTTCCAGTTTCATCATCTTGAAGTACAACAGAAAGAATATTTTGTGAATCTTGTGGGTTGTGCTAATGATCTAAAATGCCACTTTAATATTACCTTGCTGTTGCAAAGGAGCCGTTGTTTAATTCATATTCAGTTTGTGAAACACATAAATTCTAGATCCTTTTCTCTTGCATGCGAATTATTCATGTCAATGAATTACTCATGCCTAATTGTAGAACCTCCCAGCTGATTTTCATTGTTGAATTTTACTTTCTGCTTTCAGATTTCACCTCCCAGTTAGCTGCAAACATTTTCACTTCTATCTAGTCTGCCCAGTACTTGCCGTTCCTTCTAGTTTTGTGGATCTTCGAGTTTGATGTACGTCCTTTCCTCTCTCAGTATCTGTGTTTTTAATGAGAATATTGAAATGATCCATGAATAGTTGATAGTATTTTTTCCCATTGACAAATAGTTCATAACCCCTTATCTAAACAGCTGATAATTTGTTTTCTCGTGTGGTCTTACTTAAATTGTACTGCCCTTCCCTGTAGTCTGGTGTGCAGAGACAGACACCTCAGTCATGCATTTGAACTTTGGGACACAATATTGGCTGTTACCCTTCCTCTGGTTGTTTGGTGGCAAATGTACGTGTGTCCTTCTGAAAGGTAAGTGCTGACATATAATTTGCTTGATTTTATTTTTTTCTTTAATTCAATCACTGTGTTTGCACATTTCTAATCTCTCTTCTGTCCCCAATATGATAGTGTGTAGCTGCCTCAGACACTACTGCAAGGATTGTAGAAAAAACATCTTAGCAAATGCTTTAGCAGAGCACTTGAGAACACCGTGTTTTCAGAAGTATGTTCTCNAAGATCTTAAAACATCTTAGCAAATGCTAATGCCGTGTTTTCAGAAGTATGTTCTCAACACAGCATTCTCATAATCTAGCTCAAATTTCATTGTATGTTGCCACGTTGATGTGCTACTGTACCCTTGCTAATGAATTCACTGAGTATATGTTTGTGTAGTGCAGAATAGAGTCAGTAGGTATTCTTTTAATGCAAATACCAAGCAACTAAAATAGTAACACATTGCACACTGTAAATAGGCAGATGGGTTGCCCCTGGAGATTGTCAATGTTCATAGGAATCAAGAGGGTCATGAGTTAGTTTCAGATAGCATTGATTACTCTGCTGAGCATCTTAGACACCCAAATTTAGTCACCGAAATTGATTACTGTGCGCAGCATCATAGACACGCAGACTTAGTCACCCAAATCCAATTGAATCCTTTAAAAGTGCAAGTTTAGTACAGCTTCAAGGACACATAAGACTTGTTGATTAATTTCTGTGTTATAGTTTAAGAATTTCACGTGGTAACAGAAGTTAAAACAATATCCTCTTGATGAATGCGCCAATTCTCCCCTATGAGTTCCAAAAACTGCTTTGGTGGACAAAGAAGGAAGACAGCTGACTCCTTTGATAATTACCCAAGCTGACTTGGCAGCATGCTAGACATTTTCTATCCTCCATTTTAATAAAAGCTTACTCAGTTATTTGGTTTTTGCATCTTTGATTTCAGTTCCTTGAGGGAATCAAGGCCCTGTTCTTGATTTAGCAAGACTTTACTGTCCGGATGTAAATGGTATTTTTTTGGTAATGTATATCAGACTCACCAGTAATGTATCAACTCATCAGGACTTGGAAGGAAAGAAGCTTCTCCCCGAAGCTCCAAAAATACTGAAAGCGGAAAATGCCGATAATTTTTGTTTTAGAGCATCTCATGGCTTTTAAGCCAGCTTTATGATTTTTGGGAGATCTGAGTGATTCTGAGTATGTGGTTTGGCATAATGTAATCATTCACTGTACCATCTGCTATAATTCCATCAAGACATGCTCCCCTTGACATCCCTACCCCAAAACCATTTCTGATGACATTGCTTCCAAGCTCTGTACCCATGTCTTCTAGGGAATAAGCAGATCTTTAACGTTTGAAAGGCCGCTAAGAGACAAACCTAGTATCCACTAGATTTAAAATGCTATTCAAATCCATTGTAGTTGTTCTGATGTCGCACTCCAAGAACATCTTAAAACATATATGTAAAAGAGCTGTAATGAGCATTAGAAACGCTGCGGACTGAATGTCTCTGGAACCATTGTGGAAGTGGCTGCAGTGGAACTGGCAGCAGCTGGTGGTTGAGTGATGGCGTGATGGCAGTTTCAGCTCAGGCAGGGAAGACGCTGTTTGCCACATGTGAATTAATATAGTGCTGCCTTTTTACTGCTGAGCGATTAGCATAGCATTTTTAAAAAATATTTGAAGTATGGCAGAATAGGGGAATAGCTGGACCCATATTGCAGACAGCTGCTTTTCTGAGCTGATGAGCTAAGCTATAGCTCATAAGCTATAGCTTATGCTATAGCTGTGAAGCATCAAATGAGAAATTAAAACACTGCCAATGCATATGATAGGACTTTTAAAATACCAAGTAAGAGCTATGCCCTTCAAGCAAGTAACCAGATAAAGGATGAGAGACAAGAATATCTCCCTGCCATTTGGACTAAGCTTTCCTGCCTAACAGTAGTTTGTATTATAACCATTATTTTCAGTGCATTTCTGAGTCCATACTTTATGAATAGCAGCCAGTGATAGAAAATAAAATTGTGAATATGTAAAAGAGAAAGTGTATTAGAAGTGATAATTTGAGCTCTAAAAGTGCAGAATTTACTTTTTGTCATTCTAGTTCTCTCTTTTCTTCTAATACGAGTACTGAAAACTATGAATAAACTCAGACAAGCTGGACATTTTTTCTTTAATTTTGTAACATCCAGGAGCCCAATATTTGATATTCACTTACAGAACATATCTTGCTGCAAATGCAGGTTAAATATTAAAAACTAGTGGAATGATTGTAAAAGCCTCTTCTCAATATGTAGAAAATTTACTTTATAAGAAATCAAATTCTTTGTTGTTGTTCACACAGCTCCATATAACTGGGATTTAATCAATTGATACCATACTGCATTGAGCTGTATCACATTAAATCACGTGTTAGTAGTAAGGGAAACATTCTGAGGCCAGTATTGCCCTTTCAGATTAATATGTCAATAAAATTAAGAATACCAAGTTCACCAAGTTCCTAGAATAAGAAGGAGTATATGGACTGCAACACCATGCTCAGTTCTCTTAGAAATCAAGTGGGTGGAGAAGCAACCATAAAAATTTGCCAAGCTAGGATGTAACTCAAGCACATTGAGGCTACAGTGATAGAAAAGGAACTTGGAATATTGTGTGGCTATAATCTATTGTTTGACATCCAGTGCCTGCTCCTGTGTAATTTACTCTCCTCTTTTGGTCACCTGACTGGAGACATTAAGTGGGCCACAGGGTAAGCCAGGAAATTCAGCTCTTGGCTTTCCAAGTCTGCAGCTCAGTTGTTTCCCCTTTCCCCTTCCCCCTCTCTCTTTCTTCACAGCTGGTCAGCACATGCACAGTAATTGCTTAGGGCAGGTAAGGCAGATTTGGAAAGATACATATGGAGCACATGCAAATCTGCACTAAATTTTTGGAATGCAGAAACAGGGTGAAGTTACTGTAAAGCAAGATTTCTTTTATGTTTAAGTTTCTAAAACTTATAAAAAAGAGAGACAACAAATTCACTTAATAACCTTTCCTTTTCTCTACTACTACTAACTGAGAGGGTCTGGGATTTTGCCAAAATATTACACATTGCTCAAGAAGATTACAAAGAAATCCCAGACATGCACTGGAGAGTTATTAAATTTAACATTTCTAAAAGATATTTTCAACAGCTACATACTTGTTAGAGCATTGTTTTCCTCAACTTTCAAAAGTTGCCACAACTCAGTCACAGATAAGAACTTCCAGCTTTTTAATTGATATATAAATTGAGTTTAAAACTAAATCCACTACATTTCCTGTGGTAAAGGAAACACACACTCTTCAGTTTGGTTTGTCTCTAATTTGAAAATCATGTTCTCAGGAAATCCTGCATAATTTTTTTACGTAAACAGGAAAAGTATTTATTTGCTTGGGGCTCTGTTTGTGTGGACATGGGGGTGAGCAGAAATAGTGCTGATTCTGGAACTCATGTATTAATGAATATATTTCAAAATAAAGAAAAATATATTCCAAATAAGGTGATTTTCTCTCTGATCATGGATGGGCTAGTAGGAAGGGGTTCAAAATGCTTTATTCTTCTTTACATGTTCTTAATGTTTCTCTGAATTTCAGTAATGAGGGCAACTAAAAATGAAAAGATGACAAATTTGTAGGGAAGGTGTCTTTTTATTCCTTTTCAGTTATTCTTGCCTTGTCTGCAAAGTTGTTTTTCGTCATCTGGAAATGAATGATTTGTAAAAAGCAATTGTAAAATTGCTGCAGGATTTCAGCCCTCACATCCTTCTCTGCTCTCACCCCCTCAAGGCCCTAAATTTACTTTTGCCATTTGTAACAGTTCAGTTGAGGGTTGAACTTCCCCTCCTGCTTCTCGTGAGCTTTCCTGATTTCACTTACTGTTTGAACAAGATATACTGGATTTTATTTTCTCTATGTTATTATGAACTCTACACTTCACACAATTGATTTTGTTTTCAGTTAGAAAATAGTGTTACACATTTTGAGTATAAATTGCGCAGTAATTAGGCTGCTTTTTTTTGTGTGGGTGGAAACAATCTGTAGAGTTATTGCAGGAGCTGAACCCTGTTTAGTTATAAAACTTGAAAGAAAAGGACAGAGATTTTTAAGGAACTATTTGTGGATGTATTTTTTTTTTAACTCAGGATGTGATTCAAGCTATTATTTAACAAGAGGACTCGACAACCTCACCAAATGCAGAGAAAAATTAAGTATGGGAGCAGGTGCATGCTTGCTTTATTTGGATTTGTTTGTGGCATTTTCTTAAAAGTTTAAAGTTCAGTATATCTGTCTAACAAACTGTGGTCATGAACAGTCATAGCTTCGGGAGAAAATTGGAAACAGTGATAGTCTTAGCAGAAATGTTAACACTAAAGTTGCTCAGAGAACATAGTTTAAAGTGGAAAATCAGGTTAGTTTCCACTTTTGTTTTCTCGAGGGTAAACTGTGAGTTAATGTAGTAACAACAAAATGAAAGGTATTTCTTTATAGGTTTTTTTAATTCAGTGAAACAAACAGATTTTTCCAGTAATCATTCTAAGAGGTATTTTAAGTATGTTAACCCAAAATGGTAATTATTAAGTGACCATATGTTGCCATGGGAAATACTTTGTGTGTTACGTTGCTGCACATAGCAGGACTTGCTGTGGAAGGGTATTCTCAGGAGCATTGAACACAGTTTGAAATGTCCACTTGGTGAAGTCATACTTGTGTTAGATTAATAACAAACACATTTGCCTCTTCTAGGTAATCTTGGAGGGGTAAGCAGGTGAAGCTACTACAGATTAGTTTTCTACCACATCTTTTTTTTTTTTCCTATTGTATTCATTCTATAAGTACATATATCTGAAAACTTTGATTGCATATTCCCATTTCTCCCATATGATCCAGGAACAGGGCTTGGATTCTGTGAATTTTTGAGACACCAGTTTGTAGGAAGTAGTAGTCATTCTTTTATATATATATATGTAAAATGTATATGGGCAGTGCCAGTTTACCTTTTTTTCTCTTTGAAACAAATTTTAAATGCTACATAGTGTGATTTTTGTAGCTATTTCTATTATTTTTGAAGTTGATAGTTATTTTGGTGGATAATCTTGGTGGGAGCAGGATGCGTGGTTTATGTAGAACTGTGAATTTTATTCAGAACCCTTGGATATAGTTCCAAAATTAGAACTAGTTACCTTCTGCATGTATTTTACTTGTTTTTAAGCCTTGTGGACTATGCCTATGTTGTCTTTATATAAGGAAATGTTAGGACTTCCAGGGAGGAAAGTAAAAAGCATATTCCAAATAATTTGTTATGAAGAATTGAAAAGCCTTTACAATACCTTAAATCAAGAATGTCAGATGAGGACAGGAATTTGTAGGCTACTGCTTCCATATGTGTTCGTAGTTTACAGGTGTGAGTCTAGTGTAGGTGTTATTAAAGGATGTAGTACCAGAAAATAAGGGATAGGAATCCCTCAAACTTTTCTCAGTTTAACCTTTTTTATTTATACTTTGTGGGCATTTTTAACAATTTATCTATGCTGTTCTTCATCACCAACAGTATTGCTCTGCCAGCAAAACCTGCTGCTACTGGCAAATTTTTGAATACTGATTTTTTAGATGGGATAACAAACTATGTTTGCTTCTCACCTTTTGGCCACTGATAATTATGTCTTTCTTGTGCAAATTAGTTAAGCTGTAGCCACAGAATAACAGGTGTTTTCTGACTTAGCCTTCGATCAGGCAGGAAGGCTGTGAATTCTGGTGTTATAAATTGTTTAGAGTTGCTGTGTTTTTAATAGTATGTTTATAAAGGTATTAGTAGATCTAAAGAACATAGTTTACAGGGATTTCAGTCTGTTTATGCATAAAGATATTTCTTTTTTTAATATTCCTTCCCCTTCACTTTTATTTCTAATCCCATCTTTTAGGAATCATTAGGCACGTATGTGGGTATTTTTTGGAAACAAGGGGAAGATGATAGTTTGTGGGAAGTAAAAGTTTAATCTACCTCTCAAAATTTGATGTAAATCTTCCCTTAGACTTCATGGGGTGCTGCAGTAAGACCAGGACCCTAATTCTTTCAAGAACTGCAGAGCTTCCTATCTTGGAAAACTTCTGAAGTGAAACTCTTCTTCGTACTCATTCCATTAATCATCATTCTCTTCAGTTTATGACTCTGGCCAATGAATTCAAAATCAACTACTTGAAATAGCAAGTCTCCTATGTCTTTTCCAAGATTTATACTTCATACTTCAGAAGATTTTTTTTCTAGAAATTAATGGAAGAGAAACCAAACCCTCATATTTATTTCACATTTAAAATGCAATTTTCTTTGTTGTATCTACTTTGATGACCTCTTTACCTAGAACCATGGGTGGAAAAACAGACTTAAAAGAAAAAATATTAAATAAAATTAATTTCTTCAGTGATAAAAGCATTATAGTATCACATTTTCATTGGCAAAACTCTGGGGTTTTATTTGCAGAAAATTGGCAGAAACAACTGCAGGCAATTATGGGCTTCAATTCATCAAGGTACCTAAGCATATGTCTAACTTTAATTGAGTGAATAGTCATTTGACTTCAGGGGATTATTCATGTTCATAAAATTCAACATATGCTTAACTAACTTGGTGAATCAAGGCAATAGTGACTTAATAGAATAGTGAAGACAGAACAAGCAACTGTAACCTGCACCGTAGATGTTCTTTGCTCTGGTTGTTCAATAATAGTTCTTAGTGGGTGTATTTTCTGTTCCTTAATAAAATATCCAGGTTTAGTAACTGTATAGTTTTGTGTTCATCCGGTATGGACAGTACCTTATACCCAAAGAGCAAACAGTCTCTTACAAAAAAGTGGATTGAACCTGTGGAGGGCTGTTATGACTGCTCTCATGTATGTTAAATATATTTAATAAATCACTGTTTTATTTTACAGGACAGCAGCCCAGGGGCAAGAGTACTGTGCATTTCCTGCCAACTGTTGTTTGTTAAATTTGCTAATTTGATTTACAGTCATGGTACATACCGTGACCAGTTTCCATCAAGAGACATGCTGATTTTTCATCTGAAAAAACACATTTCTTTGCTATATGTTCTTATAAGTGCTTTTGTGTTTTAAGGATGCATTGTGTTAGATAATTTTGCCTCAGACTCTCCTTCAAGGGTTTTGTGAGAAGGCTAAATAGATTTGTTTTGGAGGGGCAACATGGTGATATTCTGAAGAGTAAGTGTTGACCAGAAAGAAACATGGGGACATTCAGTGGAGAGCAACTAGGAATTGCCAACTCAGATTACTTGTGGTTTAAAAGAGGAACATCATTTTAGGCAATGGTCTGCAGTACAGACATTTATGTAGATAGAATACCTAGGCTTTTATCTTGATGTGCAAAGAAGGATGTAATTTTGCTCAGTCAAATTTGTTGATACCAAAATAAAAGAACTGATGAAGAAAAAACCTAAATTTAACTGACTGACGTAATCACTGATGCTGCACTGTTCAAGCAGAAGCACCTTTTGTCCTGCCAAGAGAGCTGTGTACTCCTATATGTAGTCAAAACACAGGTGTTTTCATAGCTTTGATCAAATTAGCCTTTTTTTCATTCAAATTTGACTTATTCTCTTGTTTCTTTGTTTAGTACATTCTTACTTTTCCTCAGTAAAATTGCAACCAAGTATCTGGTATTGCTGCGGTTTATCAGTATAACAAAAGAGAATATCTAAACCACTTCAACTTATATTTATTTTGTTACATAAGGAACTGAATTGCAGGCTAGGAAACTTACTCTTTGTTAGGGGATTCTAGAATCTGGATTTACAAGTCAGTTCCTTTTTTTCCTCTCATCAGACTAAAATACCTTCTCAGGCATTTGACTAAGTGCATGATTCCTTTTATCATTATGGATAAGTTTTAAAGAAGGAAAATGTATTGCTGTGATTTGCCAGGTTTCTATAGCATTCTGCAAAAATCTGTGTATTTATAAAAACTAGGAAAACAGAGGAATTATGATTAATGATTTTGAGAACTTGCAATAATATTAAAGCTACATAAAACAGACTTACAAAACAATGAAGATTGGCTATGGGAAAGGGACTTTTTGTTTTTCTAAAAAATGCAAGTAGAAAGCAAGAAATATCTGTAAGTGGAAGGAAGTATATCCAGTTTGTTAGATGACCTTCGGTGAGCTCATCAAACTGAAGAATTTGGCACTTTCATTTCTGTTTATTGGATAATGGGAACATATAACAAGGATAATGTAGGTAATGTGATTCAGGTGTACAGGAAGGAGCAAATGAATAGAAAAGGGATAAGATTTACATATCTGATGTAGATAAAGTATATACGATACCTCTTATTTCCTTGGTTCCTTTCACTTATCACATCTTGCTGTCATTCCAAAAAACAACTGGACAGAGTGCTATGGAAGTACATAATGGAAATAAAACTAAGCAGCTGCAGATTTTTTTTGGTGAGAAATAAAATCAAACACAGGACATAATTTTATTGGTTAGAGCAGGCTTAAAATATTTATACTCTTTTAGGTATTGCCAAAATATTTTCTCCAAAACCTCTGCATAATTAGGACAAATAGAAGTAACCATTTGATTGGGAATTATTTTCTTATCCCGTTGACATACCAGGACGTGAATAAGAAGTGGTTAGTGAACATTTGATATGTAGCCTGTTGGAACCTTGAAGCAGGTAGGTGATTCTAAAATACATTTGAAACTGCTGCTTGCATGTATGGATGAGACTTTTAAAATTTCTTTTACCCCTGCCATACCTTATCCAATACCTTGTTCCATTTCAGATGAAGGGTTGCTGCCTCTCTGCTTTTAAAGTTCTTTCGCTTTAGTAGAGTGATGGTTTGCTTAATATATCCTGTTACACTATGAATTTAAGAAATTGAGGGTTACCCTGCAAGGCCAACACTGCCTTGTTAAAAGAAAGAACTGGGAAATGAGGCTTGCAAGTTGTGCTTTGAAGGATACTTGTAAAATCATATTGACTATTTATAGTCATGTCTAAACCAGAATTGCAGGTAGAGAAAAATTTGCTGAAAGTTCCTTTGCTTTGTAGGCTCTTTGAGGAGCAAGGCTAAGTCAGGCTCATTTCTCCTCAAGTAGTATATATGACAGTTGATGAAGATGTATTCTTTCTTATATTCATAAATCTAGACCTGAGCTGGGGCAAGCCTAGTTGGAATGAAATAGTGAAATACAAGCAAAATTATAGAAATTGTATATGATAAACAGCTCTTACTCACTGGAGGAAGACTTAAAGGCTCTTCTAGAAAACATGAGCAAATAAATAACTTTCGCTGTTTTTAAATGTGTTTTGTAACACAGTTATTTTTTGGATAAACAGAGAATGAAGGAAAAAGAAAACCACCAGCAAAAAAAAAGAAAGAATAGGCAAATCTGAATTACAAGAGTGCCATTTTTAATAGTATAATCAGAAAAGCAAACCTTCTGTACACAGAAAAACAATTCCTTCAATACATGAAGGGTCTCTTGAATTATTTATGGTTTTGCTATGTCTTTCATTATTTAGCTTTCAATTGTTCTTGCAAGTAGTAATTGGAATGGTTCTGAATTGTAATGTGTATCCCAGTGGGAAGAAAGCTGGGCCTATGAAAGTGCCACAAATGCTCAAGTTTTTTTTTAAATGCCAGGAATCCAAAACTAGATAGATCCCGTTGGAAACAAATGCTTCCTCAAATTTTATTAACTATATATGTAAAAGTAAAAAGAGCAGTTGAAGTTAAGCTGTACTGCTAGATCCCCAACCATGAGAGATTTCTGAAGGAAAAGATTGTTTCTGTATGATATGTAGTACATATTTATTTTTATACCTGGCAAAAGAAGGAGGGTCATTGGTTAATGCTTTAAAGCATGATAGCATCTGCCAATTGGAGCATTCAACACAATAAACTGCTTAGCCAGAACTGTGTGTCAAGTACAGAATAATGACTTTCCTAACTTCAGGTATGATACTTGTATTACATATGAGTTGTAAGAAAATGCTCAGTCTAGATGGAGTGGGACTGCAAGTTGTAAAGAGTTTATTCGATCCCTTAACAAAAAATAAGTCATGTGTGGCTTTAATTTTTTGTTAAGGCTTCACAACTCATTTTTCATTATATCTCAGAGTAACATAATGATTTTAGACACCATGAATTTTTATAATGGACTTGTTGGTTGACCATATACAATATGGCAGAGGGATATGTGGATGTGATGTCAGGAGAGAAACATCTACTGTCTATTTAAATTGGAGTAGAAAATGGAGGAGACTGCTCAGGTAAAGAGAAGCACATAGCTGGAGAAAATCAGAAATGTTGTTGGAATAAAGTATCTATACACACTGAACAATGTTGGACATCTTTATAGAAGAGTAGCAGTTATGTATTATGTATTTTCAACAATGTTATTTTCTTAATCAACAAATGTGTGTAGACTGAATTTGTCATTGACTTCTGTAGAATGGTTTCAGTTCACGGATAGAGCTTGAGGGGTAAATTAACCTAAAACTTCACATTGAATTTTGTTCTATTCATTCACTAGTCAAAAAGAATAGGGAAATTCAAAACTGTTTTTGAGAAACAAGAATATTTTTCTAAAAAGTAAAACCATAGAGCTTTTTTTGTCAATTTTTCTACATGAAAAGACTAATTTAAACCAAATTAAACTGAAAGAAGGCTTGTGGACTAAAACTTCTGAATGTGGGGTTTCAGCCTGGAGTGTATTTTTTCATGGCTGGATTACAGGCTTCAGAAAAATGAGTTTTGAAGCAAGGTTATTTAAGTCCTTCAAGGCAGTGATAGTACAGTTTTTATATGACATGATATCTGTTTCTGTGTATGGCTAATAAATTAGAAGTATTTCATGGAACTGGTATTTATCAAAAGCTATTTAAAAACCATAAAATTCCTAGATTTTAGATTAATGAGTTATATATTTTTAAAATTTAAAATCAATTTTCATGTCTAATTTCTTTGTCTAATAACAGTGCTATCCAAAAATTCTTTGGTCCTCGATTGTTTAGATACTGCTTGGTTCTTAAGTCAGTCTGACTTGGTTCAAAATAGTGCAAATTTTCTGGAAGTCCTTTACCCGCGTTCTGCATGACTGGTTGGTGTTGTCAGCCCTGGAAGTGTGCATACATCAGTTGTGGCAGTATTCATGTTCTTATGCTTGCATTTCTGTTGTATTCCCCTAATATTGGGAACTTTTAACGTGTGGATAGGATTATCCATGTGTATGTTTGATTGGTTTACCAAAAGTTGAGTGTAAGACTGACAGAGAGGTGCTTTTTCTTCCACTGGAGAAGTTTGTGCACCTGTATAAGAACTTCTAAGAGTTCTACTCAGTGAGAGTATGTTTGCCAGAACTACAGATTTTGGCCACGTCATCCTGAAAATGAGTAACTGGAAAAAATTATTTAGTTTATTAAGTTTATGAACAGAAAAATATTCTGGCCTCTTTTCCTAAGTCACTCAACATGCTAAGAACGATAGGACTGTATTCTCTGCACTCAGTGCATAGAAACACTACAAAAACTGGTGGTGTAAAAATATAAAGGACGATGGTTTTGCAATAACTTGGTGGTTGAAAAGGTACAGTCAACAATGATTTAAAAAAGCATCCTTATGCATCTAAACTTATGGACGTACTTAAATTGATTCACATAAATTCTTACTGAAGACAAGGATACTTAGAGTATTTTCAGTTGGAAGAGACCTACTTTGCCTTAAGTATTGCACAGAACAGAAATAGATCTAAGAATTTATTTAAGTTCTTTTTTACTCTAGATGATGGGGTGGGATTCACACTCATCTTGTTAAGACAGATAAAATGCATGAGAATTCAGTAAAGATCTAAATAATTGTTTTTGAAGGAATACTTAAAGGAAAGCAAAGCAATCACTGTTTGTTCCAAACACAACGTGAATACTCAAAATATAAGCCAGTTAGACAGTGTCCAACTAAATTAATCACAAGTTTGGAAAGGGCTAGAAACTGTTCACATGGATTCACCTGAAAATATTCCAATATCAGTAAACAGACATGAAATAAAAATCTATGTGAAGTTAAATAGTACTTATCAACAAAGAAATAAGCCTTGTTTCTAAGGCCAAAGATTTTTCTTTCCGTAGGATCATTGTACTCATTATTTTTCGATTTTAAGACAGGTTACTCTAATTTTTGGTATTGCTGTATCTCTAGAGAGTGTTTCTGTAGTGGCAGCTAGACTCCGGTCAGTACTTGTGCTGAAAGCTAGCTCACAGTTTCTGTATTTACTTTCCAGTTTGTTCCATAACTGCAGTATCTTTCATTTCTCCTGCTTATAGTTCTTTAGTTACAAGAAAAAGGGCAAAATAAATTTAGACTTAAATAAGTGGAGGTTCATATTGTGCTGTGGTAACCATAATACACCTGCTTGTTCCCAAGAAACACTTGTCACAAGCTGTTCTGATTTTACTTCTGTATCATTCTTCTTAGCTGATGTATATTCATCTCTTGCAGAAAGTTGATCTGATCATATGATACATTGTTTTGATTCTTGTCTCAAATAGAATATAATTTATACTGGAGTTTTTGGACTAGTTAGAATTACAAAGTGGTGTTTGGAGAGTTCTCTGGAAGGATGACTCAGCTTCATTTACAACCTGGTCAACATCACTTTCTTTTACTGTGTCATTTGCTTAGATATATTAAAAGTGTCCCATCATATTTAGATGTGGTACCTATGGTTTAACAGTTTGGCATAGACCCAAAATGGCAACCTGAGTAATGAGTGATAAAAGGTACTATGAATTTTGCTTAAATTTAGCATTTCCAAGCTTTAAAAAATAGGACAAATAAGACTATTTTAGGCTGCACTTTCATTTTGTTTTTTATACAGATGGCATTAATTGCTTCTCAATGTCTCTTGAAATAGAAAGCAAGTGCATTTCTCTAGTTAGTTTTGTGCTGGAGAGACATAAATGGTCCTTAGTACCCTGTATTTATCTTTATTACCTAATACTCGATTGGAATCTGCTGTTGAATATCTCATACTCCATCAGGTCTACATCTCACAAAGTGGTACATAGGCAGCAGAACCAGAATAACCTGTGCATTTGAACACTAGAAGAAACAAAGGTATATTTGGCATATTATAATATTTTAAGTACACTGACAGGATACTTCAGTCAATAGAGCTTCCTTTAAGTCAACAACTTTAACTCATTTTTTTTAGCCTCTTGGTAACATCTGTGTTTGAAAACTGGAATTCTTCTTATGAAGCTGTTTTTTCAGAGATCTCTGGAAGAATGACTTGGCATTATTCACATCCTGGTCAGCATCTTTTTCTCTGCTATGACATTTGCCTGAGTGTGTGAAAAATTTCCCACTTTATTTGGTTGCATAACATGAGTCCTAATTTAGTGCTGACTTGAACTTTCTATGCATATGCCCTTTTGAGCTTGTTTTTCTTCCTGGAAAGCTAAAGACTGGGCCAGGTATACCTGTCTTACAGTCTTTTGCAGGAACTCTTATTCTAGAGATAATGTATTGGTGCCATATAATTAAGTGTGGGTCACTCTTCCCTAGGCAGTGAAAGCATTTTCCTTTGACACATGAGCATCTTCCTCCTCTACACCCTTAAAATGAACCACTGCCATCCTGTCAGGGAAGAGCTGCCTGCTTTTAAGGTCTTTCTAGCATTTCATGTCTTCCATTGAATGGTCTTATTATCCAAAAAGGACACAATTAATGGGTTAAGTCCAAAGACCATATTCATGTACGTATATTTTTCATCTTGCTGTGGTTTTAAGGAGTATGTCTCTACAAATGATGATTAGCCCAGAAAATCTTTTGCATTGGGTGTCAGTTTGGATTGAGGATTTACATAGCGAGTTGATGGATAAGTAGAAATTAAGTGGGACCCACAGCTTTGCTATTTTGCATAGCCCCTGTTGAATGTAAATGAAATATTTATTGGGACCACTGAGCAGCCCACAGATGCTATTCAATATTACTCTCATGAAATAAGGTATATAGCTGGTATTGACCCACCCAGTCCATATGGAACATGTAAATTTGAGTAGGACTTGATTCTTTGGCTTATTTTGTCACATTAAGGATGAGTTCGTTTTTAGATATCATTTTGACTTGTAATTTGTGTTTCTTATCCTTTAAAGACAAAGAATTTTCTCATGATGGTTTTTATTATTTAGAGTAAGCAAATACAGTAAATTTGGCCTTGAAGTAGATATTGCATTCTTTTGATGCTAGAGTTTTTGGCTGCTTTTATTATATGAGATTCAATTAAAATTTATTTCTACAGTTTTTAAATTTATGAGTTCTAAGGTCACTTGCAGGCAAATAAGAAAATTATTACAATGAGAAAATTCCATTCTTTTCATTTGTTTTGTAATCTCAGAAACACCCATAAGATGTATGAAAAGTCATGATTTTTAATCCTTTTTAAAACTAGTGTTCACTGTGGAAAAATTACAACTATGAAATCCACACAAATAGTGACACACAATGAAAGTGCTATAAGGTGACACTGAAAGCAGATTGTGGTTCCTGTAAACCTATTTTTTTTCATTTTCCCCCCCTCCTTTGTGTAACCTGTCAGCTTTATTTATACCAAGAAATGAGGGATACTTCTATCTCCCTAATAAAAAGTGTGTTATTACTACACTGTTGAAATAAAATTCTTAGTGCAAAATGGTATATTGTATTCTGCACCAAGACAACATAGAGTGTGCAAGGGACACACTGCAATGAATGTTCAGTTTTTGATGCTCTCAATTGCTTGATTTTTTCAGGGCATACTGTTGTAAATGTCAAGAGCTTTTGAAACATTTGAAGCAGATGTTCTACTGCCAATGTGTAGCATTTGAACTCAAAATGAAACAGTTCCCTTAAACCTTGACATTAAGTCTTAACAGTTTCACTTCCCAATTGGATGTGGTATGAAGAAGATAAATAATAGAACTGTAGCAGGATAAAATATTTATTCTCCCATGAGGTGGAGAAGAAAAACATGTTTAGCATTTACTTTGCAATTTTATTTGTTCTGGCTCATTTCCCTCTTATACTCACATATATACATTTCCAGGCACATGTTAAAAGCAGTAACTAGGCCTTGGCTCAGGCCCGGTGTCCTTCCTTTCCCCTTCCCTTTCAGTCTGAGTTTCTCTCACAGCTTCCCTTAAATTGCCTCTTTGTCCCCATGTTCCTTCTGGGAAGCATTCATCAAAATGTTTTCACTTGTCCAAAATCTGTTATGCTTAATCAAACGGATCAATTTCTATGGAAGGCAGTGTCAGCCTTTTCAAATGGGAGTGCAATATTTAAACACCCCAATAAAAAAGGCTTTAATTTCCCAGGTTCTCAGTACCTGCTGCTCTCACTGTCATTGGGAACAGTATGGGTGAGAAGAGGTCTCTGCAATGAAAATATTTTGATTAGGTGTCCACCATCACTTTGGAAATGTCTGTCTCAATTTGTTGTCTTGTGAACATGATGAAAGTTTCTGTCTGACATGTTAGTTATTCTGCTGGCTTGATCCACATATCTCATCCTATTTACATTAGTGTTGTGTGCTTTGCTGCCTGACTGACAGCATCATGTTATAAATACTCAGAAGCACATAAATTTTTTAGGTCCTGTCACTCATTCTCCTATTGTGAAACCTATGGCACTCATTTTGTGCCCTTCTCCACACACTATACTCCTGCTGTATTCTGTGCTTTCTGATCAGAGATACTTTCCTCCCATGCCTCCCTCCAAGTGAGTCTATCCAAAAATCCTCTCTGTTTGAGCAATGTTGGAGAAAGATCTGGAACTAGGCTGCAGTGCTTTTTCTTTAAGCTAACAGAAGTCATCCCTCCTGTGGCCACTTCTCTTTTTCTGTGAATCCATCCAATGGGGAAGCATACAGGCTTGCAAGAGTAGAAGGGAAATTTAGTGGATAGTGGGTTTTTTTGTTTTATTTCAGTACTCAGAAAAAGTGGCATGGACAATGAGGATATTATTATTCCTGTAGTGATGAAGAAATAACCTCTAAGAAAAAAGTGGAATTTTGGTCAATCAGCACATTCTTACATGCACACACAGACACACACACACATATACATGTATCTAAATATATACATATAATTTTAAATCTGCACTGATAGATAAATTGATAAATTATCTGTTCTTACTAAATTTTCCCAGTCATTCCAATTAGACAGCAGAAAATACTTGATTGTCTTGAGGAGGAGATTGATAAAAGATATCAATTGAAGTATCCAATTTAGTGTGTAAAGTAATGGTTAAAAGGGATCACTCTGTAAGCTTTACACAGATACGTGTGCTTGAAAGCAATGTGTACTCTTCTAAAGAAAATTCAGTATGAACATCATTAGAGTGGTACAGCATGTCTAGTATTTGTTGATTATGGGTGTGATATTTTTGTTCTATAATAAGGTCTGTGTAGCAAAGTTGGCAAGCAGTCTGTACCGTGTACTTGAGTAGATCTTGGAGCCAGAATGTACAAGTGTACTTTCAGTGGTAACCTTATAAAGCAATGATTTTAAGTGAGGAGCAGTACTTAACATGGCCTCTATTAACAACTTGTACTGTGATTCTGTATTGCTTGTTGAATTAGGGTTTCGTCTGCACTGTTCTGTCTTTTAATAATCTGTCTGCTTTGTTTAGCTTCCTACTCTAACCTTGTTTAGGAAGAAGATGATTTCTGCAGAAGCTGCAAAGTAACAAATGTTTTCTTCAGATCGTCCTCTGTTTAGCCCCTTCTGGAATAAAAAGGCTTACCTGTCACCCTTCTGAAGGCTTCGTTTGCTAAGCTTTTGTGATATTTTACAATGGCTTCGTTTGCTAAGCTTTTGTGATATTTTACAATCTGTCTAGGACAGTCTTCCAAGGGGTAAAGATTATTCAACATACACTGTTGTAGGGGTGGAGTAGTGCTGTGGAATTCTGATCAAACTGCTCAGTTCCTGTATTTTCAGTGGCCTTGGAAACAAAATAATAACAGGAATTATAGATTTTTTTTTCCCTGAGGATGTAGAATGTAAAGAAATTTGATTTGTCTTATGGAAGGGCAACTTTGTTCTTAGGACCATCACAGTTTAAAGTTAAGTGGGGAGATGCATATGCACACACAAAGCAGAATAATTTTTATGTAGTTTTTTTGTACATATGTGTATGTATTCATACACACGTATATATATATATATATATATCTAAAACCTTGTACAGTTGTAGGATTTAGATATTACCTATCTGAATGAGGTTAATTCAGAAGCAGTTACTGATAGGATGGTTATAGCTATGCTAGGAACTACATGTGCATGTATATAAACATACATATGCACACACATATATATGTATAGTTTCAATAAACCCCCAGGCCACCCGTTCTGATCTCATTGGTATCCCAGCAGGAGGATAGGCTGGAGACTTTCTGAAGGCTCTTCCAACCTGACTTATCCAATGATCCTACAATCAGAGATTCATATAAATAAAATGTTGCCCTCTCCTCAGTTCCATTGTCAGTTGGAACAGCAGGAGAAGGGAATATCACTGCAGAGCATCCCTGTCATTATTCTGGTCATACCATTTCATAGGGAGAGCAATGCCAGCAGCAGTGGCTGATTAAAGTAATGTTTTACAAATTGGTGCTGAGTGGCAAAGGCAGCAAAATTATGTGCACCAGCAAAAGAGTTAGGAGTGAGGATCAGGCAGGAATACTGAACAAATGGGGAAAAAGAAGCAGAAAGACCACAGTCTTCCCACCCTTCTGTAGTATAAAGAGGGTGACCATTCACGTTATTCTCTTGAAGCAGTGACGTCTGCTATGGCTCTGCCTGAAAACATATTGCAGCTGTGGTCTGAGAAAAACTGCCCAAAACTCTTCAAGACTGTTTTTAAAGTAAAGTTTTAGCCTTTACCGTTTCCATGACAATGCTTCAGTCATACATTTTTGAATGGAGAATTTACAGGGAGCAAATGGGAAATAAGAATGTGACTCCAGCCCTTTGGAAAAAAAGTGGACAATAAAGACCAGGACTTACTTGAGGTGTGAGCCAAACCCCTGCACCAGCATAGCTGTGATTTAGTTTTGCATCTTGGCTCAGTTTTCAATGGTGTGAAAGCCATTAGTGTAGCAGAGGTGAATGCTGCAGGCCTTCTGTGGCTCAGCTCTGCAGTGAGAAAAGGCTGCATGATGTAATGCTCTAAGTTGTATGGGACAGAGCCCTACAGCTTTAAACTGCAGGTAGGGGAGCATGGTGGAGCAGAGAGAAGGTAATTGCAACACTATTTTTCACAAGCTAAAACTACTGAAGTAATACTTCTCTTTGATTCTACTTCTTCCACTGCTTAGCATATTTTGCCATATGAATAAAATTGAAATGCGAGTTTGTTTCAAAAGGAAAACATTTAACTCTGAAAAAGTAAAAATCACAAATGTTTTAAATAACTGAAAATTTTGATTTCAGTTTTGTCTAAAATGTATCTTATTCTTTGAGACTGTGTATTATAGTGAGTGTTGCTGTTGACAAATAAACATTTTTTGCGCTGAAAAAAATTCAGTTCTAGAATTATCCTGATGGATCTGACTTTGAATATGTGTATGAGATGGCACCTAAGCATAGGTATCTACTGTACCCCTAAGCATAGGTGCAGAAATAGAGAATAAACTGGGATTAGCAGGAAAAAACCCTACCCAACATGACCAACATAGCTCCTGATAATGATGTCTAAAAAAAAACCAAAACAAAGGTCAGCTGCTTTTCAGCCATTGCAGCATTTTTCTCTCAGCTTGATAGCTCTTATGTTTGAATGTATTTTTTTTCTTTTCAGTTTAATTAGTATTTTACAAGTGGAACCAACTTATCTAGTATAGCTTAGTGTATTTCAAACAGAATAAGTATAAAACTGTAGTAGTGTGGATCCAGTTTCTGAATACTTATGGTAAGCGGTTATGAAAAAGAAGGAAGGCAGACTTTGAAAGCATAAGTACATTTTTTTTAAAAAACTGACCGCTTCTAGAACTTGTCTAGAAGTTGTTGTCTCACTGTGGCTCAACAGGATGCACCCATATTGGCGTGACAGGAAGTTCAGTTCCCAAACAGCTTAAGTCCTAGCCTTCCCTGAACAGGAATGTCTAATTTTCTGAACTGTATATGTTTCTTATGTAGAGAACTACTATTTTCTAGAGTCTGAGGTGAGAACACCACAGGCTTTCCTCTGGAGACATCAGATTGGACATCAATTTTTCAATGAGTTCAGAGTGACTGTGTCAAGTTACAACCTAAGCAATTACTGTTCTCAAAGCAGTTATCTTTTCTCTCTGTGTGTCTTGTTCAATTTTTTCCCTATATACTTTATTTTTTCCAGTAGACTTCCTCTTTCTGTTTCTCATAGCCTGCCCCTTTTCTTACATGCATTTTCCTATTTTCTTTTTTTCCCATTTGGACTCCATCACATCTTGAAATATATTTAAGATGCATTAATTCTCTCTTTGCTATAATTTTCCATAATTTTATTAGATTTTGTACAAAAGTGCAAGGCCTTCAGCTGCTGAGCTGGTGGGAAATGCAAAGATGTAGAAGATCCAAACATCATTAAAGTCTTTCTGTCTCAAATTAAAGAGTCCCATGCAAGTTTTGTACTCTCACAAATAAAGTAAGGCCTGTCAGTTTGAAAAAAACCCCTGCATATAGACTTCATCCAGACTGTGCAGCCTGGTGCAATTTATTAATGATACTATATTGCAAGATGAAATACAATCTGAACCTGAATTCATCTGACAGAGTTGCATGACCCAGATGTTTTAGGAACAGCTGAATTTGTTGACAGTCAAGCCATCAATGTTGTCTAGTTACATCTGTGTAGTTGTAGCAGACAACAGAATGAATTTCAAAAGCATAGAAATGTTGGAAGCTTGGGTATGAAAATGTTAAATTTAAACCAGAATATTTATTGAAGAGTATAGAAATGATACTGTTTAAAGAGGAAGGAAAGATAGCCCAAGATAAACATTTATCAGGCTCTTCAGAGAGTAATATTTTGTGGGAGAACATTATATTGCTGCATTGTAAAATCCCAAGGACTGCAGGGGGGTTGTCCAGGTCCTTGGATCTGGTTCCACATAATACCATAGCATAATTCTGTACACTGAAAATGCTGCTAAGTCCTTTCTCTACAGTGCTAGTAGAAAACAGCAAAGCTCACAGTTTTGGTAGTGGATAGGAGTGACTATTGCACTAGATTTTCAATTACTTTTTTAAGAGATTATGCTTTTCTTGAAATGCATCTTGTTACATATTTGTATTCTCAATAGCCAGGTAAACCTCTAAATACAACTCATAAACAAATCATTTCATCTGAAGTAGGAATGCCATTGTCACAGTCCTGAATTAATTTAGACAGACAATCAAGTGTGAGTTTTTAATCTCAGAGCCAGCTTTATGTTCTATCAGTAGGGAAGTATAAAGTGGTGAAAGCATTCATGATAACTCTTTTCAGCCTCATGGGAAGAGTATGCATATAGGTTTTCCAGTCCATGTTAAAGTTACAGTCATAAATAGTGTTTCATGATACAGAAAGGAGTTCATAAAATGATGTTGATATTTTTTTGATTGATGAAGTGTGTGCATCAAAGCTAGTTCATTGTTAAATGTGACAGGTAAACCTTTGTTAAGATGGTGAGTATATAAATGTCATAATTTGATCCACTAGCCTAATTATATTTCGAAAAGCGTTTGAGTCTTCACAAAAGTTTTGACAGCTGTACAAAAATCACTGTCATGGATGTATTTATCATCGAAATTTGATGATAATCTATGAATCTGAAAATAACTTGGGACATGAGATGTCTTGGCTTCTGTGGCAGTTCTGGGTCTTTCTTATGAGTCGTATTATATGCTGATTGTGTGAGTTACTGGGCATCTGACCCATAGTGAATGAACTAACTTGTTTTTCAGAGCAAATAATGAGAAAAGAATGTGTAGAGGGTGTTTCAAACTCCAATTTGTATGTCTAGGCTTTTGTTTATTTAAGAACTGTAATATTTTAGCCTGACAGGTTTCATTTGATTCAATTTACTACTGGATTTTCTCCAGTGATACAAAAACTAGCCTAAAAGAAGGCCTGTCCTTCTCTTGAAATATAGTCATGAGTCATATTTTGTAACAATGTTACTAGGAACCATGGAAGCAGTATGTGACACTAATGGAGTTATACAGAGGAAAGACTTATGCACACAGGTAAATTTTGCTACTCACTTTTGCTCATCTGTGCCTTTCTATATTCAGAATCACAGAATCAATTAGGTTGGAAAACACCTCTGAGATCATTGAGTTCAACCTTTGACCAAACACCACCTTGTCAACTAAACCATGGCACTAAGTGCCACATTTCATTTTTTCTTAAACACTTCCAGGGATGGTGACTCCACCACCTCCCTAAGGAGCCCATTCCAATGCCCAATCACTCCTTCTATGAAGAAATTCCTCCTCATGTCCCCTGGCACAGCTTGAGACTATGTCCTCTCGTCGTGTTCATTGCAGACTGCAGCTACATAGAATTGTTTTATTCTATGTCAAGCAACTGACACTTCTTCCATATCGTCCATATCCTTTTCCTAGAAGAAAAAACATTCAGAACATTTTTCCATCAAGGTTGGTGCACGTGTAAAATTTAGTGGCCTCAAAGCTGGCTGGTACTTCCTTCATGAATAAAGAGGACCAGAAAATCCAGCTCTGAGTCACATCACCTATTTTTTGTATTTTTGACTGTAGATCAAATTGATAAGCCTTTTGAATTCTGAAGGATAGTTATTATATGAGAACAAAGTGGAACAGAAAACAATCAAATATAGCAGACTGAAGCTCTTAATTTACTAAGATTAAAACTGTCCCAATATGAAACACACATACACAAATGTGTTGTAAATTCAGGATAATTTGAATCATGAAATTAATCCAAGCCAGGAACAGTTGACTCAAATGTTTCTTGTAATTAATGCAAGCAAGACACTGCTAATTAAAAAGAAAAAAAAGTACTGCTCACCCCCTAATCCTCCTTCATATGATGAAAATGCAGCAAAATTTTCCTTTGACTATTGTTCTGTGTATCATTTGTGGTGTTTTCCTCCAATTGACAAACAGGGCACTTGGCTTGACAGATTTTTAGTAACATTTCCATCTCACACAAAATCATATCACATGGACACATGGAAAAAGATGATCTTTGCAATTGCTTCACATGCTAAGCTTGGCTATACTTTAAAGTGTAGACGGCAGAGTCCTATTGGTTAGATGTGTGGGAAAATCACAGTACAACTGACACAGCCACAGTGGCAGAAGCTGCACTGGGAACAGGAAAGTGGGGTTGCTTTCCTGCCATGTAGTTATTTCAGGAACTCAAATAAACTATACCAGCAAAATAACTTTTCTTACACCGTAGACTCTTGTTCCACCAGAAAAATTGCTTGCATAGATATACCATAGCTCCAGTGCTTGGAATGCCTTGGACTTATTTCTGAAGCTGTTGACAGAAATAAATTGTTAGGATATAGATAACTTCTCTAGTTCCTGAGGAAAAACAAAACAAGGAAAAACTAAGTAAAACAAGAGAATGATCAGGTGTGTTTTCAGTCGTATTTCTGATTTATAATGTGGCAGTGCCAGAAGCTCCTTCTGTTCATGGATAACAGTACCTACCCCAAAGGAAAAGAGATTGAAAGTCTAAACAAGAACAAGATAATATTTTCAAGAAAGAAACATGAAGTCTAATGAGACCTTTAATTAATTAATACCATTTTAGGTAATTTCTTTAAATAATTATGGAAATCTCCTTTTAACTAAGTTGTATATCCTTGTACAAAATCTAAAAGCATTAGCAGAAACAGATTTTAAAAGAATTTTGAAATGAGCTTTCCTCTAGATTTTTTTTTGTCTTCTTGACCACCAAGGGTTTGTAGCTCCATTTATCTTAATGAAAAGAAATAATTCTAGATTTTCTGCCAGTTTGGATTACCACATAAATTGTTGGTGGTGCTTGTTTAAAGAAAAAAGGCTGTGCAAAGTTTATCCTGAAGCAGATGAGAGAGGCTGTGTTAGATTCGAATTCTTTTGCATAGTTGTTCATCAGCCATTTGTTTAAACATCTTTTGTTTCATGTAGCTTGAAAGGGGGATTAAAAATTTGTTTGTTTGTTTGTTTGTTTGTTTGTTTGTCTTTTCCAGGAAGGCTCCTAAATAGTGAGATTATATGAAACTCTATGACTACTGATATCCTCCATCCTGGAAATATAGTATCTCCAGTCTGACCAGTGTAGAGCTGGTCAGCAAGTCTGCCTTATCTTTCTGAAGGCCTTATGGTACACTTATGTAGAGAGAAAGCACGCTTTATTTTAACACTAGATTTACCTTCCTACATAAATAATTAAAGAAATTGCATTTCACATTGCACAATAATGCAATTATGCATTAAGAAAAGCAAATCTGTATTATTATGTTCTGTGTATTGGAAAGCAAGGATACAGTAGGGTTTACTTATGTGGATTATTTTATAGTTTAGCCTATTCCTCCAGCATTATTATATATTTAGGATCAGTATATATGATCTGTGCAGCAATAATCTATTCTTTCTTTAATGTTTCCTCTGTTAGATGTTTGGCCTTTTATTTTAAACATTTATGATCAAGAATAATGTATTCAGAGCAATATATAAAAATTAGTGGAAGGTGGAAAAAATCGAAAAAGCAAAAAAATCTTCCAGGTCCTAATTTTTTTTTCCTATCATTTAAAGTTTAGACATCTTATCTTGCCATCTTTTTATATTTTAATGTTTTAAAAAACTTTATGTCTGATTATTCCAATAGCGGGATTATGCAAGATTATGGCATCTGTTTGGACCCTACACATGGTCAGACAACATTAATGGAGCCAAGCAAAAGCCAAACATGGCAAAAACAAGAGATCAGGTAGTCCTCTGTAGTGACAATGAATTTGATTTTGAGAGTTTGACTGAAAATGGAGCATGGATTTATGGATTGTATCTGGTCTGAATACCAGTCCAGTGTTACTGTTACACTTGCAGATCACAGTGGAGCCTTCTCCTCCTGAAAGGGGAGAACAGAAAGCACACACTGCAACTCACCTCCTTTTTGTGAAGACTAACACAATGGGCACCTCTAGCATATGACAGGTTTTGTATTCCTTGGGTAACAATACTTTTGTATTTCTCTGTGCATGCCATAGAAAAAAGTTTAAGAAATGGGCACCTCTGTCTTCTGTTTAAAAATGTTGTAGGAGTGGAAACAACACAGTCCAGAGACCTACCTGTCTGCAAAACAAAGGGATAACAGTCTAAGCAAAGAGACTGGTTGTGCTACTCTTAGTTATATTATAGAATGTATAGTCTTAAATGAAATGTTGAAGGTTAAGGTACTACTCTGTTTATACTGTGGTTTCAGAACTGATTGAAAGCTATTTTAATCTGGTTTTCTGCAGTGGGTGCTTTTTTACCTGTTAGTAAAGTTTTAGCTGGAAAATAAAATAGAGAGAGAGCGTGCTTTGAACAGCACCAGCATCATAGTTTTGAATCTATAAGATTGAGTGGCATTGACAAAATTGAGGAAGCTTAAGTCCCTATGTAATGTACTTATATTTAGTGTAGAATGAGGATCAGATACAATATATCTAATAGGAAAGTGAAGCATCAGGTAAATATTTATGATTTTGAAGAGTAGGTTAACATTTATAACATTATGTTACGTTTTTAGAAACCTGTCACTTACTGTCTGAGATGAAAAGAGGTATACTTGAAGAAGGGAGTAGTGTTGATTTTCCTGCCCAATCAACAAGAGAAGTCTCCCTTCTATGTTGCTTAATAAAGCCCAGTGGTTTTGTCCAAGTTCCTCTGCAAAATGTGATGTTCTAAACAATTCCTTTATTATAGCCTTTTCCACTAGTAACAGATGAGTTTAACTTTCTTTGTCATCTTCATAATTTCTTTTTTATGCACCTATATTTTGCATGGCCAGTGTTGTAATAAAAAAGAAAATATTAGATTAAGGAGACAATTAGCTTGTGCAAATTGGTTTTATTTAATGAAATGATGTCTTGTTATTGTTTGTTGACCATAGTAAAGTCAAACCAGTTTGCAATGACTGAAGAGAAACTAGTGCAGAATTCCAGTCATGTAGTCTTTATAATATAAAAAAACCAAAGGGAGTTGGTAATGCTGCTGAAGGTTCTTTCCAGATACCTTTTTCTGTCTTCCATTTGAAAATAATTTAGAATAGATTTGGTGAATCACAATTTTACAGCCTTTAATCATAAGCATACCATCTGATGCAGACATGGGTGAATGACAATAAAAAAAATCACTTCTTTGTTATGAATCCATTATCATTCCATGGGAAAAAAAACCGATTGGTTCAACCTTGAATGATATCATAGCATCTGTGGTAAACAGCTAGATTTGGATGATGTGTTACTTTGTGGCATCACTCAGGGTTGTATCATTGTATGTAAACACTTGAAAGAAAAGAACAAGAAAATTACAAAAGGCAAGATTAAAACAAAACCATTGTTCTCTGGCTTAAGATCATAAAAGGGAGGAAATTCATAATTAAGGATCCAGACCTCAAGTATCTGAGCACAATGCAGTGCCAGCCTTAATTTTACATAACCGTACCCTGTTAAAAGTAGACATTGGTGGTTTGATCCTGAATGATGAGTTATATTGCTCTTAGCAGCTGAAACCAGAACAATAATTTTATTTTAATGCTTGGCTTTGTTCGGTGAATAGACTTTTTGAATCAGTTGTAATTGTTTTCTTTATGTTTTCTTGCCAATTGAAATACAACAAATCCTAATAAATAGTTTGGGTTTTTTTTCCAAAGTTATCCTTAAAACTCTGCAACATAACATTTTGCTAAAATGGAAATGAGAAATTGTGAAGAAAAGCCAGTGTCACGCTTGGATTTCAGGAATGTTGAAACTTTCGTGGCAAGTTATAACATCTATAATCCTGCAGAAACTTGATTAAAAAAAAAGAACCCAAACACTTAACTGATGAAAGAAGTAGTTAATAGTACTGTTAGCACAGAATAATGGAAGTAGTACAGAGTTTTTAAAGTATCTGCAATTAATTGAACTTCTACTTTTGTTCTACTTTTCTTAAGAAGTTCTACTCCCCTCAGTTCTCGGAAATTGTGATGAGGGTAGCAGAAACTGATTTAAAGGATGTCAGACTGTGGATGCAAAATGGAGAGGAGAATAGGCAATAACATAGACTATTATCTTGACATTTTAGCCTAAGGACATTGCTTCAAGGATTCCAAAAGGGTAGATTAGCAATTTCCTGTCAAGACAGGGAAAGGCCTTCAGCATTTCAAAAACCAGAAGTGACCTGCCAAACAGTTAAAGAATAAAAGCTAGTGTCTGACAAGGGGAGGCTGACTTGAGAGAGGAATGGTCGTGGTTTTCTCAGAGTAATTTTAATTCTGTCACTGTAGCAAGAAGCCACAACATTATTTAAGTGACTTGCACCCTTTCTGATTTGTTTCAGATTTGGAAGGATTCACTGGAGTAGAGCTGGGAGTTGAAGACAAAGGCTAAAATACAGTAGCTTTCTTGCAACAGGTGGAGCTCTAGTCAGTTTTGAATGATAGTTTACAGCTTCTCTTGAGTAGAAATTACTAAAGGTATGGGAAATTCACATTGCAGATAAACTAGTCTCTTGGGTGTTTCAGTGAAATAGAAAGGGCCCTGATCCACAATCTGAAAAATTACAGCCCATGAGATGAGAGAGCTGAAGTATTCTGTGCTAAATCTTTTGTTCATCAGTGTAACTGTGGATATCAATAAAAAGATTTACACATGAAAAAGAAAAGTATGGAGAGAGAGGGACAAAGAAAACTGCTTTGTGAATATGAATGATACTGCTACACTGAGCAGCATGGATAATAGCTGTGTAGAATGATAATACCATGGTAGACCCACAGTGCAGTTCAACCATCAAAATGTTGCCTCAGAGAATTGCTGAATGTTGGATTTTCATGTCTTGGATTTAATAGTCCCTTCTCTCTTCTAGTTCTGTAATCTCTTTAATGGTACATTGATTGGGATTGTCTCTTATTGAAGGGAAACTGCCCCCTTTTTCATCTCAATGTCCATCGCTGGATTCTTCAAATATTGTCTGACATATATATATATGATGCTCTGTCTATGAGAATGTCTCTGAGTTCCAGGGCTGGGGATTTCCCTCTGATTTTCTCACACAATCTCTTTCATTTATGTTAGAGTATTCTATTTTCTGTTGTGACAGACCTGCATGTTATGGAATCTGTTTCTCAGCTGCTCTCTCTGTTGATTTTGTTCTGGTTTTTTGGGGGGTGGTGATGGTGGTGGTTTGGTTTTGTATTTTTTTGGCATAGTTAATGTAAGGTGCTTTTACCATGACACACCTACTTGTAAATCCACATGCATGTCAGACCAGAGTCCTGTGTCTACGCTGGCACTGGGCTAAGCACATAAAGCTCTACTTCCCTAAGATACATCACCATATGAGTTTTTCTGCAGTGTAATGTGGGAAAACTTTTCATCCACAGGCCACTATACAAAAATGTTTTTAATTTAGCTCATTAAACCATGTTCATGGATTTTGTAAAGGCCAGTAGCAAGGCATGGATCCAAGTTTAGATGATGATGTTTTCCATCTGTTAGGATGAATGCAACTCTCATTTTAGGAAGAACAGATAATTCAGGGCATGACATGCAGGGAGAAAGCATTTCAAGAGTAGCTCATTGGCTTTAGAAGGCAGCAGGATGTTTTTCCAGGTCTGTTGTGTAGATACGGAGACAGTTGATGCCCCATATGATGCGTAGCTGCAGAATCCTTATGCATCTTCTTGAAGATCAGCATGGCTTCTTCTCCAACATGGAGGACATGCTCTTAGACCTTTGTAAAGAGCTTTGTGTGCCTGTGCATAACAAGGACATAAACATGAAGCGGATACCTTCAATACCTAAACTTGCTGTGATGCTTTACTGCTGCTTTACTGTTACTTGGTTTTGGCCAGTTATTTGCTGATGCCCACAGTGTGTAATTATGCATTTCAGCAACTTCTTCAAAGCCAGAGGGCTGAAAAATGTTGATTTCTCTGAAATTACATCTGTTTTTTTAAGAGGAAGTGTGAGAGTTCGGTTGAAGCCACTGTTTTGCCCTGCCTTCATCTAGAAGGGATAATACTTGCCTGTTAGCCAAGCCGAGGTTATCCAGATAAAAGGCCCCTGAATGGGGGTATGGGGGAATAATGTATGACAGAGAGATAATCTGGAGATCCCACCTTTTCTATTATTTTTAAATTTACTAGCAGCTTATTTTATTTCTGCCTCACATGTGGAGTCACTGAGTTTAGTTGTTTAATGGACCAGCAATTCTCAGCCACCCTGCTTCAAAAAAAAGCAAAATGTGAGAACGCCTGTCAGCAGAGTTTTTTTTTGTGTTCTTAGCATTATATAATTACATGCTGTTGGTATGACTTGGCCAGCTGAGGCAAAATGGCATGGTCAACCAATTTAATTGACAATAAAGTTCCTATGTGTCTGCTCACTTTAGAAACATGCTAGCTTTCTGACATATCTGAGGGGGAGCAGGGGTATATTTCATTAGGAGTAGGTTTGTGCCCGTAATCTGGCTACAGGCTGTTTATGAAATAAGCAGTTCTAGAGCTTGTATTTTATTTCCATCTAAATGCCAGTTGGGCCAGGAAAACAAACTGATCTCTTGAATGTTATCATAACTTTTTTATCCAAGTTTGTGTTTAGAGCCACATTTATCTCTGAAATGATGACACTTTTTTCTGTGCTTCTGTTGGGTTCTTGACAACCCTATGCTACTCTAGACAGCAAAGGCACTTGTAATCAAATTCTTCCCCAAAATGTCAATATCCAGATCTAACTCTTAAATTATCTGTCAGTTTAAGTACATAATTTTTGAATCAGATGTTTGCTCATTTCTGTGTACCTAACAAAGTTTAGGAACTCCCGTGTCTGTCATTATTCAAGTTGATGCTGGTCTGTATCCACAAAATACGTCCCTGCCAAACCTCTGTCTTGTAAATCTGGCTGTGAATAATTGTGTGGAAAGCACAGTCTGCAGAGCAGTTAGTAGAAAGACTGACAACTTTTTAAGGTTTGCAGAATTCCCATCCCAGAATTCTCATGTCCTTCCTTCCCTTTCTTATGTGAAGAGCTGTTTTGGTTGGAATGTTGTCCAGAAAAATGCTCCAGCCCTCTTGCTTTTGCTATTCACTGCTTCTTTTGTAGTCTGGATGGGAGCAAATATGATCCCAAGTGCATGATTATAATGCTTTTGCTTTCCTTCTCCTGACATGCCTGTGCCTTCTACCACCTCATATGTGATCCTTTTTTTAACACACATTTGTGACGTAACTTTTTTGTGATGTGTATATATTTACATTCTACTAACTGATATGAGAAGGGAAAGGGAAAACCTAATGGTGCCCTCTGAAGCTGTCTCTCTTTCTGCAAATGGTTTCTTGCAGTGGCATTTTAACAGTGTAACTGTAATAATAATCAGTGGAAATCGTCATTCCCTTCTCATTGCTGTCTAAGTTCATGATTCTTGATGTCAACAGCAGCCTAGCAGCAGGAGGTTTTCAGAAACATCCAAGTAGGAGATAAGCACTGCTGTTCAGAGGGATGTACACTCCTGTACATTGGTATTAAATAAAATACCCCTAGGTCCTAGCCTGGGTGCTATTAGCAGTGTATTCGTTCTGGATCCCATTTTACAGGTACTTTTAGCAGCTCAGGAAACTAAGATTCTTAGGGTTCACATTCAGTTCACATTCTGCAGTCTGGTGAAAACTAGGACAAATGTGAGATCAGTTATCATAGAATCATAGATTGGCTTGGGTTGGCAGGGACCTTAAGGATCTTTAAGTTCCAACCACCCTGCCATTGGCAGAACACCTTCCACTAGAAGTGGAAGTTATCCTTATTCTGAGTTGGCCTTGATACTTCTGCAGAGTTTCTTATACAGGAACAGAAATTTTCTAGTCTAAACTTTGAAATTCCCAAACTCTCAGGGCAGGCTGTGCTGCCATGGACTTCCTCTTATTTATTCTGTTTCCTCGGGTTTTAATTTCAAAAAGATTTTTAGTGGGTTTTAAACTTCTCTGAGGGAAGGCCGCCTTCCTGTTTTATACATTTGAAACCCAAATTTTTCTTTGTATTTGAAAGAAATACAAACCTTACTCTATAAGATCTTCATTTTCATCTGGAAGCTGAAGTCTAGTGCACAACCATATGCCTCACTCATTTTAGTTGAATTTGCATTCTTTATGGCAGCTTAAGGTTGCTTTGTTTGCTTACTCAGTGTATTTTGTTTTAACTTCTGCAGATTTTGAAAAGAAAAAGACAGATCAAGTAGCGGGAGAAATACATTCTTTGTCTCCAAAATCTTATGCTTCAGTACACAACTTGATGTGAAAATTGGTATGCCTCCCTGCATAATTTTCTCTAGCAGCCATCCTTCCCACTTATAAGCACAGCTTTGTCAATGTCTAATAAGATGCCCAAGCTTTGTAACTGTGAAAGAAAATGTATATTGGAAGAAAATTAAATATACCAGATTCCTGCTATTACTGAAACTGTCTCTGTATTAATTAGTATAACCATTTAAATGTATTTTGCTATTCTATATATTATTTTTTGATACTGTTAAAAGGAAGGTCTAAAACATCCGTATGCTTTCATCAGCCTGCTGTGGGGAGCAAGAGTGAGTAACCTTATAAATCTGTGCACCTCTTCTCCTTATTTGCTCCTTCTTCCCCCTCCCCAAGTGAGGCAATCAGGTATCAGCTTCATATAATCTAGGGACAAGAACCTTTTTTCTGTGAAAGGTCATTTCATAGCCAACTCCAGGGAGCAGTGGGCAGGCAACACTTCAGGCTGTCATCAGGGGTGCAAGAACAGGCCAAGCTTCTGCCAGCAGCCCATTTTAGTCCTTCCAAGTACAATGGCAGGTCTGTGTGCCGGGCTTGCTGCTGCCCATTTGATGCCAACCCCAGTGTCAGCAGAAGGCCATCTGGATCATTAGGACACCAGCCCTTTGACTTTGCCGACGCAACAGGGGGAGGCGAAAGCATGATGAAAATCAGGTGCCAGGCTGCTCCTCCAGACTTGCTGGCACCATCCCTTCACCATAGCCAGACTGGGGCCCTCGGCAGCTGGGAGCATTTCTGTGACAAGACTCATTTGCTCTTTATGAGATGTTCTCTCTTACAGGAGATCTTAGCTGTTTGCATGTAGGCTGTAATGTGACTTTGCTGTGGTGTTTGTATTGCAGTAGCTGGATAGTGTTAAACTTATTTGGCTACATGTGACTAATTAATTAAACTGATTTAACTTTATGCTATGTATATTTGCTTTGGGTTACTTTCTCTAAACTATCTTTTATGAAAATGTGTGAAACAATGGTGTTTTTTTGCTAAAGACTCCAGCAGAAGCAGTGTGTGTTCACACTCGCTTGTCAGTTGATTGAGGTGCAGTGATGCTGTTACAGTGTTCTGTATAAAGAAGGCTCTTCAAAAACCTGAGTGGAATAAGAATTTGTGAGTTTCCTGACAGTCAGTCAACAGAGAAGAGCAAGGAATCAAATTAGGACTGATGCTGATGAAAATCAGCAGAAACATCAATGAGGACATAATAAGTGACAGGGTGCAAAATTGGCTGTATAAAATTTAACACTTTCATAACTTAAACAGTTTATGGCCATTATCTGTGGCAAAAAATGCAGTAATTTTGCACTTTTCCTGATGTCACAGTGTTTGGGAGAGTCCTTAACCTTTGAATTCACCACTTAGCTTTATAATTGGGCTTTTCTTTAGGAAAGTGAAAAGTAAGGGTTTAGATAGACAGTAAAAGTAAATTTGCTGGTCATGCCAAGAACTTGAAACTCTGTGGTGGTCTTCAGAGTCAGAATCCTGCCCTAAATAAGCTCAGACGCCTATGAATGTCTCATGATTAAATCAGGATTGTCCTTTGTCTGTTCATACTGTCATGTATGAGAAACAGGCTGCCCCTGCCCCATCCAGAAAAAAAGAAAAATATTGTGGTAGCATAAAGCAAGATGAAACCTCAAAGAAACGTAACAATTCATAAGAATGAAGAGTTTGTTAAAGAACAACATGAGTACTTGTCAGTGAAAACTTAAAGGTTTTTTCCTTTCAAACCTGAAGGGGAAAAATGTGGGATCAATTTTGAAAACTGGAGTTTTTGACTCCTCCTATTGTCTCCTCCTGTTGTCTTTTCACACAGTTTTACTGGCATACCTATGTCCATCAGATTTTGGGACTACAAGGGTTACAAGGAGATTTTGTACAAAGGTGGATGTAGATTTCAGGTGGATGTGATAATAGAAGCTGTGTTGATTCTGAATTATACTGTGTTGATTCTCCAAAACATGTTCTTTTGTAAAGGATAATTATGTTTGTTATGCAAAAGTCCTTTTCAAGCTGTAGACATGAAGATCTGTGATAAAAACTAATATAATAGCTACCGCTACACAGATTTGTGCAGCTCTTCATCTGTAGACATAGACCTAATTTGACAAATTAGGTAATAGAATGAAAATTGGTTAAATATTGGCCAGGAAAATAGTAAGCTGACAAAAGGCATAGTATTTTGGTTTCTAATTGTAGTGATTTTCAAAATTAAAAAATTGAAATAATGCTAAATTTTAGGAAGATAGAATTTTAATTCCAGTAATGTGATATTAATTTTCAATACTTTTTAGACTAAAGGAGATGGTTAAAAAAATACTGGAGAAAACAGAAGTCTAAATTTTATAGTTTTAAGGAAACCTAATAGAACTTTACAGGAAAATTAAGAGGAAGTGGAGTTCTGACCTTTTTTTAGACATAATTGAGTGTTCCACTCGTCAAATGTTACTTTTCTATTTTTATTTATTTCTTTTTTAAAATAGATCTCACCAGCACTATTCTTATGGACTGGCAATTAATTTTTTGCATACATTCAGAACTTTAAATAATGTGCATCCTAGATGTCTGGCCAGTTCAATATTTAAATCCTTGATTAGAGATAAATTAGTGTTTTAAACAAAAACAGACTACATGCAATAAACCTTAATGAGTCTGACTTGAAACCACAGATCAGAGATACTGAAGAGTCAAGGTTGAAATATTTGAAATCCATCCTTAGTTCACCGTACTTTGTTTACTGAGGAGTAGATAGGATCACATAATGTTTGACAGATATATTTATTGAGAAAAAGGCATAAAATAAGGCAAAAGCACATCAGCAGAATGGAGTGGAGTTTTGCTCTCTGCAGCAAAATGGCAGTTTTCAAACAGGACTGCTGTTTATTTTAAGTTATGGAAGTGCCAAATTGGGAAACCTGGCCAATTTTGTACCCCTGTAATTGTTGTGTCACAACTGGTGTTTTTTTCTGATTTTCACCAGCATCATTGCTAATTTGATTCCTTGCTCTTCTCTCTTGACTGGTTGTTGAGAAAAAAATTATTTCATTCAGTTTTTTGAAGAGCCTTCTTTATAGCAGGACACTAAGATATTGAGACCTTTAAGTTCATAGCACTGCCTGCCCAGTCTGAGTTCTGGTTTACCTCCACTGGGTCATCTGCAGCTTGAAATCCCAGACTGATTGTGGGAGTCAGTATGGTCCCTGACTCAGTATGAGTCACCAAATAGGTAGTCAGTATTACAAAACTCACCTTTGGAAACTGTACTGCTATGACACTTAAAGAGTAGTGAGGAAAAAGGGACAGAAATAGTGACACAAATCCTGCTCTGATTAGTTCTACTAAAAACAGAATTAAGACCTCATTTAGAATTACATTCTAAATAGCATTTTTAAAACCTCATATTTGAGTACTCAGATTTTCCAGACAGCTATAGCTTATGATTATTGGAAGATGTAAGAAATATTTGTCATTTATGCATCACTAATGCCTGGAGGCCTGTATGAGGATCAAACTGTGGTCATGTGTGTTTTTTTCAAAAGCAATGTTTTCAATGCATTCTTTTACTTTAAAAGTGAAACAAAAATACAATGCTTACAATCCCAAAATTGGAAGAAATTGTGTGAACTATTGTGTGAGAAGAAAAAAGAATAAGGAAACATAGCTTGGATTCAGGCTTTTGAGACATTATAAATGTTGAGAAAAATATTGTTTAAAAACTGGCTCTGCGGTGCCCTTTAAAATCAGTAAGCGTCTATTTTAATTCCCATATAAGTAGTAACTGGCTGCTGTCTGTATATATACTTAAATGTTGCTTGCTGTATAAGACCTTGTTTGCTTAATTTCAACCTAACTGAATTTTTATGGCTGTGCTATAAACCTCTCGAAAATAGTGGCTTAAATGGAAATGCTGACACAACATTAATTACACTGGCTCCAGTGTGATACTGTGATTAAAGTTTATTTATTTTGTGTGTGTGTCTGTGTGTGTGTAATTTCATTGTTGAAAAACTAATGGAAAACTAATGTGGCAATGGAGAATGTGATTCTGTGCCTGATATTTTTCAGCAGCAAGAAACAGTTTAAATGCCAGTTTACAGTACCAGATAATTTATTTTTAATTGAGGTATAGTTTAGGTATTTAAAATTTTAGAAATTTGGGAAAGTGACAAGTTTCCCACTTTAAAGCTGTTCCCTTTTCTTCCAGGAGTTTTTAAATGTCTTTTTGAGTGGTGAGGCTAAAGGTATATTGCATTAGAAAATGAAGTAAATGGTTTCACTTCCTTGGTAGCATATGTTTTTCAGATATTCTGGAGAAAAGTCTTGTCTGAAAGTATGAGGGTGTGCAATCCAAAGTTAACATTCTATTACTATTGAACATGAAGTAACAACTGTAAAAGTCTATTTGGTAAATAGTTTGCCCAACTAGTACTTTTAGATTACAGATGTATGTGTTGCATCTAGTAAATTGGGAAATGAACAGTGCAAATATCATATGGCCAGATGAAGAGTAAGTGAGGGAGAGAGAGATCCTGTCTCCAACCTGTTTCTTAGGACAGTGAGCTGGGATTGGAGAAGCCTTGGATTCAGTCTATTTCCAGCAGTTTGTGATTCTCATATTAGGCAAGAACTGGATAAAAACATGGTCTGGAGAGCAGTTCTAAGCTGTTCTGTTTCCTGAAGGAGTGTTGAGAGTAATACATTATAATGCTAAAACCAGGTATGTTTGATGCTATGATTTTGTGTAAACTTTGCTGCCCCTTTCAGGAAAGTGCAATCAGAGCACTTTTCATGGTTATTCAGCTTTAGATCAGTTAGACAACATCACTTTTTTCTGGAGTCACGCATATATGGAACCTAAAGGCTGATCAGGAAAATTGTCTAATGAGTTGTAGGTTCTGTAGAAGTGAATCGTATCCCTGGCTGGTAGTCTGTGGTGTGCCTTCCTTGACATCAGTGTGCCTTCCTTGCTGCTCTCCTGCCTCATCTCAGGGACCAAAGTAATCATTCCCACTCTTGCCATAAACACCTTTCCTAGAAGCTCATGGCATCCAGTCAAACCTTTTTTTTTTTGGCAAGAGAATATTTGCGGATATTGTTAATGCTAATCTGTCTGGTAGACTGACAGCTGCAAAATTGCAAGGTAGCATGTCCTGCAACATGGTAGGGAAGCAAGAGACAAGTAGTGTAGGCTGAAAAGATCAGAGAGAAAAAGTGAAGTCTTTGTGTGGAATGCCCTTCTTCAGTTTGCTCGGTGAGAACATTCAGCATTCATTAATCCAGTCCATGAAATTTACATTTTTTTATTTTTACTGTTTGCTTTCACTGGAAGAGAGTGCAAAGTAGGCAAATAGTTTCAAAGTGTGTGGTCTTTATGGTTTATATGTATTGCTCAGAACTGCCACTAACCAACTTCTTGGTCTTGTTCCCATTTGTTACAGTAATTAAATATTAAGTTGTTATGAAAGGATTGTGCTGTTCCCTTGAAAGAAAAAGGAATGTGACTCCTCCATGGTTCTGTGGCACAGCTGATGTTTTATTCAAACTAACATGTAAAGGTAGAGAAATTATGTGCGAAATTTATTCCATCTGGAAGGAATGTAATGATTCTGGATCTGAAGCAAAACTGAGAATCTTCTACACTGTAGTTCATTAGGTTGGTTTGGAGAGAGAAAAATCAACATATACTACAGATACATTTGGTTGGAAGGACAGAGGAGCCTGTACAGGTCAGTCAAATCCTGAATACATCACCTTCTTAATTGTAGCCTTTAATGTGTATTTAGACTAGATAATGCTTGTCCTTAATTGACCTTTACATTGAATTGAATATTGCACTGGAAAACTTTAAAGTCTATTTGGAGACAAATTATGTAAAAAAACTTTGTGGTTCCAAGCCTGCAAGAGACCAGCTCTTCTGTTTGACCACACCCATTAATACCCGGGAAATACTTCAAGTTTGTAAACAAAGACCTGTGTATGGCCATCTAGTGTCTCACTGATTCTGTAAATGAGAAAATGGAGGGGAGAGTAAGGAATGACACTTGAAAAGCAATCTCTGAAAAAACTGTTAATGATATGTTTCAAAGCTTTGTCTGAAAATACTGGCTTGGCTTTTCCTGCTGTTATATTTAAGACTTCACAAGAAGGTGTCTTTGTTCTGCACTGATCCCAGCCGGTCTCAAAGTTTCATTCAGCCTCCACATGAAGCTGCTTGCTTCTGTGTCAGCCTTAGGAGGGAACTCAGAGGAGTGTTCTGCCGTAATGCCGTCAGAGAGAGCTGCCTGTTGTGCTGACAAACACTTAACTTACAGAAATACTATATCTAGCATTTATACAAGGATACCATCATTCCAAAATCTTAAGCAAGCTGTTTGATGATGCCAGTTGAAGCAATCAGCCTCTTGCTCTGTAAGGCCAAGAACAGTTAGAATGCATGCAAAAATTTCAGTCCCTTTAAGTCCTGTTCCAGAAGTCGCCAATAGGTACTGACAATTGAATAACCTTCAACTGTTCCCCTCATGATTCATAGTTGGATGCTTTTAGGAATGCTACTATTCAAGTTCATGAATCAAAAGGCAGCACTGTCTTGAAAGATACTTCAAATCCAAGGGTATCTAACATCAGGTATTCCCAGTGAAAAGGGATTTTAAGTATCTCTACAGATCCTAATTGTTGTTCACACTGCAACATGAGATAAAAAAACCCATAAATATGAGTAATATATCATTTTTACCCTATCTGATGTAGTACAAATGTTCTGCTACGGGGAGGTCTGAAAACTTTCAAATATTTCAACCACTGACAGCCATTATCAGTAATCAGGCAAATATGGTAACTGGTAATGAAAAGAATCACTTTTTCAAATAATTAACATCTCCTTTTAAACCTCTCCGAAATACGGAATAATTCTACAATTTGAAAAACCCAGTGCTTTGTTCTGATGGTCTCTCCAAGTATTGTTTGGCCTCTAAAATCTGTGGAATGTACAAAATGGAGAAGAGTGGTTGATACACAACCCACCAAGATACATACCACCAAGAAGGTGGTTGTGCTGCCTTTGAGAGAGACTGTGACAGGCTGGAGAGTCAGGCCATCAAGAACCTAATGGAATTCAACAAAGAGAAATATGAAGTCCTACACATGATAGGAAATAATCCCATGCATCAGTACAGACTGAGACTGACCAGGAAAGCAGCTTTGCACAAAAAGACCTGGAGGTTTTGGTGAATGAAAAATGGAACATGAGCCATCAATGTGTCCCTGTGACAAAGAGATCATTCTCATCTGTATTAGGAGGAGAATTGTCAACAGGTCAAAAGAGGTGATCCTTCCCTCTGCTCAGCACCACTGAGGATGAATAACCACTCAATCCAGTTATGGGTCCACAACAGGGTCGAATTCTGGGGTTTTTGGGACAAGGACATGCTCATACTGAATCAGGTCCAGTGAAGGGCCAAGAAAATAATTAAGGGCTTGAAGCATCTTTCATATGAGGAGAGATCTCTGACTGTTTAGCCTAAAGGGTCAGAGACGAGGCTCAAGGAGATCTTATGAATGTATATAAATACCTGATGAAGGGGAGTAAATCATACAAATCTGCAAATGTTTTAGTTGTTTTGATTTCCATGTTTTGGACTCAAATACTGAAAACTGACCTGGACTTCTGATAATTTTATTAGAACTGCCATATCTTTTGACTGGTCCCTTACAGTTTTTTTTTGTGGAATCAACATGCAAATTGAAACATGTGCAAAGATGTTTGTATATGATTGATAATTGCCACAGAACATATAGACTTAAAATTCATAAAGCAGGCAGCAAATACACAGATTAATGGTCTTTCATTAATGCCTTCAAAGCTGGCAAATTTTGAAAGACTACTGACTCAGAGCAGTGGAAAAAAAGGCTCTTTTGGCCTCATTATCTCAGCAAGTCTGCTTGCTCTGGAAATAACTTAGGTTAAGTTTGGCCTGCATCTTTATTGTGTAGTCTATGTAACATATTTGGATTTGGAGAATACTTGTAAACCACATAAAACATTCCTGAAGGTGGATAGAGTTTATACGCCATGTGTTTAGGGAGATTAAAGTATTTTAATATGCAAAGAATCTCAGGTATATACTGTGTTCTAGGATCAAAGCTGGAAAACTGCTGAGTCTTAATAAGGTCCTGTAACATCCATTTGACAGTGTGGGGTGGTGATGCATGCACACTGGACCTTGAGATCTGCCTTTGAGCATGCATGTGTTGATGCCATGTACTAGATATCATTCAATGGGAATTTACAGATTATTTTCTTGGATACCCTCAGGTTTTTGCACCACACTGAAAAAGTTTCATCTTTGAATGCTCACAATCTTTCTCTGCCTTTTCCACGAATAAGATGTCAAATAATTTTTTGCTTGGTATTTGTTTCTTGTCTTCACCAAATGATGTGCTATTGCTCAGGATGCCTCATGGGAGTAGTGGATTAACTCATGATCCTTCCTTATCAGAAGGCCTCATTCTTCAGAAAAAAAGGGAAGGGAAGGGAAAAAGGACTTTTGCCTTGTGTGTGTAGTGCCTTTTATTGCGCTAATGTGAAATGATTCGATGTGATGGACAGGAGTTTATCAAAACAAAATCTCATTAAAATCTGTCGTACTTTGCCCTTCCTCTGCTTTGTATAATAAGATTGTGAAGCTTTCTGTGACCACATGGTAACCTGTGGTAACCTGTAGTGTGTGTGCATTTATGGGTGATGAATAAAACCATTGTCACCCTTAAATGTTGGCATCAATATTGTGCTAGTAACGTTTGGAAGTTTCTGCTTTATCAGCAGCAATGACTGGCAAATAATCAGCTGTTTTGTAATGGGAAGCTTAAAATAGCAGCTGAAGACATTTGAGTTAAGCTTCATGGAAAAAGACACTGCTGCACTTATTATGATACCATTTTTGTTGTGTAAGGATGACATGATTGTTATTTTAGCTTTTTTGACATACAGTGCAATTAAGAATAATCAGTTTTCCCACACATTCCACAAAGCAACTGAAGCACACATGCTAATAACCAGGCCCTTAAATTTAGAGTGACTTCCGCTGCTGCCTCGGCAGCCAGTGGGTACAGATGCATGTTTCACAGTGGTATGCAGCTATTGTGTGATTGCAGCCTTCTTACAGGGATGTGTGTCTCAACAGAAGTTGCTGATAAATAATAACTACTTAATTAAATGTGTGAAGAATAAATTGCTAAACCTTGTAACTGGACAATACTATTTACCATGAAATGAAACATAGTGAGCAAACAGCTGATATTTTAACTATGATGTACAGTTACCTGCATTTCAGAGGACATGATTGTCCACATACAATTTTAAAACTTTGACTATGCCAGATGGTAAAATAGTCTTAGTGAACGTATTTGTATCTTTATGAAAGATTGCAAGTTGAGATAGCATATTGGTCTCTGTGAAGAAGAATAAGTCACAGTGGCATGAGAAGAATTTTAGTTATTAAAGTCTTTCAATTCCAGGACTTACATTTGTGCGTTATTTTACCAAAATTTATTGTGAAAATTCACACCTTTAAATGAGGACATGATTGCTCATTAAAAAAATTAAAAAAGAGAAAGGTTTCTCGGAATGGAAGATGAGTTTTGCACTGTGCAAGAAAGGATTGCAAGATCTTGCACCAGCCTATGCTGGCCTCTTACACTGAAGTCAAATTAATGGTGAAAGAATTTTTCCTAAATGTTTCCAAAAATTGGGCTGATACTATGTATGACTGAAACTGCAGTTATACACATTTGTATAAGAGAGAGGTATGGGGAAAAGAGGAATTGCATTATCCAGTTTTAGAAGATGCCCTAACACAATGGAAAAAATTGAGGATGTTGCCAATTACAGAATTTATTTTTTCCAGTGAAAATCTAACTGAGATGGTTTAGACTGAAATGAAAGCCATTATGTCCTACCCAGTTCAATATTGTGTTCACCATGAAATGTGCCACTAAGGCCACTGTAATGAAGTCAAAAGTAAAAATTACATCTTTAAAGTTGGAAAAGAACTCCCATTTCCTCCATGAGATCTATCTTGTGACCACTGACCAAGGAGATAGCCTTATCTCCAGCTGAAAAGCTGTAAAGATGCAGTCTATCCCTTTCATTCCCATGGGAGTTCCTAATTTGTAGTTGCTATTTGGCAGTTATTTTTTTTTTTGCGTGTGTTTGGTCAGGATCTGTGACATTTCAGTGCAGCTGTCTGCTCTGAGTCAGGCTAAGAGTGAAGGTAAATAAATATCTCCTGGCAAGTAAACATTATCATGGTATTCCTTCTCAGTCCTGTGAATGTGGACACATTAGGTTCAGGGTAGCTCATGACACATTTTTAGCAAATAAACTATTAACCAAGATAACTTCTCAACTCTAGGAAAAAAATTCAAAAAGGGTGAATGAATTCAAAATTCATCCATCTTTGGATAGATGACTTTGAGTCACTTTTATAGAACAAGAGGTTGGGTCTGAATGGAAATGTTTAAGGAAATCATTTAAACATTATTTACAAAGTTTCACTTCAAAGGTGTGCTAATAGTTTTTAGTTTTGTTACAGCTTATAACTTGTCTGTTCTTCCAGGCATTTAAGACCAAGGATGGCTACATCGTCTTGGGAGCTGGAAATGATCATCAGTTTGTCACTGTGTGCAAGGTGTGTTAGGCAAGAGTACAGAAATGTGTAATAGTTTCCATTCTCACTAGGAAAATTTAGATGCTGATTCTTCTTTATTCTTATACTCTCTCTCTTTTTTTTTTTTTTTTTTTAATGGAAATAAGTGGTGAGTATAGATTCTAACCCTGCAGCTCTGGCTGATCATCTAAGGGACTGATATGGGGTGTGTGTTTTTGCCCTGAATTCAGAACACACGAGTTCTAAAACTTGTAGGTACTGTGCTCCTTTTAAAGTCTGTGCACATCTGATCAACTAAAAAAAATGAACAACCTAACAGCCTTCCAATTTTGGAACGATGAATGTCACATAAGTCACACTGGTGCCTTTTTCAGGAAGAAATGTGATACTGTTTCTCCATGAAATACATGATAAAGTATTAACAAGGCAAAGTTAGAGGATGGGTTGTTCTTCTGCTACTTGAATCAGTACCCAACCACATTGTCCTTTTGAGCACCTACCATGTGCTGATCTGTGCTCATGGAGAAACTTGTGGACTTCTTAGAAAAGAAATGTTACAGGACTCTGGGCTGATTTTGGAATGGTGCAGGGATATGATGTTGAAGAACAATCTTAAAAAAATATTGTTCTAAATAAATGTATCAACATTCCAAATAAAAGACCCCAGTAACATGTAAGATGGGACAAAAGAATTTTTTGCATATAGCATTAGACAACATTTTTAAATATTACAGTTCTAGCTATTTTGGCCATTGGGTTTTCTTGTCTAGGAACTTGGATATTTAACATAAATTAATTACACTCAGTAAACTGAGCATTATTTTCCTCCATTTGTTCATGTCAGACATTTCACATTTCTGTGGAAGTTCACCACTAATAACTGGAGTGTGTAGTAAGAGGACAGTGCTGTTTTGATTCTCTTTTAGTACAGTTTGGGGTATGTATCTCCACCTCGCTGTCTGGAGGGGTTCTGCTTTCACTTACTTGAATTGGCTCTTAACCTCTTCAAAATTTTCTCAGTGGGTTTTCTTCATAAAGGTGTCTGACCGCTATAGTCATCCTTATCTTAATATGAATGTAGACTAATAGCTGAATAAGTGTCTACCTGGCACCACTCAGTTTTATCTAAGACTCATTATCTCATAAAGGAAATCTTTCCGGTGTGTCCCAGGACATAGCTGTGAATGTCTTCTTGGTGCTTTATCATCTAAAGTGAAGAATTATGTAGCAAATGCTTGTCATCCTGCCATCCTTGAGTAAGACAGGGCTGAATATCCATCTCTAGGTTCTGACATCTTGATATGAGCAAGCAGGCACTAAATCTTTAGACCATGCACTTCACCTGACTTTAGGGTGCAGCTGAGAGAATTACAGTGTGCCTTGTTGGTACATATTCTTTCGGTAATCATTAAGGAGTGAATAGAGCCCCAGAAGATGAAGCAAGATTTCAATAGTTTGTGTTACCTTAGAATGTATAGGATAAATATTAAGTGAGGTGAATATTAGCCCTGGTCTGCAGGCTGATTTTTCTTTTTTTTTAGTCCTTATAAATGTGTTCCGGTGTTCCTACAATGGAAAATAAGAGGTACAGAGCATGGAAAAATGATAATTGCTTACATTTCAAAGGGATTAAAAAAGCAAAAAAAATAGTTCAAGTTTTGAGTAATTTTTAGATTTTTCTATACACCAGTTATCATATTTGTTTCTAAAAAGAATGTTTTTTACCCTTATCCAGATATTATAGGTATGGATTTGGGCTGTTACATTGCCCAAAAAATGAAATGATGAGGAAGTCAGTGTAATGCTGGAATGAATACCCATTAGAGATATGCTCTGTGCTAAGTCAAAGATGATTTGGAACTTAAAACATTGTGAAGAGGGAAAGCCAATAAAGGAAAATGACTTTATTACAGGAAGGCCTGCAACACCCTAGTGAACTTTAGTAAATACAGAGACAACTAACTCAAACACTGGAATTGCTGTTAGAGAACCTTTTTGAGCCGAGTTGATGCTGAAAATACAGGCTGTAGGGAAGCTGTTGCCCTGAAGACACATACTCTAGAGATGTAACAGCTGGCTCAAGCTGTAAACAATTGCAAACATTCTGCTTCAATTGCATCTTTTCAGGCAAGCAGAAAGAAAAATCTGGAATAATTCACTGTGATATTTTCAAAATCAATGACAACTAACTGTAGCTTGTTTGAGGACTTGTATAATTGCAGAAAAACTTTGTAACACTGCTGGCTGAAATGCATTTCATTGTGGTCAAGTGTTACAACAGCACATCCTCACCTGTGGTTGATTTGGTCTGATTAGGAATACTCAGCGAGAGTCTTCAGAAGACTGAAGTTTTGTGTACAGCATGGGAGAGTACAAACAGATTTGTGTTGCAGGACACAAAACACAGTGAGCGTAAGCCCTGAGTGTGCATGTAGAGCTTGAACAAGGCCTCAAATAGAGAACACCATTTTCATTCTAAATGTTCACAGTGAAATAAAGAAAATAACATTGGCAACATGATGCAGAAAGATGAATGGTACATTAATGAAAAACTTCTCAAGTGTGCATTTGTTAGTCACAAAAAAATTGAGAAGAACGTATATAGACATGCAGCTTTACACCAGATGGACATTAAGTTAAAGCTGAAATCAGTAACATTAATTAAAACAGCAGAGTGAGCAACTCCATATGTTCATTTTTTCATATAACTCATCAAATGGATGTGATAGCTTTCTGATTAATTTCTTGGTTTTTTAAGCTCACATAAGTATTCACTATCATTTACTTTAAACAACCTTACAGGATTTTTTTTCTAAAGCAGTGTTTTGTAACTCCAAAACAGCAGTATTAAAAAAAGGAAATAATTTTAAGGGGTACGAATAGTATTGATAAACTTCCAGATAGAAAAATTTAGCTATTTTCTAGTGCTAAATTATGATATGTTGTGATTTCCATAAACTAGATTACATAAAGGCAGAAGAAAAAGAAAATATGCTGCGAATTAAGTATTGATGGAAGATGCAAGATTGATGTTTTATGTTACCTTGAGATAAAAATCTGCAGAAAAGTTTTGTAAAATCACCATTGTTCTAGCATAACTTAGAGATACCTTGCTTCCATGCTTAGCTTTGTTACTCTAGGTGAAAATTATGTCAGAGATTACTATCTGTTTTTAATATCTCTAAATATCTGTTGAAGGAATATCTGTTTTGCTAATGACTTTTTTGTCATCAACAGCTATTCACTTGTAAAGGAAGCTGTATCCTTATTCACTCCATCAGGAGTCATTAAATTATTGTGGCCTTGGTCTAAACCAGTGTCAGAGGAATTAGTAGAATGTTATGTTTGAAGCAAATATCAGAGAGATTGACACCAACTTATGTATCACTTACACGTGGTAGTACACAGGCATATGGCTTCAAGGAGCAACTGAACATGTTCATAAAACATAAATCCATTGATGATTGCTAAATATATAGAAAACACCTTCAGCTAAGAAATGTCCTAATCAAAAGAGGGCTGGAGTTTGGATGAATATTAAGGAAGTGTTGTTTGTACTGACTCTGTTCTTAAACTCTTCCTAAGCATCAGACAACAGGCAGAGATAGAATAATGGGCTATAGGAACTTCAGGTTTGAGACACGGTATTTTTGTTGTAAGCCCTGTAAAAATGTAGCATGTTTAGAATAAGACTCATCATAAGAAAAACTGAGCTTTTGTGTGTGTTAGTGAGTAAAAATACATGAAGAATATGTGACAGTCTCTCTCTTTATAAGATTCCATGCTGCCTTTCTCTGTAGCTGATGTAATTGGTGTATTTTTAGAAATCACAATTATGTTTATGTTCTATAGAAAGTCATTGTGGCACATAGGTAAATTATATTGATTTTCCACACAGCTGCTTTTTCCAATGAATGCCTGTACAAAATTCCAAGACTCATTCTGCATATTTAATTCCCTTTATAGTATAATACACATTGTCTTCACATGTTGTTTGAAGTTCTAATATGGCATGTGGAAGTTACACATCAAAGATATATTTCTTCTTTCTTAGAGGCTATATCACCACTTTTTAAAATTAATTCTTTTAGAAAAAAATAATAAAGAAGACCAATGGTGTTTCAATAGAAAAAGACTTTTCTTTTCTCTTTTCTTTTCTTTTCTTTTCTTTTCTTTTCTTTTCTTTTCTTTTCTTTTCTTTTCTTTTCTTTTCTTTTCTTTTCTTTTCTTTCTTTTCTTTTCTTTTCTTTTCTTTTCTTTTCTTTTTTTTTCCTTTTTGAAAGAGATTACTGAAGTGGAAAGAAATAATCTTAGACATATCTTTTCTCCATCTAGCTTATGAAGTACAGACATATTTCTTATTCTGTGACATATAAGTTAGTGCGGGATAATCCCACAGATCTGTCCATCCCCATGTTAATAACTTACATTTTTAGTGTTCTGTGGTAAGAATTTCTCCTGGCTAATCCTGAAATTTGATAGCCAAGATCTGGATCTTCAGTCTGATTTCTCTCTTTTTCCTTTACTTGTTATGTAACGTCAACCAGGAGGCTTTTCACAAAAAGGAGTAATATTTGATTTTTTATTTCTTTATATTAAATGATTGCTGATCAGTAGTGATTATTGGGAATCAGTGATTTTTTAAATCAGTAATTAATTTGTTAGCTATATATCTCCTGTCAAGCACATTTCTTATTTACTTTTATTTTTACTTAGATCCTGAATTTGCCTGAAGTTAGTAAAGATTCCAGATACAAAACTAATACACTCAGAGTCCAGAACAGAAAAGAACTTATTGACATATTATCAACCCGGTAAGTTAATTAAAAGGGAAGAATCTACATTTGATCTTTTAATGCAAATAGTAATGTATAACAGACCCTCGTCATGTGAAAATTTTGTTTTACTCTTTTGAGATACTCTACTTTTTATAATAGGTATTGTGAAAGCTTACTGATGTTAAATAATCTGCCTTTTGTACACAGACTATAGTGTGAACTAAAGAAGCTAGGCCACAGATTTAAGTTTTCAGGCATCATTTTAACTTCTTTTTAACATTAACTTGAATTTTAGTGAAACCAGTGCTTTCTGCTTTCCTGGATGAATGTAGCACCTGGAAAAAATGCTTGGAGCACCATTTACTTTTGCTGCGGATTTTTAAAGTTTTCAGTGAGTGTTTCTGTATCCAGGGGAGTTCTACTTGCTGCTACTCCCTTACTGCTGATTCTGTATTGTGGTACTCTGTGCCACAAATTCTCCCTGGACCATTCCTTTTGAAATCAAAAGGGTATGTGTTTAGTTTGTTTGGGAATCATATTAAATACTTAATTAATTTTTTAAAAAGAAAATGCAAAAATCCTTTTATTTGAGAGATTAAAATAGCTTAGTTATCTTCTTCATTCTGTTTGAGAAGGCATTATATCTGTGGAGTGCTCTTCTGTTTGATGAAGAGGATGATAAATTTATGTAATGAAAGAAAAATCTGTGTAAACCTTCCCAAAGGTGGCTTCAGCAGCACCTCATACTTCTGGGGATGAGCAGAAGAGGTAGTTAATTATTCAAGAAAAGTCATACTATCATGTTAACACTTGGCCAGTATTAGTCTTTGTCAACAAATGCATAATAATTATCACTGAGGTTATTTTACTGGGGGAGGTTTAGAAGCATTAAGCCAGATGTCTCCCCTTTTCATTCCATTAAAAAAAAAGAGTTTCAGTACCACATCCACACCCCCCCACTCTCAACCCCACACATTTTTTGGATATTGAGAACTAGAATCATTAGTCATTAAAGAGTGTAGAGTTATTTTATCTCTTCTGGTTGCACTTGTACTTTTGTCTCTGTCTTACCTGTCAATTTTCAGATATCCTGCCCCTGGTGAAAAAACGAAGTACCAGGTGACTTTGCATTTTTGAATAATTATGGTGCAACTGTCCTTGATTAACTTTTGGACCTCTTCTTTTACCTTCCTATAACAAATGGATTGCGATAGTGCTGATGAGGCCATTCTTGCTATAAGTTTTGAGCCCCTGAAAGGCCATAATTTATCTTTTGACATAGTTTTGAGCTCCTACATTTTTGATTCATAGTTTTAGTTTCAAAGTTGGTTCATGTTGACTTATTACTCGGACTTCATTTAGTAAGGCATTTGTCTGATATACTCTGGTACCTTCTGAGAAGGCTATTTTGCTATCCATAGATTAGTTACTTGATAGCTCGTTGATTCTGGTTAATTTTGGATGTTGTCATTTTCTTTTCCTATGGGCAATGTCTGAACAAGAAGATAAAGTTCAAGGAACAGCTGTTCTTTGAATTGCCAGAATTACAATTTGTTTTCATATCTGTAGCTATTAGTTAATCAAATTACATTATTGCTCTTGTAATTACTGCTTTATGTCTTTTTTTTTTTCTCAGAGTTTGTGTTCAGCCATTATAATTTAGGCTGAATTTCTGCATATTATGTGCAAGTATGTAAATGTATACACACTTTCGGAGTAGACATTTCTAAAGTATTCTGTTATGTCATACTATTGTGAGTTCATCTGGCAATCAGTTATAAAACACAGATATAAAAAACACCATCGGTATTCTAATGGAAGTTGAATGTGTTTCCACACACATTCCATGGTAACTTTGCTTTAATTCACTAATGCACAGTTTTTTGTAAAATTATATGTGGTTTATTTTTGAAGTTACTTAGAGAATTAAATGAATAGTTTCTCAGTGCTGAAAAATGTCAACCCTTGAGAAATGAAGGGAAATGACAAAATAGTAATGATAGAATTTCACTGAAAAATACCTTAATTTACTCACTGATTGCTTGATAGTATTACAGCTTCCAGCACATGGAAAATATAACCCTAAGGTGCATTACTTGGACGAAAACACCTGCAGACCCTTTCATTCACTCACTGTACGTGCACTGCTGTCCACCTTAAAATGAATTTGTGGAGATATAAGCTGGAGCAGCTTAGAAGAAATATTCTTAGACATCGATTTTCTCAGTCTAGCAAATGAAGTACAGTTGTGTGAAGTACAGTACTTTTTTTACAATGAGCCAATCCTTTTTTTTCCCAAACTCTCCTGCTGCCATTTTCAGTTTATACACCATTCCTGTTCCACAAAGTCATTGGTATTTAAGCAGCATGTATGGCAGATGCTTGGTACTCTGCAGTTGCTTACATATAGCACTTCTGTTGCACAGCAGATATAAGCATATATTTTTTTCAAGCCTTTGATGCTGTTATAATCCTAATAAACCAAGGTTCCACCAGAGCCTAGAGCAGGTTTCCATTGACCTATCTACCCTGTTTCCTTGCCCTTATCCTTTTTGAACTGTTTCTGGAGCTGTATTTCACCTTTTCAATTTTTTCTTAGTTTTCAAAATGAACTACCTGCAATTAATTTCTAACTTCTGAGCATTCAATAAGTGCAAAAAGAAGGATTCTTTACTTCCTCCTCTTAAGAAAAAGGGTTTGCCAGGCTTTGTATAGGAATAGAAGGAGGTGTTCAGACCTACTCACAAGGTCAATAACTCCCTGAAGTCTTGAGCATTTAATTTGCTTCATGTGTGGAGCTGAAATTTTTGAAAGCATCTGAACTCTGAATACCAAGGAAACACTTGGTGGCTTTCATTTGCTAAAAACTGAGCAACCAAGACTCTTTGGTCACAGTTTTATTTCTAGGTGTGTGCACAAAGGAAACATTGGGACAATTGGTCAATGTTAAGGAATGCTGTTTTTTTTTAAGAAAAAGGCTCTATCTTGGGAATTCTTGACTCATGTGAACTCTAATTTAGACCAATAATTCTACTCACCACCTGGGGTAACCATACCAGATTTCAAGGCAGTTAGGTAACCATGGGGATTATGCAGCACTTAGAAGAAATTGACCTTTAAACAGAAGACTTTTCAGAAGGGTGTGAAATGATGTATTCATCAAAGTCAGATATACTGAACTGAGTGAGAATACAAGATGGGGATGAATATGACTTCAGACATACATGTAACTTGAAACAATAGCTCTGAAAGGTGTGAATTGCTCCATTCATTTCAGGAAGAATTTTCTCATCCTCTTTCTTCTCTGACAGAAATGAAGAATGAAGCATGCCTGTCCTTAACTCTTCAGTCCAGCTTGATCTCTGTACCTCTGTAGGGCACAAGTGAAAGGTAGAGAGGGAGACCAAATAAGGAAGGATAAGTTCACATATTGAGAATGTCAGATCTCAATAAAAGTGATGGGAAAGTAAACCACTGTGGAGTGGTATGCTGCTTTTAAGAGAGCCTGCTCTCATACCAAAGCAAGAGGAGGGATTACAGAAAACAGTTCCATGTCAAGACGTGGAGTGCTTTTCAGTTCCATAGTCTATGGGGAAATGAGTAAAATGCTGCAAGGACCACTGGTTCATAGGATATTCACAGGGAAGAAGGATATAGGCCTGTGGGGCATTCTGAACTTGTTTTGCTACTGGTGGTGTTGTCCATTTCCCATCTCTGGTCCTCTTCCTTTTATGCTCTTTTTTTCCCATCATCTTCCTCCACTTCCTACAGGCCCCCTTCCCCTCATCTTATTTTCTCTTTCTCCTCCCACTGCTGACATTTGCACATCTACTCTTCAGTTAAAAAAAAAAAAAAAAAAANAAAAAAAAAAAAAAAAAAAAAAAGGTGTGGTGCCTTCTGTATCTTTCTCTCTATTTAGGTTCCATTTTCCCCAAATGAAAAGAAAGCAGAACTCTGACAAAAGCAAATTACCTCTGCCTTCCTTTCTTGTGTATGTGCCAAGAGTCAATTTAAAATGACCCTACCTGGGTGGAAGTCAGGTTCAGTGGCTACCACTGAGGCCCCTGAGACTCTCAGCTCATGTGAGAACTGACAGACTACAGAGCACTCTGTTTTTTAAGTTTCCAGTGGAAACCTCTGGTTCGTGAGTTAGATGTACATCTAACTCACAAACAAGAGAACCAAGTTTTAACTGTTGCCCTCTTTCCCCTCTACCTCCCTTCCACTTTTACTTTTGCTTCCACTAGAATACAATAGTACCAGACACAATGCAGATTATTTTCTATGTGTATATATAAGCATGCATATGTCAAGACACACATATATAGAGTACACGTGAAATTTGAAATGCATCTGTGCAAAAGCTAGTATAATACCAGTTTTAACAGAAACTGCTTTGAGAAAGGGGGCTTAATCTGTTGACCTTCTTTTTCAAATTACTCCAGAATTCAAACATTAGTCCCACCATGCACCTCAGTAATGTTTTCACATTTTAAGGGCAGCTAAATGTGTGCTCCAAGGTACTTTGGGAAATTAACCTGTACATGGAACAGAGTGTGTGGAGGTGTATGAGTGTAGGTGGAAGGTGAGTAGCAGACATGCACTCAGCCTTTAAATTGAAGCAATTTCACATAAAGAAGAACGCAAAAATTCAGCATGATTAGTGCTCCTGCAGCTCTAACTAAATTATTGTAGACTCAGAAGTGTTAGGGCTGGAAATGATTCAGAATGGAAGTTCTATTCCTAGCACTTATATTTTAAACCCCTTGTTCTTGACTGTACACTACAGCTGCATGCTGTGTATGTAAGTGTGACGGGAAAAGGAATGAGCAGGAAGGAAACACAGAGGAACTTGATCCTCAGTTAATAAAGTCATTGCTAAATGGTTTCCACCTAGTAACAGAAGAGGAGGGCACCTAAAGGGGAAAGAGATGTTTAATTTGCCTAATGAGAAGTATTGTTAAATTCACACTTGTTGAGACACACCCGGTCTTTGTAAATCTCCTTCCCTATCCCCACCATTTCCTTTTCTAAGGCAAGAGCCTTGCTGACTGAAGTCACTGTTGATAACATTACAGCAATGAGCATCTGGTTGTTTACAGCTTCAGCAAGACAGGTGTTTGAAGTTTGAAAGACAGTTGACTTCAGTGTGACACAGCTGGTAAGGTTTACTTTCCCCAGTCACTTGCCTCACCATCCGTACACAGAGGGTTGAGCTGTGTAGACATCTGCTACCGAATTGCCATATTTTGCTTTAAAATGCTTTGTTTTGAATTGTTATTTTATGTTGATTTCTGTGTATACAAATGAGAGAGATCCAAAATATCTCAAGCATCTGATTTTTGGACTGGGCAAGCTAATGTGTATTTTCTGTGTTCTTTTCTTACCATTTAATAACCTTCTAAGATTTTCATATCTGTGTGAAGTTCAAGATCCTTTTGGAAAAGGAACTTGCCACGTCTTTTCTGATGACTTACATTTCTAACTTGAGGCTACTGTAAACAAGGATTTTAAATGAATGTTTTGACCTGACCCTTGTTAGCTCTTTAATCCCCTTGAGTTAGAAAAAAAAAACCAGCAACAAAATCAATGCAACTTTTCATCCTTCTCAATGTGCTTTTACTGATGTCTGTTTACCTAGCTGATATTCAGTTAATTTGCTCTTCTTTTTTCATAATTATAAAAGTTACGGTCTTTTTTTTTTTTTACTTGAGTAAAACAGAGGAAGGATGGAGAAAAGTAGTATATTTCTAAGGTGCATAGCTTAACGTTATCTGACTACAAAAAGAACTAGATCTTTCACATGCTGGATTAACTACTCTGTAGCCATAAGAAATACATTTTACAAGATAGATGTGTTTCCCTCTGTCTGGTATGCCATTCCTTAAAAATCATTCAGTGTTTTAAAGCAGAATACAAATCTTGATAGAGGAATGAGAAAGTCCATTAATGCCTGGCACAAATTTTGTGCATAAAGGTGAAGGTTTATTAATAGTTCTATAAAACTGGTAACAATATTTATAGTATGCCGAAATAGAATTTTCATGGTGGATTTGTGGTACCTGCAAATCTCTGGATAGTATTTTTATGTAGCTACCACTTATAAGCTACTGTTTGTGGCATCTTTTAAAGTAGTTGAAATATCTCTCAGCAAAACCTGTCAGTACAATAATGTTGATCCCAAATATTTTAATATTTTAATATTTTGTCCATTGTGGTTTTCCCAGTGATTCACTAGTAACAGAAGAGTAGACACTAACAGAGATATTTACAGACTATTGAGTAAATACTGTAGTATTTACTTTGAAAACACTAATTCTGTATTCTCTGTACACTAAAGGATAACGATCTGTTCTTTGAATTTCCCAAACAAATATTTTCTAGGATTTTGTTTTGTATAGTGTCTTCCATAGATGCTACTGTAAGAAACTGTACCAACTCCCTTACTTGTTTAACTACAATTAAAGATATGTTTGGTAGTGAAGAGAGAAAATATTGTAGGTATTTGGGAGTGAATAGACTGTTGATAGAACAAAATGAAACAAAAACTGTGATGCAGATTTGCATTGTGCTAGAAAACACAGGAATGCTATTGTGGACTTCAACAAGAACGGAGGACCTTTTTGTGATTGACCACATGTCACAAAAGCTCTTACTAATCTTAGAGGTTGCTGTTCCATCTGTATTTGGTAGCTGTCCAAATTACTTCTCTAAATTAATTGCCATAAGTTTCCTATAGAAAAGAGCAGTATTTTGCTTCAGTAGTTCGTCTAAACTTACTTTGTGTGGAATTGGATGGTTTTATCCATTAGAGAAACATGGTTGCCTTTCCACATAGGATGTAGCAAGGATTGATGGTTTCCTAGGAAACATAGAAAATGGAATATACACAAAATGATTCATTCAAGCTTTATAAGTCTTTTTTTCATTGAAAGACAGAATATTGCTTAAAAAAAAAAGAAACAAATTTTATTTTAATAATTATCAGGATAAGAAACTTTGAAACACATCCAAGTGCTATTAAAATACATGAACTCATTAAAGCCATTTCATCTAACTTGAACAAGTCAAGCAGACGTTCTTTTTCTGTTTTACATGTAAAGATCCAATTTTTACTTTCTTTTTTTAAATTAGAATTTGTTAGAAAGCAGAAGGGAATGTAGATCCTGCTTTTTAAGAAGCAAAACTGCACTTGTAGTTTTTGTAAGAAAACAAGGTGCAAAACCTTTTTTATTTTATGTTTAATCTTTTGCCTTTTGGAGGCTTTTTCTTATATTGTGCTGTAGAGTTTTTTGATGAATTTGCTGAGTGTATAGTTTAAATTTAGATGTTTTCATTTAATGATGCCTGCTAGATTTACTAATTGAAGAAAAATATATTTAGTTGAATTTCTTCCAATTTCAATTAGTTCAGCTTATGCCACACTTTCTATTCTTAAAATATTTTAAAGCAGGAAATTTATTTAATGTTAAATGTTCTGGAATTTGATGCCTCATTTTAATACTGCAACTTTAGTATCTTCGTGAGTGCTGTGTAATTTAGTGCAGATTAGGCTTAGAGTATTGCTTAAAATGCAAATAAGACATCATGGAGACTTTGACCTCTTCAGGAAGTAAGCCTCAGTTCAGGCTTGGCAGTAAATGTCCTAGCAATAATCCTGGGTTTGTTCTTCATTGGGGTACATATCCTTCCTTTCTCAGAGATGCTTTCAGAAAGAGCCTGAATTTGAGCTTCATACCACAAAGTAGTACAGTAAAAAGCAAATCCTTTTGAACTTCTAAAATACTGGTAGTTATTGCAGAAAGCTAAGCTACAGGTTTAAAACATTTCTAGAAATAAATCACATATAATTTAGAGGGCATTTATGTGATATTATGTATATATATATATGTGGCAGATGGAACATTTTATAGGAAAAGGGACTCCTCTGAAAATAAATTAAGCTGTAGTGTGGGCAGTGTTGAGCTCTCCTGCAGTCACTGAGTGTCTCTGAGGTCAAGATCCTCTTGCAAGTGTCATGTTTCAGAGTTCAGATGCTCTACAGTCTTGGATTTTTTTTTTTTTTCTTACTAGCTCAGGTTTGGAAGATGGACCATTGTTTAGCCTTGTTTGTGTTCCCATCAGAGTGATAGTATTTATGTATGTGTGTGTGTATATATATATATATATATATGCTGTTATATANTATATATAAAGAAAGTCAATAATTTCTTTTTCCTAACTGAGAAATATACCAAGTAGGATAGTTATTAAAAACAATGAAAGAGCATAGAAACACTAGAAACACATTTTAAAATGTGTTAAGAGAAAAAGGATTGGCCAGACCTTCTAAATTCCTGCTGACAGAGCTCTCATTTTCAGGACAGAATGTTAGTCTTCTGCTTCTTGGAAGTTTTTGCTGAGAGTCTTCTCTTGTTATTTTGCAGTGCTGAGCATGTTGTTAATGGATACTTAGCAACCTAAACATCAGCCCTTCACTTTAAGTAAAGGTTATGATATTTATTTGTGTAAGTATAATCACAAATTGTATTTAGTTGGGGGAATTATACATACAGGTTGGTAAAAAAAATAAATTGAAGTTTGTACAGCTGACATCAGAGGTAAAAATTAACATTTTTCATCCATGCCTTATCTTTTATCAGATTTTGAAACAGTATTTCTCCCTTAATGATGTATAGCAGATGTTTCAATATGTAAAACATAGTTGAATGAGCAAAATAGTTGCATGCTGTTGCTCTCAAAATCTGAATACTAGACCTTTATTGGCAGTGGTGATGTTCTGTTTTGGTTTTAAACAGTTTGCTTAACAATATGCTCTCAACAGCCTCTCTTTAACACAAATAAAGGAAGCTATTCTGCATCACAGAGTTTAAATTTCAAGAGGAAACGCTGTGTGTGTTTCCCTTGAGGATAATAGACAATCTCTCGTTTTTTCAAAACTGTAGGGGTTTTTTTTCTGTTACGTAGGAAGGAAAAGCCTAAGCATAACCTAATATTGTAGAAATTCATATAGAATCACAGAAATTTTGCTTAACATATACATAGGTTCTGCAGCTTATGGATACAGCTCCACTATATATTGAGTCACTCACAATGGTGTAACTGACGAAGAATATATGTCTTCAAAATTACTCAGATTTACTGCAACATCAGAAAGTAGCCTACTGGTTATGCAGATATAGATTACAGACACTCCTGTTGAAAAGACTTCATTTTCAGGCTGTCCTTTAAATGCAAAAGTTTTGTTTTTTTAGACTAGATAAAGATATTTATAAACTCTTTCTTAAAAAGAAGTTCAGTAACATGACATAGCGGGACTTACTCATCACTAACAGATCAATTGAATGCAATACATACATTGAGAATTACAATAATTTCCTAGTGATGGTCTTCTGCACCATGGTTATGAAGCCCAAGATTCCTCTTACAGTTGTCCTGTCTTGTTAGAAATGAGATAGAATCTGAAGTGTCAAAAAGTAGTAGCTGAAAAAAGCTTTCCATTTATAACAAGGGATTTAGTGGGCCATGAAAGATGAAGCATCTCTGTTGCTAGCAGGGAACAGCATAGTTTTATATAAATGGCATCTGTAACTCAAGGGAAACAGTTTTTCATGTGAATTTTAATTACATTTTGCAGTAGTTTGAGCCCCAAACCTTAATACTAGAAGGCTACGAATAATAAGAATATAAATTATGAGAATTTTGTTGAATGGAGAGTACTGAAGGAAAATACAAACTGTATTTTAGACTAAACTCATAGTTTCTTAATAGCTTCACTGAGGAAGAAAGGTTATCTGCCTCTCTAAAGTTACCTTTTTCCCCAGTTTCCTGCAATGTACCTGGTTTTAGGTATGGCTGCAACAGAATACTAAATTGGATAGACCCTAGATGAGTCCAACAGCAGCACTATCTTTATGGCTGACTACATCTTTACCATGAAATCACTTTAATATTCAATGAAGTACATTACATATAATTAGACTGCAATATTCTTTTATCTGTTTTATTTAGAAGCTATGCTGCATTATGCTTCATTTCTTCATGAGTCGTGCTTCATTTTATAATACATTTTGCACTTCTAAGGCCTTTTATTTTGATTTTTTTTTTTTTTTTATTGCTCCTTCCATTTCTTGTTGACTTCAGGAATAAAGCTTCTAACTCCAAGAAAGGGCCATCCATATTTTTTGCTAGAAGTAAAGCTGAATGTTACTGACATTGTTCCAAGTTACTCTTAAGGAACAGCAAACTGGTACCTATAGAATACCAGTAACTGAGTGTCCCTTTTAAAGGTTTCTATTAATTTCATTTCCATCAGGTCTTTAAATCACATCTAATTTCATTTTGGTATTGGGTATATCATGAAGCCAATCTTTGATTCTAATAAGCTGGTAGACCTCCGTGGTATTTATCTTCCTGAAATTTAAAATACTATCTCCAAGTAAGTTCACCTTTGATTCGGGATCCCAGATGACTGCAGAAAATACCATCTCTCAGTGACTGGTATTGTTTCAATGGTTTGTTTTCTTCATGTATGCAATTTTACTAGGCAGATGAGGAAAGAAAATCTATCTAGCAAAACAGGGGAAATAGAGTAGCGTTACTAGTTATGAAACAGAATGCTTAGAAAGAAATAAAATGAGCTTTTTGCATGTGATACAAAGACCTGGAGCAATGTGGTCACCAGCATACAGGTACCGTGTATATATGCTGAACTGGGTATCCTTAGGATAGGTTGTACAACCATACAACAAATAAATATGTGATAAGTCTTGTTTTCTGACCTAAAAATGTGGTTTTTAATTCTGATGTATGTTTTTGATGGTGCTTTACATCAGCTTTTAATGAGCAGTATTGTATGGTACTTGCATTATATCTTTTTGTTGTTAAATATGTACATAATGGGAAACAAATGGGAAGCACATTAGTATAATTAAAGAAGGGAGGAAACCCATTGATCCTTATTTGAAACTGATGATAAATTTAGCTTTACATCATTCCTGCATTGCTTCAGAAGATCAGATAGAAACAGAAGTCAGTTCAGAGATGTTCTTTCTCCTGTGTCTTTGGGTTTTGTATTTCTGAAGAGCATAGGTAGTACATTTTTGTTATTTTATTCACTGACTGGGAAGAAATCAGTGGAGAGGAGTATGGAAGCAGTGAGAGAGGAAGGAGACGTTCCTTAGAATCTGAAAGTACCGTGTTGAAACCACATTCATTCTTATTTCCTCTTAGGTTTTCAGAAAAAGCGACGATCGAGTGGCTGCAGCTCTTTGAAGGGAGTGGGGTTCCATATGGCCCAATCAACAACATGCAGCAAGTGTTCTCAGATCCTCAGGTTGGTCCTCACCAAGCCTCTTCTGTACATTATTACACGTTTTATGAATGCTGAGTAATGATCACTCCTTCTGCCACTCAGACCCGATTTTGGCTACTTTAAAATGGGATTTGAGAGGTTTATGATGGATTGAGTTTCAGCCAATAGTATGTCATATTAAGAAATAAATACAGATCTTTAAATGAATTATATGCTTGGGAACTCAGATTTTGTGAGAACAAATTAAACCATAGGTGTTCCATGTCTCACATAGAGGGTCTATATTTGAAAACTGGCTGGTAAAACAGAAAGAAACCGTAATATAGTATGTAATTGCGTTTTATCGCATAAATATGCAGAAAAGCACCTCTCTTGGGGCCCCAAAAGAACTAATTTTCTGTATGGAGTATAGATAACCAAAATCAATTCTGTTTGAAAAAAAATGGGAAACATTTTGACTGGAAAAAGGAAAATGAAGCACAAAATCCATATAAAGAAAGAATCTTAACCTTTTCTTGGCCTGGTGGTTTAAGTAGCTGAAAACAGTTTGTCTGTGTATCTATTTTAAATGTTAAATATTACACTGGATTACACCTGTGCTTAATTATAAACAGTACTTTTTTATATTTTAGTGTCTGGAGAGTTATATTATCTTCATATTCCCTGATGCCTCCCCTGCTTTCTAACTCTCTGGCTTAGGAAGGGTTAAAGGGCCCCAGATAAACTGAATTATACTGTCTTGAGAACTGCAACTGAGCATTTTACAGCTATTCTAGAGTGTGATGAATCTCCTCTAAGCTGATTTTTACTAAAGAGAATCGCAGGAAAAAGTGATTGATCATTGACTGTTTTGGTTTTTTCTTCCGATTTTGTACATGTTCCCGTCTGCTGTTAGAAGTGTTTATTGCGACTGTGATTGTAGTGTTGAGAAAATAAGAGCAGGCAAAGCAATCCCTGTCATAAAAGAATATGTTTCCAATAAATATGTTTTTTATGAATATAATAATATATTTTAGAGGCATGAAATAATATTTGTTAGGTGACTGCAAGGAAAAAATATTTTTTTATTAAATAAATACGCTCTTTCTCTTTAAAATGATGTAGTATCATGCCGTAAAGTATGCATGGGCCAAATTTTTCACTTCATAACTTTCACAGGAATTATTGTTGGGCTTTGAAGAACATACAGCAAGAGTATTTTACTCAGACTTGGCTCTACTTGGGGCAACAGTGGAAAAATATTCTGTGCTTGTTTTTTGATGCTGCGAATTTTAAGAAGTTGAGTCTACTCTGAAAGAAACTGTTTTTAAAACGTTATATGTCATGGGCTATTACCTCCCAAATTGGAAAGAGGTTATCTTGGCTACCTCGCTCTTGTTATAATTCACCTAAATAATATTTTCACATATATATTAATATAATTATATATCTGTTATTTATACATGTGTCAGGTATACTTGACATAGTTAGCCTATCTATAAAAGGTATCATGGTGCTTTGCAGTTAGATATGGCATGTTTTTTGAAGTGTTTTCCTTTAAAGGGGCATGCTAATCTCTTCCTTATGAAACTACTTTAAAGCCTTTTCTACACCCTTCTCTGAAATACATGGCACCTGGACATTGTTATTGGAAATTTAATGCCAATATTTGTGCATAGCTGCATGTTATACCTTCATTTCTGAAGGAAGCTTTTTCTCACAGGTACTTTCAGTTCAAAGGAAGCAGGGAAAACAAAAAGGCTGAGACTCTGACTGGGGAAGAAGTTTATCACCTGAGAGACTGTAAGCTAGGTATCCTCTTCACTGTGAAATCCCAGGTATAAGAGGACAAAACCAGCACCCATCAACAAGAACATACTCTAATCACAGCAAGATTTTTCATAGAATCATAAAATATTCTGAGTTTGAAAGGACCTTTGCGAGGTCATCTACTCCAACAACCCTGCAATCTGCAGGGGTATCTTCAACAAGATCAGGTTGCTCAGAAGCCCCATCCAGCCTGATCTTGAATATTTTCAGGGATGGACCATCTATCTAGGCAACCTGTTCCAGTGTTTTCCGACCATCGCTGTAAAAAACTTCAATATAGCTAATCTAAATTAACATTTTTTCAGTTTAAAATCATTAACCCTTGTCCTATCACAACAGGTCCCACTAAAAATTCTTATAGTCCCCTTTTAAGTACTGAAAGGCCACAACAAGGAATCTCCAGAGCCTTCTCTTTTCCAGGATGAACATTCCTAGTTCTCTCAGCCTTTCCTCATTGCAGAGGTGTTCCATCCAGCCCTCTGATCATCTCCAGTCCACTCCTCTGGACTACTCCAACTTGCTCCTTCCTATACTGTGGACCCCAGAGCTGGACACAATAATCCCATGTGGGATCTTAGGAGAGCAGAGTAGGAGGAGAGGATCCCTCTCTTGATGGGCTGGTCACACTTCCTTTGCATCCTGGGACACATTTTGCTTTCTGGAATGTGAGCAAACATTTCTGGCTCATGTCCAGCCTCTCATTCACCAACTCCCTGTATTTGTTCTCGCAGGGCTGCTCTCCATCTTCTCATGCCCCAGCCCATATTGATCCTGAGGGTTGCCTTGACCCAGGTGTAGAACTTTGGACTTGGCTTTGTTGAACCTTGTGATGTTCCCATGGGCCCACTTCTCAAGTATATGCGAGTCCCTCTGGATGGCATCCCATCCTTCAGGTATGTCAGCTGCACCACTCAGCTGATGTCATCTGCAAACTTGCTGAGGGTGCACTTGATCCCTTTGTCTGTCATTGATGAAGACATCAAATAGTACTGGTGCCAGTAAGTGCCCCTGAGGGACACCACTTGTCACCAATATCATGTCTCACTGAGACATTGACCCATACCCTCTGGATGTGACTATCCAACCAATTCTTTATCCACCTATTAATCAATCCACCCATTTTCTTATGTGTAAACCTGAACCCAAATTTTCATCAAGTATTAAAACTTTGTATTAATTCTTCCCAGTGCTCAAATTATAATGCGGTTTTCTCAGACTCAGTTTAGATCAGAAAATACAGCTCTAAGAAAGATGTTATTCAACTTGCATATGATAACCATGCATACCAATACTGTATGACATGTTAAACTCTTTAATTTTATGTAACACTGTTTGATCATAGCACAGTTATCTGCTTCTCATTGCATTTGCTCTCAACCATTGCAAAGAGTCCAGAAAAACATCAAACCAGTGATAGTTCAATTTAGCCCAACTCTTATCTAATTCTAATATATAATACACAGGCTTAGTTAACATCTTCCATTTTGTATGTTACCATCAAGATTGGATCCAAACATTTTATTTACTTCATTTATTGTCATTATCTTCCTTTTTGATCTTTGGATTTTTATATCCATAATGCAAACACCTTGCATTAGGTGTAGTCTTGCACTGTTAGTGACCAAGATGCACTGCACGGATGTCAGCTCAGCTGTCAGTAAAGGGTGCTCTAGGCTGGTACCAGATGAAGACAGAAATCCTGGGAGGGGGCTGGAATAATGCAAGGGATGGCTAGAAGCATGTGTGAGGAAGTAGGGGGAAAGACACCTACAGGATATGATTGAAATGGTCTAGTGGAACTCAATTGGCTATGGGCAGGTTGTGTTTTCAAATTTTATTTTAACTGAAAGGACCACAGAGCTCTGACTGGGAGTGGCTTATATAACTCCTTCTATAAACTGAGATAAAACAACACATTTTTTGATCCCAGGACATTTCACTAATATCATTAACAGCTTGAGTTGTACTCCAAGTGAGCTGCCAAAACCCAGGAAATTTCTTGCTAAGTTGGAGTGCCAGGTGATACTGTTTTTCCATGAATGGAGTTAAATGTCCACTTTTCCCACTGATCATAATCTTTTATTCATTTGTGAGGTTAAAATGAATGCCACAGGCATTTGTACTGGTAAGTCAATCAGTGTGTGGAGAGACGTATGCGTGTACTTGTGCATATATGGATAAAACGGCTGAGAGAAAACGGAGATTGACTAGTTAAGGGAACAAATTTCTTAAAAATGTGAGGGAGAAAGGAATGTTTGTGAAAGTTCTTACAAATGCTTAATAAAACAGTATAGACTATTTTAGTGAAAATTTATATAGTGAAATGTTTTAAAACTATTTTTAAAAAATGTGCTCTTTTAACCAGGCCAAGATAGTACAGACATTAAAAGAATTCTTAAAACATTTAAAAATCTTATGAGTGACCTCTGTATGGTCCTATTTTACATACCCTGGGGAATATGTGTATGAAATACAATGTGGCTTGAAGCTTTCCAAACAAAACAAACTTAAAAGAGAATACCATTTTTAATAGAAACTATTCAATTCTCCCAAAAGATAAAACAAAAACAGGTACACACTGTACTGCAGCTAAGTATGCAATAACAAAGGTCTTTGCTGGTTAAATGAGGCTACTGAAGGTGGTTTTTTTCTTCTTTAGAACATTGCCCTCCCCTTTTTTGCACTGTAATTTTTTCCAACATTCTTTTATAGAGTGTTCTTACTTTAGTTAAATAGCTGGCACATACATGAAGCAACAAAACAACCTGGAAAAAATGGGCAGTTTAATAAATTGTAATCTAGTGTTTTACTATCTTAAATCCATTCATGTTGATGAGCTTTACTATATGAATGTTGTCAGCTGAAAATAAAATGAAAACAGTGCAGTGGCACTTCCCCCATGCCCCCCAACAGTTAGAGTCATACCACACAAGTTGAGTATGTCAGGTGTAAGACATCATCCTGATGCATCACTTCTGAGAAATAAGGGGAGGGAAATATCAGAGCTGAAATATCACAGCTGGCCCTGATTTCAGCTCCTGCCAAACACCTGCAGACTCTAAAAGGATACCATAACAAAACTCCACCCTGTGGCAAGAGGCCATCCCTTAACAACCCTTCCCTGACTTTGCATCACTATAAAAATTAATTTAACATTTTTACTGAAACCTTAGTCTTCCTGTCCCAGAAGGCCATTACATTTCCTTTAGCCATTTCTCTGAATATACCTCAGAAAAGAAAGTCACAGTAAACTGAGTATTGAAATATCTGATAGCTGGCAATTATTTGATGTTTTAAGTTTATTATTTGTGGAAACTTACGAAGGTGGTACTTTATTTTTTTTATTAACCTTCAGATTCCCTGTTATTTTGGAAGTAATTTCATATGCATCCTGGCAAAAATTTCCTATCATCTGGTAAAAGCTTCTACATTCAATATTGTGAACATATAAACCAGCAAAAGCTATAAAATGTGTAGGGTGTTTTTGTTTTGGTGGTGGTTTTTTGTTGATTTTTTTTTTTCTTTTTAATTGTGTGGGTTTTGGTGCTGGTTTGGGTTTAATTTTCTTTGGGGGTTATTTTGTTTGCTTTTTTTTTAATATGACCATATTTTAATTGTTATTCTTTGTTGCAGTACACTTTTGTGGCGTATTGAGGGCTGTCCCAAGACGAATGAAATTATAGTCATGTTCATAATACTATAGGGAGGTTTTTTACATGTAGAGGTTTCTGCAACTAAAAAGCAGCTGATTGAAGGCCTCAGGTAATATGATATTTCTGGAAGTAATTCCTAACAGACAAGAGAGAGGAATTAAATTTTGCATGTGTCTATTAAATAAGTACTAAAACTGGTTGGAAATCTTACGACGGAATGTTTTTACATTTAAAAATGCCAATTCATTGAAAGTGAAACAACCGAACAAACACATCTAATATTAAACTGTACTTTGAATCAGAAATTCAGCTGTATTCATGCCTCTCTTGCTAAGCTGGAAATGTGCACTGCCTGGCTTTGTTGTTTCAAGACAAATTTTTACTTCAATTTTTAAATTCTGTGCAATGAAAAAACACCACACCACCAGCCATACCCAAGCCTTTAATTTTGTCAAGAGTAGCTCTCTTATACTAAATTACAAATGTTTTCAAGCTTTTGGCCTGTGGGAGTTTTATAAAAACTGATTCTGTTGTAAAGGGGAATGGATTAAGAAGTGGAACGTATTTTGAAGAAGTAAAATGGAAAATCCAATTCCAGTACAGTTTGTAGTATGTGATGTTCACATATACACAATTATGCAGCATATATGTAGTATGGGAGAGTTCTATATCCAGATGTTATAGGAAAGTCTCAAAATGAACCAGCACTTGTATTTTGGTATGAGGAATATTGTAATAGGAAGTGTTTTAAATTTTGGCTGTAGTGGAATTTGGTCCATGACTGTGCCATGTTTGTGCATGGCCTGCCTCTGTTACAATGACTTGTGGAGAAGTCTTGAAAAAAACCTGTGTGTTTATTTTAATGACAGTATTTTGTCTGTATGCACATTTAATATACAACTACTGTCTAGATAAGAAAAATAATAGTAAAGAAGTAGCTCAACAATTTCTATCATGAGGTTTTGTTTTTGCTTGCCTTTAGCTTTACAGAATTTCCAGTGCTGGTTGTCTGCTTAAATCTCAAGTACATTGGAAACATTTCTGGTAAAATGACCTACTCATGGGGGATAGAAAGTTTCCAGAAATAAGGGGTTTTTTACCATACCAAACACATTCTGACAACTAAGTTTTGCCTGGGAGCTCTTCTGCTCCATTTTAAAGAATTAGTTCTTTTCTCCAAGAGACTTGAGCAGAAAGTTGATGGCAGTGTCATAGATACGCTCTTTTCCATTCCATGTCTTTCAGGTTAGTGGAAAGAAGCTGGCTGTTGTTAAAGAGGGCTTGAGTCCCACACAGTGCATACTTTCAACTGTTGCCACATGTTCCCCAAGTCCTGTATGAATATTGTGAGTCCAAAGGCGCCTGTTTGGCTTGGGCCCTAGATAAGAAATTGTCTAACTACACTAGATCAAATGTTTAGGGTTTTTCCATGCTTGAATTTTGATTTCTAGAAATGCTACAATAAATAAGAACAACACCAACATGGGAACTCACTGCCACCACCTTTACTGTAGAACCTCTAATTCATACTCATTGTGATATTTTTAAAACAGGTAATGTCTTTCTGCTGTACCATCTTCCTGAAGCATGCGTGATCGAACCTGACTGATCATCAGGAGGGCATTTAGTCTGCCTTCTGAACCAGGTTGTTGTCTGTCAAATTCTTAATTCATTTAATTCAGAGTATAAAAAGAAGTGAAAGAGGTAAGAAGCTGCAGAAATACAGCTTCTTTTTTATAGAAGTTGAATGCCAGGCAGGAATCTCTTCCTGCATCTGCCACACAATTCCCACATGGGTTTGGATAAGTCACTTCAATCAAAATATTAAAAGGTCATTTCATGTGTGTGCCTCATATTTTGAGTACCTACCTTTTGATGCCACATGCAAAATATGTTGCACTGCTGAGTCCTCATGGATGTAAATGAAACTGTTTAAAGTATTACTGGAGCACCTGAAAAATGTGATGTTGTTAAAATAGCTGAAAAAACTAACATAGTGGGTTTATTCTTAATTTGCTCTATTTTGGCTTCTTAGCCATGAAACTTGGAGAAGCAGTGTTGTAAAGACACAGTAGTTATGCTTCTGTACTTCTCATGTAAGAGCACCAGAGAAGCTGGGAAATTAAATTTTTTATCATGTGATTTAACTGATATATATTAAAAATAAGGCATTATGAGAAATAAGACCACTTTTGAACATCTTTACTGAATGATGGAGGAGCCTGACAGGAAATAAGTTGAGCATGCACTTAGATTGCACTGCATTTTCTTTGTGCAAGCAAGTGATGCTTATGGGCAGCAATTTTTCAGTGCCCTCTAAGTGTGTATATATATGAATGGTATGTCTTCAGCTAATACTATTTTCACTGAGAAAAGAATGATCTAAGAATTTGTGGGTTATGAAGAATATTAAGTTCTCAAAAAAGAGATCCATTCTCATAAAATACTCAGTTGTGTTTCAAAATTACACTGCAGTCAAGGCCATTCAAGGACATGAAGAGTCACCTAGCCTTTCTGGGCATTCCCTTCTAGAAGCACAAGTGCCAAAAAGCCATGTTTGGGTATGAAGCAAAGAGCCTGTTTTTGAAACCTTTTAGTCTTTGTTAGGCCTCAGTGTTAGGAGTCTATAATACATGCCCCTTGTGCCTCAAACTCTTGTATTAGTTTCTGTACTTGCAGGAGTTGTACATTGGTTCCCTAATCTTGCAGCTCATCAAAGTGGCATCAGTTGGTTTCAAAGAGTTTGTATTTGGTGTCTCACACTACCAGAGTATGCTCAGGATAAGGCCATCAAACTTTGGTCTGCTGAGCTAGATGATGTGTAAGTTCTGAGAAGTTCCCTACAGAGTGTGAGCCTAGCCCTCATTTCTGTTTGTAACTGTGGGATCAAAAGAGAGTTTTTAATTAACCCAGTTGTTGCATTTATGTAACGTTTGGTAAGTGTTAAGACTCTTACATGTATGGGAAAGAAAGAAATAGAAGTATATGTCTGTCTCATCAAGTCTCTCAGCCTGAAGTGAGTTTATATGCTGAAGTAATTGATTTTTTACAAGTTGATTTTGCTTTTTTTAATCTGAGTGTTCACGGAATCATCATCACAAAGTAATATTGAGTTTAAATAGGCATTCTTTGCTTTCCCCGCAGTATGGGAGTCTTGAGACTGTCTATGACTAGGGGATGCCTGACTCAAGTCAAATAAGTATATAAAATCAAGTAAGAAAACAACATTGTTTGCTTTAAAATATTTTTCTTAAGTAGATGCGTCTTCATTTACAAAGCAAATTTTAAGTAGAATCAATAATAAACACTGTGATTTCAGATGAAATTTTGGACATGCTTCAGTATAACTTCCTTGAACAAAGGGTTGCTTTTAATGTTTCTTACGAGTTTTTAATTTTTTCAAAATAAATGCCACCAAGTTCTCTTGGAGTTCATTTGAACATAGCCTGGAGGATTTTTGTCTCTCTCAGAGGCCGTAAGGGCTAGATTTTATCCTTGTTTTTTATTACTTATATTGATTATAAACTAATCTATTTATAAGTAGCATGGTGAAGCTTTGTAGTGTGAGTTAAGTTTTGTAGGCATGATAATACTAAAGATATTCTGGAGAATGCATATTTCAGAATCTCTCAGATGATTGTAGCTACAGATGATGATACATGTATTCCAGCCAGGAAGAAAATAAAATGGAAAATCCAATGACAACAACAGAAATTGTGCTGAAACTGCAGAAACTGTGCAAATCAGGCTTTACTTATAATTTAGTCTTCAGGTGCTTTACCTGAGTGCTCAACTTGATTTAAAAATCTTAGCTCAAGCCATGACCCTGGCCTGTCATCCTGGAATTACAAGATTTCCCACGCTCGTTAGCCTAAGTTCATCTTGGAGTCCCACTCACTGCTGAAAAAAGGTGATTTTTCAGATGAGATGCTGACATGTTTATTTTACACTGTAGTTATGCAGTAACATTTAAAGAAAATGTACTGTTTTAGTTTTATGCCTCTTACTAACAAGGAGAAATATCTGAGCCATGAGAAGACAAGTGTGTAGGCTGAGTAGGAGTGGGTATTTGAAGATAGAGATTTCCAACCACCACAAAAAGGCATTAGTCAGGTAAGCTTTCTCTGTCATTGCCATTTTCTCTCTCATCTCTGAGTGGTTTCATGTAGGTTTCTATTATGATTTAAGTAGACAGTTTATGAGGAAGCAAGGAAGTGTTTCCTCACTGTGCATGGCCAGTGAGGCCAGGAACATAACCGTTGTTTTAAAGAATTCATTCTAAGTTTAAAACTGCTCATAGCATTCAGATGTCAACACTTGGAGCAACCAGCCACATGCTGAAATTTTCTTCACACAGTTTCAATTGTCTAGTTAGCAGCCATAGCATTGAATTAGAACATTTAAATTTAAAATTGTGTAATTTTATAGTATATGTTTTAATTGTAAAACTTCTGTTGAATTACATATAAATCTTGATTAATATTGTTGATCTGGGATGTTCTTCAAAACTTTTTTTAAGTCCTGAAAAACAATCTGGATTTATTGTTAATTGAAAAATTCTAAACAACAAAAACCCGGATTTTAATCAGATTTACAGACAGAACTTTGGGAGGACCCAGCTGAATTTTAATTGTTTAGGATGACACCTGAAACTCCTCATAGCTCACAGAATAAGAAAATTAAAATGAAATTACATAAAAGGTCACTGCAATATGAAGGTAGTGTAGTAAAGGTGATTAATGGTTGTATTAAATATGAGATCCTGATTCCCATGTGAGAGAAGAGAAAGACAAAAATCAGGCATTTGAAGCCAAGTTTACAAATGGTAAGAGAAAAACAAAAGAATAAATTGAGATGCCAAGTAGTTGGTATTTACACTGTGGATCCCAGATTAATTTCTAAGAAAAAAACAGTAAGTTAAAAAATCCTCTTTAAAAACAAACAAACTCTGCAAAGTTGCTCTCTCATGTTTTTCTACCAATGTTGCAAACATTATATTCTTCTGTGATGAGCTGTATGGACTGGTGATCGGAGAGTTTCGAGAGTCAGGCTAAGAACCTGCAAGGGCCATTTTGAGGGATTTCTATGTGTTTCCATGAGCTGGGTTTTGGAGAGAAGCTTCTCCTAAATGTAGTCTGATGCTCTCTTCGCATAGGTCAGGCAATGGTAACGCATTTTCCTGTAGTCTTCAAGTCATGCACAGAGTGGACATGAACAGAAATGCCATTTTGTATCTGCACATCTTTTTCTTCCAGATGCTGTATTTGCACAGGTTCACAAATGAGAAAGAGAAGTTAGGATTTCTCTACTCCTTCCTGTGATGCTCAAGACACCTGTTTCTCTAAAACAGTTGGTCTCTGTACCAGTCATCAAGATACAGGCTTTGAGTTTGAGAAACTCTTTAAAGCAGTTGGGTAATAACAGATTTTGTAAAATTCTCCCTCTTTTTCCTGATTCCCCTGAAAAACTGTGAAGTGAGAAGAATATTTACTGACAGCTTGAGTGTGCAAACTACCTCCCTCTTTTCCCCCACAATTCCTATGTTGTTATGGTCCCTTAGATGTAAAGGACTTAGGAATTCCCCATCTTTCCATGACTTTACTGAACTGGTTTTGGATATGTGATTTCTTTCATGTTGAAAACTGCAGTAGCAAATTGAACTGCCCATTTTTGATTCTTCTGTGTACCCTGATACCAAGACCTGTTAACGAAATACAAATGCTTTCCTACTACTTTCATGTCATTGCTTTTCATCTTTAGGTATTTTTCTATCTATTGAGGCTTTGTTTTTAATGTTTCCCTTGTGAACTTAAACACAAGTTTCAGATTTAGTATTAACTGTCTGTATAATACGTATTTTCTGGATGTAGCATTTATACCCAGCTTATCCTATTGCAAGGTATGTTCTAGAGGGAACTTAAGTTCTGTTGATACTGTATTCTGTATTGCTTACTCTCCACCATAAACTGTTATATTTGAAAAGAGTTATACTTTGCATGGCAAGCCCTATTTATTGTAAGAACCTGTTGAATTTTTCAGTGTTACACATTATTATTTTTAGGGCGTAAGAATAGGCACTTAATAGGAGTGCATACTTGAGCATTTCTAAGTCATGTGTTTTTAAATACAGTATATATCCTTGATATAGACTGGTATTTCTGTAATTGCCTTTTTTTTTTTTTTTGTCTTAAGGCCTAACTTCAGTAAATGCACTGCTAAAACTAGTGTCAGTTATAAATATGTGTTATTAAAAGAAGGTGGCATTTAGTGTCTCCACAGTGAAATTTCAAAATATTTGGAAATTTCAGTAACGTGCTTTCACGTCTTTATCCTGTGAATATGCCTTTTCAGAATCTAAAAAATGAAAATGATTCTCAGCCAAACAACCATTGTAATTGAAATTAAAGGCACAGCAAGACTAGGGCAGTTGCTAATCAAGTAGTTATCTAACTTTATCCTTTATTGGAAGCACGTTTATAAAAGTAGAAGCAAATTTTTGGTTCTTGTGACATGTTTGCTCTTCTACAAGACTTCAATCCATGCATATTTCCTATGTTAGAGCAAAATGGAAATGCATTCAATCTCACTGTGTATGTTTTACTTTGCTTTTTAGATGAGTGATGGAAAAATAAGCATTAAATGAAAGCAAGTAGAGATAGTTTATATCTTCACAAGTCATCTACGGGAGGGTGTAGAAGGAAGTGTCACTGTGATTTCACAATACAAAACACTTTTTCCAAGCTTCTTGGCGGTTTTAAGTGAATTTTTGTTTTGAACATGCCAAATTCTGTAGATACAAACCTTCTGCTGCTTCAAAAGGAAACACAGATGCACTCCTCACACTATAGTTGTATTCTCTTGGAGATTATTGCCTTTGCATCAGTTTGGCCTTTGTCAAATCAAAGGAGCAAAAGCCAGTGCTGCAGTCTTAATTGATGTAGCTGTCTAACTGACCATCTAAATAACCTCAGAACTTGGTGGGGCGGTGGGTGAAACTGAAAAAAGTGTTTACTTAAGTATGAATATGGTTTGTATTTGGCTATGTCCTTAATTGGAAGTAAATACACAAGCCATGTGGATGTTGAAAAGACAACAAATTACATTATATAGCCAGTGAGTTTGGTTTGTTAATTCACTGTTTCCTTTATTTCTGATGAAACTTACAGTAGGTAGGCCAGCCTTTGGATTGTTGGAAAGAAACCTCAACATGAGTATTTAACATCAGATCACAAATTCATTTATAGAGGCTGCTACTTTACTAGAGAAGGTGTGGAGAATTTAGTGCTAATTACTCAGTCTTGACTTCTCAGCATATCACAACAGAAGTAACAGAATTCTTAAATAGATTTTAGGTTTTTGTAATAAAGGTATTTTCTGGATTTGTGTCAGGATTGTTTTTTACTGCTTTTTGTACACATTTTCCAATTAAATGGGAAGAATTAGATGTTATACCAAAGTATAAAATCTATACATAGCAGTTAAAGACTTGAAATTTATATGTATATAGTGTAATTAGGAATTATTTTACCAATTACAAAATAAGAGAACATAGTCTTGCTGCATAGGAATCTTGCCTGTTGCTCTGTGTGGTTACTTAATAAGACATCACATTTGCCTGCAATTTTGAGTCAAAAATTGCATGTAAAATAGATTGCAGCTTGGTTTAACTGGGTTAGAAATGATGAAAGGGGATAATGCAAGATTTGTTCTTAGAAAACCTCCATCTTTTTATTTATGCTTATGAAGTAAGTAATGATCTCCTCAAAGGTATTGTGCCCCAAATTCCCATTTCATGTTTAATTTTAGGATTTGCTCAAAGTCTTCAGAGAGGTTACAGAAAGTGATAAAAGTGTGTAGGGAGATTGCAGCAACTGATAATATCCATCATGTTTTCTCTGTTTAGTGCCTGCATGTTGGTTGACTTCAACAGTGAAGTTCTCCCTTCTCAGTCCCATGTATTGGAGTCATTGCAGCTGTTTTCAGGAGAGTAAAAGACTAAGCATATTTGCTGGCCTAACAAGATTTTCTGTCACCAAAGCAAAGGATTTTTCCAAATGTGTGTAGCCGTATGCTGATATGCACTTTTCCTAGCAGAGAAGTATTTGACAGATAAACATCTCTTTACTGCTTTCTTGAAAAACTGATATTACGTCCTGACTGTTTCTCCTGATAGGAAAACATACCTTAAAATCAGGTTGTTGGGTTCCCCCCTCCTCTCTCTCCTTTTTTTTTTTCTTTCCCTTTTATATTCTCTGTTTTAAGATTTTGCTTTTTCCAACAACAATTATGCTAAATAGAATGGGACTAACTTTTTTAGTGGATCAATCACTAGAATACGGTTCTGGGAGAGATAAAACTATTTATAATTTATATCAAATTCATGAAATAATTTTAAATATTGTCAAAAGCTTAAATGTGAATAAACTAGCAAGGAGCAAAATCAAGTTTGTTTTTTTTTTTTAATATACTGTATCCTGAATCAAAAGTGAGATCTGAAGAAATGTTTCCCTTCACCCAGATGGATGCTCACTAGCATAAATATTATGATATTCTCTTATGATTGTGGTACTATTAAGATGGTATTTTTTTTTTCCCTTAAAGAGGAGTGATGTCAGTACTGAGGTTAAATAATCCAAGTCATCTATTTTTCTGATCCAGTGAGCTGCCTACCAAACAGCTGAAAACTGCCATATCCCCAGCAGCTACTTTCGACAAGTGTAGCAGGGAGAGGGTCTGTCAAAGTAGTCTGTAAGTAGTTCACAGCAGAGACTTAGAAATGGTTGTCTTTAGTTCAATTAGAACATCTCATGCATCTCAGACAAACTAGATCTTTTTCTTCATACTGAGGAGACCTGAGGTTGGTTGTCAGTTATTCACCTGGCTCTGGAATTTAGAAACTTTAAAAGTAACTTCATGTCAAATGTAAAGTTCATCTTTTTAATAAAATCTAGCTCACTTTTTGCCCCAAATATATGTATGAGCATTCTGACTTTCCATATTCTTTGGAAAGTTTATAATAAGTTCAGATTTTTGGTAAAATGTTACTTTTAAAACACAAAAGTTTAAGGAAAATTTGACTTTTGGCTGGAAAATCTAACTTCATAGTCCCCCTTTTTGTATTGTGGAAGTAATACATGCTTTTGGAACAGTCTTTTTTTTTTTTTTTTTAACAGTTGACTTAAACTCAGTTAAATGTTTTACACACTTGAAAACACTTCTCTATTTTTTTTTAAATTGGTGCTGTTTTATACTGCATTAATCAAGATAAACACAATGATGAGTAACAGCAGAAGGCAGAATAGGAACACCTTTATTTCATCTATATTCATTTTTAGGCAGAAAGTTCTTCATAGATTGGGTGAAGTTGGTTGTCTCCAGTAAGAGGATGATTTAAAGCTCCAGCTTTAAAGTGTGGCTAAGTTCACAGCTTTGCATACAATGGCAACAGTTGAGTGTCAATTTGTGCATTTTCTTGCTTTTAAACACCTGAGAATCAGTCGTTTCTGCAAGGAATGTTCTGTGAGCAGTTTAGCATAGCAGGGCTTTGGGATATATTTTCTTATTGCTAAATAAAATAAGTGCCAAGAAAGAGATAGCTACAATAGAAACAGTTTATATATGCTCTTTTCAGAACAAGATGGAATCTTCACCTGGTTGCACTTACTTTGGCCTTTTCCTAAACTCAAACAGCTCCAGGGAGTTGAATCTGAAAGGTGCTGAGCATTTTTGACCCCAATCCATCAACCAGCATGCTTCTCATGCAATGTTGCATTCACAATAGTGAGATTATTCATGCTTTTTTTTTTTTTTACACTTCACTAGTCTACACTTTACAATGTTTAATAGTTTCCATTTCATTATTGAATTTCATATACTCTTCCCCCATAAAAGTTTTTCTTTTAATTTTTTTGTTTGTGTTGTGACAGCCTGCATCAAATTTGCCTGTGTTCTGCATGGATCAAAAGCTAGGTGGTGTTGCTGGGTTGCCTTTTTTTTGGAATTGTTTGCTGTGATGTTCATCCCTATATGCCTAGTCTCTTTCCCTCTGCTGGAAATACTGTCTGTTCCTCCTGCTGCTATTTGCAATGCAAATTCATTGGGCCTTTTTATAGATATGTGTGTGTCTGTTAGTATATATATATTGCCTGTTTTTTGCAGAAAATTGCAATTGTAACATCTAGATGCACTAATTTAATTTTATGATGTGGTAGCTGATACACTACACTGTCATTTTTTTCTAGTGTATTTTATTGAGATTTTAAAAATTCTTTGAATGAAGGGGTGTGCTTCCAGCATTCATTTACATGCCACATTTCTCTGTAGCACTGAATACCTAGGAACAATACCAGCGATCTTAATTAAAGGATATGCATCAATGCAAAAATGCATAAATGCCACTATAATATAGTGAAAATTCTAGCCATTGTACTATGCTCACTAGCACAAAATTATTTGTCCTGTTTAGTGAATTTACATATTTTTATTAATTGGAAACTTCTTCTATTTCATGCAGTGCTGCATGGATCATACAATGTAGTTTGTGAGTTCAGCCTTTGTAAACCTAGTGGTATGTAAATTACTGTCTGTTTCCCTGGGGTCCCTACTGGGGCCAATATTGTTTAAACTCCTCATTAATGACTTGGACAGGGGACTGGGTGAACCTCAGGATGTTTGCAAGTGACACCAAACTGGGGAGAGAAGTTGATATGTTGGAGTGTAGCTACTATTCAGAGAAACTTTCACATGCTGGACAAATGGTCTAGCAGGAACCTCATGAAGTCCAAGAAAAGCAAATATGGGAACCTGCACCTGAGACAGAAAAGCCTCAAGCAGCATTACAGCCTAGGGATTGACTGGATAGAATGCAGATTTATGCATAAAGACCCAAAGATCTTCATAGACAGAAAAGCTGAACAAGAGTCAACAGTGAGCCCTTGTGAGAAATACTAATTCCATGTTGCACTAAATAAGTAAATCATAGAACCAGAATTGCATGCTGACATGCTAACAGGCAATGGGCATAAGTTGCAGCAAAGAAAATTCTGATTAGATATAAGCAAGAAAAGTTTTGTAGTGGTTATAGTTAGGTTTTAGATCAGATATGCTGTGAAATCCTCATCCTTAGAGACAGTCAATATGTGCCTGAAGGAGACCCTGAACAGCCTCTGCTTTACAGGGAAATTGGACCAGAAGACTACCAGAGGTCTGCGATGATCTAGTAATGATGTATTTAGAGTATGATTGCATTCATTGTTTCAAAGACACAAGTAGTGGCCTCTGAGTAGGCATGAAAGCTCAATTGTATGACTATGCAAATGTTTCTTAATGGAGGATTGTTAGAGTGCAAGCAACAGTTAAAATGGAGAAGGTAGAGGACTGTCAATATTTCAGTAGTTTAGAGGCATGTTCAAGCTGAAATTTCAGCAGGTCAGCTTTTATTTTTTTCTTTTTACTGGTATTACTTCTGCCTTTTTCTGCAGTGGATGATTTTTTTACACTAAGAAATTGGATCAGTTTGCTAGCACCTGCAGAATAAGGAGAAAGATTTCCCTGCCCAAGAGATATATTTCTGAATAACTCTTTTTTTTTTAAGTCTGAAGAAAAAGAAAAAATAGAGGGAAGAAGTGAATTTTAGGGTCCACTGTATTAGGGAAAAAAGTTAAAGGAAAAAAAAAAAGGTGCAGAAACCAGACGGTTTTATTTAAAGCATCCAGAGCTGATAAGGGAGAAAAAATGGAGATACAACACACAGGCTGCAAATGCAGTTCTCATGATTTAAATCTGGAAGGCTGTACAGTACATCTGTTTAACATCTTGCAATTTCAAGAACTGTGCCTTGAAAACCTTCTGTCACAGTGACACATTAAATAAAAGGTTATGTTATGACTTTCAGATGCAAACCTGTAAAAGCTTTATCTAACAGCATACCATCTTTTATTAACCCATTGCTGCTGCTCACCCATAATTCTCTTTTGCTAGTGATGGTGTGAGAGATTCTACTGTATAATAAATGTCAACTCTGCAACAATAATTTTGTAATTGCATTAAATTACTTATTTGTTGTATGTAAATTGAAAATTTACATCTCTGTATATCTCCTCATCTGTTTTCTCTATTACTCTTATTATTCAGCTATATAATTTTTTTGATTAAAGAAGTGGAACACATTATTCTATTTCTGTCATAAACTTTGAGAACAATTAGAGTGACTCAGAATAATTTCAACAGTCTCAAGATCTGTGATGCCAGAAGGGATATAATACTAGGATGGCTTAAAGATAGTATTCTTTATTCAGAGCTCTGATTTTAAGGCTATGAAGTTAAAATAAATAAGAGTAGAATGGTTGCCTGCTCATTAATTATTGGTAGTTCTGCACTGAGTCAAAAAGAAATGAGGGGCTTTATCCCCCAGAAATACTTCATACCTTTCCAGATCAGATTGTACAAACTTCCATCTAAACATAATGATTGAAGTCTGGTGGTTCCAAAAGTAGAGTCTGGAGGTTGATCATAATGTTTGTCAGCTCTGTGTTTTTTCACAGTGACCTTGGTCAAATTTTTCAGCTAGGTAGTGCTGTGTTTTCCATACTTAGAAAATATGGAGAGTAATATTTACCTTGCTGAAACATGCTTTATTCACTATCTGCCAAACGCTTTAGAGGTCTTTGGCTGAAATCTCAATGAGTGCTGCTATTTAATATGTTGAAGTGTGATTTGTTGGTTTTCTTTACAAGGCACAGATGGTCCCCAAGAAACAACGGTGATTTCTTTACCTCAAGGAGCTGATGCCATGCATACAGCAGAAACATCACAACAGTGAGCTCTGCTGTATGACCTACACTGAGTGGGTGTGTGAAAGAGAGAGAGATAGCATTTCCTTCATAGACATACACACCCTCTGACCCAGACTAGGGAAGAATCTACTTTGCAGAAGGTTTGCTTCAAGGGATTTTCCACATGTATTTTATTATGTTAAAGCTGATAGTGGTGACAAGTTGCACATTAAGTAACTGTTTCTTCAAAAATGTCCTGTTTATATTCTCTTTAGGAAAAGTGATGTAATACTGAGTTTCTCAGATAAACAAAGTCATTTGGTTAGAGTATGTTACTATTGCATATGAACCTTGCTCTCATCTGCCCCATACCTATTCATTTTAGGCCTCTGGCTTTGTCCGATGATTACTTGCATGTTTAGGGACAAATGTATTCATATTCACTAAGTTAGTAGCCAGTGGTTTTCACCAGGGAAATAAGTTTAGTATGCTGTTAGTAATTTGGTTTCAAAAATATCGGCAAAGACTTCAACATAAGAGTCAGTGAAACATGTGGTCCTAATCATTCCCTTAAGAAGGAGACATGGTCTATTTTCCATTAGCAATGGTGCTTACAGCAAATGAATAAATATAGAATGAAATTTGCATGTGTATTATAACTTTAGTGTGTGTGTGTATGCATTCAAACATGCATGTGCATGTCTATGCTTAGGCATACTCCCAGTGAGCGTAAAATGGTGACTGCTGTAACAGAGCCAGCCTTGGAGAACAAGTTGGTTGGTAGATGAATTGGAAAATGCCGCTGTTTACAAATTAATTTCCCCCCCCTTCCACAGGCAGCAAAGTTCAAAACTTTCATTTGCATCATGTAACTGGCATGAAAGAGCTACAGTAAAATTGTTGTAGCGGTTTTGGTCTTCTAATATAGCCCTTACTCAGGGTTCATAATGACAGAATTGCAGCCCCCACCCATTGCAACAAGCTGTTCAGTACACGGAGACCAGCTTTAGCTGGACGGGTCATACAGAGTATGGCACCGGGAAATGGAAGTACGGAGGGCTGCCATACTTGGTAGGAGCTGTTTTATCCCACTGAATCATGAGGGCACCAAGAGTCTTTCTGTTGATGTCTTACCCAGTTCTCTCTTAGAAGAATTGCTGTAAGAGGGTATATTTACTGGCAGAAATTAAGTTCTGTTTCTCCTTTGTCTTCTTGCAACCTTCCCACTGGCTGTGCCTGGAGCCTTCCAATGGCAGAGCAGCAAAGCAGAGCCCTATTCTGCATTCCTCCTTGTTAGGTTCCTGTGGGACACTGGAGCTGGGGCCTGGATTTATTTCCACTTTCTCTGCTTTTAGTTTTTCATTCTTGACCCTCTATCATGTACAAGATAAAAACCAAGGAGAAAACAGTGCTTGGTTCTGCCTTGAGCATATTTTGAGTAGACCAGGTGCAAAGCAGAATGCAAGCTACAGCTTTTTTAGTGAAGAATTCTGCCTCAGCTTTTCCCCCTGAATTTGCTTCTGAGGTAGCCTGTTCAAAGATTACTGTTTGGTAATATGAGCAGCATCTAACCTACAGATGTACATGTAGATTGGGATGACAAAATGCCTATGAAAGGAGACAGCACTCCATCATTTTCTTCTAGGCTTGGTAATGCCTGTGTTGTTACATCAGTCTTGGTAATTTCTTTGCTTTTTAATTTGTATATACCACTACTTCTGATCTTGATAATTGCTAACTGGGAACTGTCTTAATAGTATATTTTAAAGATAAGAATTCACGCTGATGAGTGCTAAAATTTCATTCACAGAATTTTGGCAGTTTTTTAATAAAGGAAGTTTCCTTTCTTTCACAAGCACTGAAGCTGCTTCATATTTGAATAAAAGTAAATCCATGAAATGGGTTTGCTCATAGTTAAATTTGTTATCATACACTGATTTTTTGGTGGTTGGAATAAAGAGACAGGACAAACCTGTGCTTTTTTTTTTTTTTTTTAAGAAATGCTAGCTAACCAAACTTAAATTATGGTTTTAAAAAAAGAGATCAATTTTTCAGGTACCAGTGTGGATTTTTGTCATTTTCTTCTCTCTTGTGAGCATTTCATGGGAGATTTAATGGCATGCTGAATCTGGCATCCTTGGAATAGCCAGCTCCACGTCTGCAATATAAAAAAAAATTAGGGTCCACTGCTTATGTTTTGAATTCCCATCTAAAAGAGAGTTTTAGCACAGATTCCAAGTCATGTAATATGCCTTGTTTTGCTGTGGCCTTTTCCCTTTCCTTCACATGTACTATATTTTGCCTAAAGGGTAACTTGAGCATTTTTTCACTTGGAACTTGTGAATCCTCATTGCTGCAGTGTAGTGCATTTTAAATGTGAAAGGTGTTGCTCTGATAATAGATCCTTACATTGGTGGCATATATAATACAGTCCCACAGCTGTCAACTCAATGCCTACCTACTTCTTAATACTTGGGTTTCAGCTTTGAGGAGGCAATTTCAATGTACGTCAGTTCTATCTTAAATTGTAGAGGCACCATACACCCTGGTCAGGTACTATTTTTGCCTGAGATAGTTTAAAGATAAGATATGTTTAGCTGCACTTGGAGCTTCACTGTGGACATGCACTCCCCGTGTCGCATTTTGGAGGCTGAAGTCATCAGTACCTTAAACATCCTCTAATTTCTGTTGCATTTATGTAAAGTCCTGCATCTATCACTTTTGGCAGTGGTTGCAGATTATCAAGATAAATCTCTCCTGCTTCCTCTGACACTTGCTGTATTGTCATCACTGATCCCCAGTCTTGTGTGTTATTCATGGTCTTGTTTTCAGATGAGGGAGGACATTAATTCACAAATGGAAATGTGTTCATATAAGCTTCACTCAAGTCAGTATTTTCCATTTAAGAAAACTGCTTGGGCAAGTCCATAACTTCAACAGGACTTTCAGCATGTACTTAAAATACTTAAATGTTTAACTGGAGAGGGATGGACTAAGTCTTTCCTGAATTAGAGCCATAATTTCTGAAGTGTCGGTTACACAACGTATTGCAGAATATGCTTTGACAGATGGATCTAGGTAATGTGAAAGCCATAGAAAGACATCTTTCTGGGGAAGGAGTTATTTCTTCTTATATTTAATGTTTTTTATGTATTCATCCTGGGAATAGCAATTACTACTGCTTACTTTTTATATGTATTATGTGTGTTTATATATGTCTACTTATCTGTGTGTATATATATGTATATAAAAGTAATTTTCTCTATTTGCCTTTTGTTATTAGGACTTGATAGGTGCTATAGCAGAATTTTTTTCCCTTTGCTGCTGAGTATAAGAATGTACAATGTGTTAATAAAGCCACAATAGGTGCTTGGTAGAAATACGTCTTCATATATATTTATCCCTGAAGTTTAGAAGATTCAAGTGGTACGTAGTCTGTGGAAGTGCAAAAAGTGTTAATTTAAATATCCACTGAGTTAAGGTAGTTCAAAGGCATCTGAAAGAGCCTGAGCACTTTCAGAGATGAGCTTCAGAGGGAAAGGTGATGGTTTTATTAGATAAACTAATAAAATTAGTTTGAGGAAAATACATAGGCAGTCCCTGCTGAAGTCAGTAGGAGCTGACAACATCCTGTTTCTCAAAATTAGACCACAGTGTCGCAGATTAAAAGACAGACACATTCAGAGAAAAGATGCTTGGGGGCAAATGCTCCCTGTGGGCAAAGTGTTGCCCTTAAGATTCTTGCTACTGTACGAAAAAATTTAAAAAGGTGGAAATGGTTATAGTAAAGTACATTACTCTTGTAATAGGACATGTTTCATCCACCATTTTTCTGCTTTTGACATGCAGACAGGAAGCAATATTTCAATTTACTTTGCCTAGTTAGTATTCAGATTAAAGTTACTAAAAAGCATCAAAAGACAAGGGAATTTCTGATGTTGATCAGTGCCATTGGATAACACTGACCACATGGGAAGTGCAGCTGTCCCAGCTGGTGGTGAGAGCAGAACAGGTGTTCGTACTCAGTGCCTCACTTTCCCCTCTGAGGAGTTTGATTGTTTTCTTGTACCTAGAATGGTATGTACAAAAGTCACAAAAAGAAGGAAAAATTACCTAGTACTGCAATTGTGTCTATCTTAAATTTAAGAACACCTTTTTCTGGGTCATGGTTGTGAACTCAGAAACCAAATTTTTAAAGCTTCCAAGATGAAGTCATACTGACAAGTCATACAGTATTGTTAAGTAACCAAAAATATGGGCAGTTACTGTAGACAATTTCAAGGATGAAGTTGGAAGTACATAGTGTACTAATTTTTCTAGTGATCAAATGTTTGTTCACAGTTTCCCACTTGACTGTTTTTACACCTATGTTTGATACAAGTATATACTTTAAAATGAAATAAGGAACTCTTTAATTTATCTGTTCCCTAGCTTTTCTTATAAGTGCATCTCAAAAGTTTTTTTGATGAAGAAATAAGTAAGTGTCAGTATCCCTATGTACAGGAAATGGAAGCAGTGGGGCACTGAACTGGCTTTACATCCATTGCATGGTAGTCAGGATAAGAAATGGTAGCTCTTGTGTTATAGTAAAATATTGCTTATTTTTTTCTGTAGTTTAAAGATACTGGGAAGGTACAGGATATTTCAAAATTTTCTTGGCTGGTGTGGGTTTTTTGGTTTTGTTTGGATTTTTTTCTACAATATGACCAGCATTTAAACCAGCAAGATTAAACTGCTGTGAACTAGAATTGTGCCAAGTATCACTGATTGATTGTTAATGTAGTAAAACATGGTGATTTCAGTTTGGGGCTTACCATTTATTTTTAAGTTTTCTTGTATTTGAAGCTTGAAGCAAAACAAGAGCGTACAAAAAAATTGGCAGAAAGAGTGATTGGGGAATAAAAATACCCAAGCCTCACTCAACTTTATAGTATACCTTTCTGTTGGATAAAGAAAATGCAAGCAGTATGCAAGTGAATCAAAACTATTCAGCAGAGAATTGTGTTCTTGGTTCATGTCATTAAGAAAATGAAGAGAGAGTGTGTTGTGACAACTCTGTCAAGCAGTGATTGATTTTGAACTGTTTTTTTACATTTTGTTTTATTCTGTTACTGTATTTGAATTTAGACTTTCAAATCTGCTTTCCTACGAAAACCACTTTCTCAAAGAGTGGAGTTGACTGTCTAACTCTGGAGTGAAATGAGAAACCTCTGCTTGGCTTTTTGCTAATACATCACACAGTGTGAGGATGATGCTCCTGTCCAGCTGGAAGTATTCAGTTCATTGTTCACCCATCGTGATCAGGATGTGTCATGGGGGTTGCCCTGTTTGTTCTATTTTTGCTCTGCTCCTTTTGCCTGCATGGTTTAATAATTTTAAATGCATAAATGATAACCAGGACTTCATCCTAATATATATGTCTGTGCAATGTTTTTATCAGTAACACTCTTTTAGGGGGAGGAGAGGAGAACATACCTCATTTTGAATCATAGTCCAGCTTCCACTGGGTTTGCATCCTGCTCCCTTTTCTTCTCCCAGCTATCTTATGTTTTTCCTTTCTTGAGGAGTTTATTTTCCAGCTTAACCATGCAGACAGATCTTTACTTCATGCTGTGTAGGGGACTGTGGTAGCTGAGGGATTAAGCATAAATCTATCCAGGAATATTATGGGTTCCAGTTCGGTTTTGAGGCTGAGGTACTGTTTGACATTAGGAAATTCACTTAACAGTGCATCCCAAAAGGTAAAAAGGTGTGTTAGATGACATAAGAAAGAACATATTGAAGTTAATTTATGATGAGATGCAAACTGAAGATGTGTCAGTTTAGAAATTTTTGTGTTGTGATGGGAGGAAATGTAAAATAAATGCTAAGCATGAATCTAGGGTTGGCTCATATCATGAACCATGTACTACTGGTAGAATATTCTTAGTCTTCTCTGTGTTTTTTCCATGTGTTACCTAACATTATGAGCAACTGGAATGCAATAATATTATTCTTTGTGATGAACAACTTCTGTGAAATACAGTTTTCTCTTTGGAAAATAGATACAATACTTCATCTCTATCTTATGGTTTTAGAATTTATACTTACATATTTATTCATATGTGTATATAATACTATAGTATTATATAAAATTTGTGTCAGAGAAGAAGATACTGATTTCTTGAAGTGAAGGCCTCTCAAATTCACTAGAAAGGGGATTAGTTGGTGTGGTGTGGGTTTGGTTGTTTTTTGTTTTGTTTTGGGTTTTTTGTTGTTTTGTTTTTGGGTTTTTTTAATAGCTATCTTTGTCTCATTCTCCTTATAATTTTTTTCATTTTTATGAAGTAAACACATTTTTAGGAAGTATGAAAATGATTACTTTTCATTTTATGCAACAGATGGATCAGAGAGCATGTAATGGTCTTACATAATTTGATTCCCAAATTTATTTCCTCTGCAAAGTACTGATGGGAAAAAAGAAAATTTACAACCAAAGTAAATGAGCAATTTCCTCTACAATGGATATCTATGATAAATCCTGGCTTTTGGAAGGTACTCTATGAGATTTTGATATTAACAGTTTGGACAATGTCCTGCATGTGTTCACTAGCTGGATAAGAGAAAAGAAGCAGTGCACAGTTGCATACTGAGTAAGAAAATAGAGGGAAAGAAAGCTATACAAATTAAAAATGTGTGGCTTGTGCCAATATTTTTGTGAGAGTTTAAATGTATTATTGATCACTAGCACAGATTTAGAACTTGGTTGCCAAACATTGTATAGAATAATTATGTGAGCAAAAGTGCAAATTATTAAATGTTTCTAGCAAGTTGTAGATGTAGCACATAAAAAAACTTCAGTGGTAATCTTTTTGACCTTTTACTTTACTAATTGCTTTAAACCTTTAGACTGAGATTTGATTTATTTTCCTTGTGTTTTTGGAAGAGGAGCTTAATATAGTGCCCTGGTGTACTTAATTAGTAGCAAATCAGCTTTTGTTATGCTTTGTAATATTACATAGCAATCAACTAAAAGAGGAGGGAAATTGTGGGAAACATGAATAAATAAGGAATTGATTAGATTATATGAAAATTGTTTAGATTCTGGTGGAACTTTCTGTAATCTTCTAATGGCAGTAAGTACAGTTTAATTACTAATGCCAAAAAAGGAGGCTGAACACGGAAGGGAGGGAATCTTTCTACTTGTAACCACTTACAATTTTCTAAAAGCTATCCATATGGGTCCACTTGGTCTGGACTTATAGGCGAATTGGTCTCTAGCCAGATACTCCATCTCCTTGAGCTTGCACCTCTCTATACAGCTCTAATGTTCCCCTGAAGAGTACTATTTTTTTTTTTTTAAACTCTCTAATTTAGATTTGGCAGTTGAAGCATGATGGCGATTGAATGTTTTGGGAATGAGCAATAAATAAAGCTTTAAAACTTCCATTGTTTTGTCTCTCAGTTGCTGTGCTATGCAGTTGCATAAGCATCCTTAGGCTAATGTAGTGGAAATAAGATTGAATTGCATCTGCTAAGGTCACATTTTGGTTAAGATTTCTTTCCTTTTTTTTTCTCCCCTCAAAATCTTCAACTATCCTCATTTGTATCATAAATCGAGAAGTATAAAGGAGGAGTGCTTTATTTTATGAGCCAGTGTTCAACAAGGAATTGGTTGAATGAAGAAGGTAGTTTGGCTAATTTGAACAACACACTTGTAATGAAACAGGATTTCCCCACCCTGTTCCCTCCTCCAAATGAATACCATGTAATCCTCCTCTCTTCCTGCACCATGGTAACCTGGTTGCTGGGCCTCTGCCTGTTCAATGCTTGTTATACACGTCAGATAGCTCTTTCAAGCCGTGCAACCCCAATAAACCTCAGAGATCTGTGCATTTTTTGTCAAACCAGTCTAACAAGGCAAAAAGCTACTATCTTGTGGAAAACACAAGGTTATCTCCAAGGTGGTAGTGTGCTCTCCACCCTCCTGTGGTGCTTTGAAGGAGGCAAAGGAGAACATGTGGGGGTTTTTTTGACTGTATGGAGTCAAGGTAGTTGGGTCACAGACTCACACCCAATAGTCTGGTCCTGCTACTGGAATTGTGACAGTGATGGGAGTTTGCAGAGTATAGAGCCAGGGCTGAGAGAAATCACATGTAGATCACTCTACAGGATGTTGACTTTGATTGTCTACATGAAAAATGGGAAGTTTTGTGGTTTGTTTTGTCTTCCACTCTCTTGTGCAGTGTTTTTTTATGTAGATATCCAAAACCTGAAAAATGCTGAAATGACATTAAATCTGCTAAGCAATACACAAAAACTGTGTTCAACTAAAATAAGATCACAAAACCGGGCACATGCAAAATAACTGATATTCTGCCAAATAATCACTGTTTATCTGTAGATTCACCTGAAGAAACCCAGAAATACACCTTAAAATGTAAAAATTCATTTTATCTGTTCAGACTCAAGAAACTGGGAATAACCAGCTTCCATCTTTATTATTCTCTAGAATACTCTAGTGTATTTATTCAACCCCCAAAAGGGGGTTAAGTATTGTTATTTTATTATTATTAAAAGTTTGGATTATGTTAGAAAATGTTTGGATTCTACAAAGTTTGTAAAATCATACTGGAAATTTCATAATGTACTTTCTTGTAAAGCATCTGACCTTTTCTTCTTGTGATTGTGCTTTAACAACCATTCTTATAGTATTCTGGGAAAGATCTTTCTTGTTTTATTTAGAAGCAGGAAATGCATCTTATTTTGAAAGGGTAATGATTACATTTTTTGAAATTTCAGAAACAGTTCAAATTAAGGCTTGACTGAGAATTTTTCTTTCTTTTTTTTTTTCCTTTCAGGACTCTAGTTCATTGGAAACACAGTTTGGAGTTGAAGCAAATTATGGCAGCAGGGGAATCAAACTGTCCTGCAATATAGGGAGGATAGGTCAAATACATGCTACTGCATTCCCTCATGCATTGTGCAGGCAAATGCAGCCTTCATCCTTCCCACCCCTTCTATCTCTCAACTAGATACTACCCAAGGGCAGTGTGTTCTTGATGCTTTCCTGTGTTTCTTCTTCAGGCAGCATTGCCTGTTCTTTCATAGTTTGATTGTGGCATCTCTTCTGCTTTTAGCCACTGTGGACCGCAGAGTGTTCTGAGCCTCTTGAGGTTAATTATATGTACAGTTACAAATCCTGCTGGAGACTAAATCTGCTTTGAGTTAAAAACTTTGGAATTTCTTTTTCTGACAAAAAAATGCATTGGCAAAAGAAGTGACAGTAAAACTTCATAAGTGTTTCATTCTAGCATGCGATGTGGATGCTTTTATTCTCAAAGGCAGCCATTTTGTGGTTTTCCTTTCAAAGGGACTAAGTGGAACAATATAAAGATGTACTCTTTGAAGTAAGCGGAGGGAGCTACTGGTCAGTAACTGCTTTTGAATATTTTGCCACTTGCCGACCTTATTCCTCAAGCCCTAAATCTTTGACAGCATACCATGCTCCATCTTTGTTCAGGAGAAATTTTAATTTATTTTGCCGTCATAGTATAGATTTGACCTCAGAAGGTTTTGCCACCTGTGGACTTGACACTTGTTTCATTAGCACTACGTACTGGTAGTGACCAAGTGGGTTCGGTGAAGGCTTCAGCTATGTCAGTGAAGCTATGACACCTACATGTCACAAATGTGTGTTTAGTCTTAATTGCTGAAATAGTAGTGAGGTATAGGGCAGGAAAACAACAGGATTGGTAAGTGTGAAACATCTGATATGCTGTCAGGTTGAATTAATATTTCCTTTATTTCAAGACTAAAGGAAAATTGTATCCTCTGTAATTTTATTGTCTTTGTGCTTGATTACATATTTAAGGAAAGAATACCTCATTTTCCTAATAGTTTCCACTGATTTTATATTGTTGTCTGTATGTGAAAGGACCTGTGATAAATCAAGAGACCAATTAATTTTCACTTTGTGGTTTTAAAATTGCCTAGGAAAGATGGATTGATGGATATAGGCGATCACTGTTGAACAGATGAGAAAAAAAAGCCACATTTAAAAGTGATCCAAGGACTCAGAAAAGCTCCAGTTTTACTGTCTAAACTCTGTGCACGTAAATAATAAGCTTTTGTAAAAGCCTCAAGGCTGCTAGGTAAAAACTGAAAATCCTGATAGATTGGTTATATAGTTGTCAGATGACTATAGACTTGGAACTGAAACATTTTAGCAGTCCATTAGCCATTTTATTTTTCTTGAATTCAGAGGAAAAGCAAGTGACAAAAAATGTGCTATGAATATTTCTTTAAATGTAAGAGGTTTTTTTCACACTTTGGAAATGGTTTTGAAGAACTTCATGGGTTGCTGAATTCTATACTATCCTTACAAGGTTTTATTTTTTTATTACTGTATGCAAAATCTTCTACCTTCTTTTTTCTTAACTGAGAACCTTCCAGTTCAACATTAAGCAAAGTGATTAACATCCTTCACCAGTTTTTTGTCCTTTATCTTCTGTTAAGGAGGAGATTGGTGCCTTAAGAATAATGTGCAATTTCATATTTTTGATTTTGGATGTATTTATTTTACTTTAGCTGTATCTTGGGACAGTAAGGTCAAAGAATTTTGTTTCACATGTATTAGAAGGTGTTGAAAAGTGTTGAGTTCTGCAGGGTGACTAGCTTCCATCAATTGACACCCTTGAAACTTCCAGTTATAACTCTAATTCTTCATGTCTTCTGTCCCTTTTAGTTCAAGGTCAAATAGTGCTGAATACTGCTTCAGTGCAAGAAATTGGTAAATCTTGGTATAGATCTTGGGACAATCTAGAGCAATGGAAACCCGTGGCTCTTGTGTTACAGATCCAAGATGAGAAAAAATGGCATAAATATAATTCAAAATCTCATTTAGATGTTGCTTTATGCTTATAGATGTGATCACAAGTTGTGGAACTGACTCAGCATCCAGTTGTTTGGAGGTGGTTCTGCTTCTCTAAATGCCAATGCAGTTTTTTCAGCAAGCTTTACATAACAAGTGCCATGGGATTCCTCCAAGAGCGTCCCCAAAGAGGACAAAGTTAGTTCTCCTGTAGTCTGGGGTTGCGATTGCACTCATTATCCTGCTTCTTCCTTGCAGGATGCTGGACATCATGACCTCATGGTCTCTGCAGCCAAGGCTGCCTCCTCACTTCACATCTCCAACCAGGCCCTCCTTTTTTGTTTGAACTGCACATCATTCCTTGTTGGTTCTTCTACCACCTGTATCAGAAAGGTATTGGGAGTGCTTTCCAGGAACCTCCTGGAGTGTTTGCACTTTGCTATGTGGCTTCTCTAGCAGATGTCAGGGTGGTTGAAGTCCCCCATAAAAACCAGGGCCTATGTCTGTGAGGCTGCTTCCAGTTGTCTGTAAAAGGCCTCATCCACTTCCTCTTCCTGATCAGGCGGCTTGTACCTGTGGCAACTGTGGTACCCTCATTAGTCTGCACTTTTATGCTAATCCAGAAACTCTTGTGTAGTTCATCATCCTCCCTAAGGTGAAGCTCCACGCATTCCAGGAGTTCCTTTATGCAAAGGGCAGCTCCACCACCTTGTCTTTCTGTCCTGTCTTTCCTGAAAGCATGTAGCCTTGCATTACAATCATGCAAGCTGTCCCACCATGTCTCTGCAAACGTGGAGATGAAGCCCTGTGACTGCATACAGATCTCCAAATCTTCCTCTTTGTTTCCCATACTGTGTCCACTGGTATACAGGCACTTCTGAGAGGTGTTGGAGCATGTTTGTTTCGCAGGAGGGGTGCATAACTTTTGTATAAGATGTCTCTTTGCAAACTGGGAGTGGATCATGGAGCTATTCGTTTCACCTGAAGTACCACTGTCCTACTGGCTATTGCCAGAATCTTTTTAGTTCAGTGCTAGTACAGAATTCTGAAGGGATCATTTTCAGTGATGGATTCGTATGGAAAATGTAGATGATCAGACCTTTCCCCACCATATTTCTGTGGTCAAAGGTGATACTTTCTTAAACATAAAACAGGAGGGTGAAGCTAAGCAATAGCAAAACTTTTCCTAAGAAATGTATATTTTCCAAGTATCTATGGAAATGGAGCTACATTTAACGTAACACCAAGGCAATCCTTGACATTGTAACTGGCTTTGAGGTACAGCATCTGAAACCAATAGATTTCAGGCTGTTGTTCTGAAAAGGTGAAGTTGGTTTTAATTCACATAGAGCCTGCTTTTAATTTTGTTTCAGTTTTAACTGAAATAATTTTTGTCAGTGAAAACTCTATTTTTGATAATTTTTAAATTTTTCTAATGGAAAACATAATTGATATGAGAAACTTCAGCCAGAAGTAAGCTCCCCCACACTCTTTCCTAGTAAATTTTTCCAAGCACTTGGAAATTAAAAAATTTCCCCCAAGATCTGAAAATCTAAAAAGTTATCTATCAGAGATGATAGATTCTAATGCTTCACTCCCTCAGGTGTGATAAGCAAAGCATTCCTTCAGATAGTCATGATAAATCTGTGTATCACCCTGCTATACAAGCTAAAATAAGTGAAAGGAGATGGGATATTATTGGGACCCGCCTGAAGTCAATGTTAAAGATCCAGTTGATCTATTTATGCTTTTTTGTGCCTTAAACTATGTGTCTATATCTGTTAATCTCTGAAGAGTGAAGAATTTATGAAATAAATTTAGGGATAAAATAAAATCTAGTCAAGTTTTATTCAACACTATTTGCTAAGGGATGGAGTGCTAACAGTGGCCTCAAGTAGCTTTATTTAATGGCACAGTAATACCAAGTGTAGCTTTTCTGGCAGGTGTGATACCACAGCTCATGCTATGTATGATATTAAAAACTAGAAAATACCTTTTAACAGATAAGGGACTGGCCCTTCATGGTCATCTTAAGCAACTGGATTTCAGAGGACTTGCTTCTGGTTCATATTGTATACTTTACATATTTTGTAGATGTTGTAAAATATGCTTATATTCTGGTCCAGAAATTATTTTTCTGAAATTCTCTGTATCGCTCCTTCCAATTCTTCTCATAAAATATTGATCACCATCTCTATATTATGTAAGACCTTTTCAGCCTTGACTTCATTCTATTTTTGACAAATTATAATAGGTAATCAGAGTTTGCATGATAGATGGTGGGTGAGGAGCTGAGAACAAAATAGCATTCAAAACAAAGAGATTAAAGGGGAGAGTCAGGAGAATGGGGGAAGAGGTGTTCCTTGCAAACTTTGTTGGCTCTTTGTAAATATTTTGTCAGTGTAATAAAAATGGCTTTTATGGATTTAAGAGTGGGTCTTAAACCAACATGTACTTCTAGAGGAGAGGTAGACACTGTGAAATTTTATCTTAAATTACTTGCAACTCAAGAGTAAATATGAGGTGACCTGTAAAGCTAAAAGTTTGTCTTACTTCTTTAAAGTGCTATGCTGTTGCCAGTTAACCAGATTTATAATGTTGGAAACTACAGCTGTTCTCTTGTATTACTTTGCAACTGAAATTTGTTTATTGTAATCATAGTTTCAGTTAAACTGAGATTGTTTTTTTATAATATTAATGCATAAAGGCAAATAATTTCCTTGCTTTTTAAATAATAAAAAATTAATTCTTAATTTTCCTTCCTGTCCCATGTGTCCTGGAGGCAGGAGCAAAAGAATTTAAAAATCTTTTATTTAAATAGCAGAGAGATGGAACTTTGTTTACCTGCTTTTTTAAAAAGTTAATTTTGCAGGCATTATGGCTATATCCACAAACTGTTCATGTTTGCCTTTTCAGAATGTGATTATTGCTCATAAAAGCAGTTTTAATTGAATACTTATGTCATGAATGGCTTGTAGCATGCTTAAAACTACAAGTCTTTATTTATATGACTATAGTTTATTTTTTAGAGCTCCCTGTATAACAATACTGGGAAATTACTAAACAATTTTTGCTATTCAGCTGGGTGATTTTAAAAGATATTGCTCTTATACTGGACTGTTGGCATTGCTGCTTAGGAATAAAAAGTTAAGAAAATTATCCCTTCCCCCTTTCAAACAAAGCCGCATCTAAAAAGGTCACAAAAGGAAACACACAGTTCAAGTAATCTTCTTGCTGTATCTAAGATTAACTTGGACGCAGATGGTTCAATTTATAGTTTGATCTGGCATAATATATACATATAACAAAATCCTGTTTTGTATTGCTTCTATAAACAGTAACATCTGATAAAAGCATGCTGGCTTTTCTGCCATCAACTTGAATCAGAAACCTCTGAGACAGTGCTTAGAAAGCAGGAGTCTGACATTCCGAGACCTAAGTTAACTCTTTTAGCCTTTGGCTGCAACTTTTCTTAGCCTTATCCCTGACTTTCAAAAGGCAAGTTCATTTGTCTTTTTCTCAATTTAAGCTGCTGTGGATAATTATTAGGCTTTATTCTTGCTGCATTTAAAGATGAAATGATTCAATGCTGTTCATTACAGCTCATTTCCGGGCCACACTGTAGTCATTAGATTTCTGAGATAGTATCTGAGAAATCACTGACATTGTTCATATACCAAAACTAAAATGTTTACCCCTCCCTGCTGTTTGCCAGGCAGTAGCCCACCTGTCTGTAAAGGGAAATAACTTTGGCAGGATCAGGATCTTTATGGAAGCTCATGAATAAGCAGTCTTTATCCTTTCTTTGTGGAAAGTTTTCCCTTTATATGCAAATAGCATTATCTAAAAAAATGAATTGCTTCCTCGAAATCGGATTTCGCTCAGAGATCAGCTGATTTTTATATTTCACAGGTGAAGTTTTCTCACTTCTGATTGTGTATTTCCCAGAAAATTTTGATCACAAGAAATGCTTTTAGCTTTACTTTGGAAAATAATAGGTGTATACTTTGCTATTTTCAGCCAATAATCCTAAAGAAGGCGGGCACAATAACCAGAATAACTGACATGTTCAGTGAATTGTGAGAATGTGGAGGATCATATCCAATGCCTTGAATTTATCCTCACAGTTTAGTTGGCAATGGTAATAAGGAGGTAAATAGTGCTGTACAAGGAGGTTTTTATATGTTTATATGCCTGTTGGTGAACTGATTTCTGTTATTTCCGAAGTTGGAAGATTGAATTTTGCAAGCTTCTTAGTCTTTGTAGATCAGTTCACCTTGGTAGTTATTACATGGGTATTAATTATATGTTCTTATAGTCCTTTAGCTAGGATATGACCATGGCATTTATGCAAATTTAAACAGTCATAACAGTCATAGCTCTGAAGGGAAATGAAGGAAACAACAGATGAGTAATTAATGGAAGAATTAATATGGACTTAACTCGAAGATTAAAAGCTTGAATCTGGAAGTGACAGATTCATGGAGTGATATAATACCATGCTTGCTTAGATATACTTTGTGGGGGGGTGTCAGGGTGGGGAGTAAAAGAAGGAAAAACATTTCCCATGCTTGGCAAAGTGTAGAAGTACTACTTTTAGTGGTACTCCATTACATTTCTATGAAGCTTGCTTGAAAGGCAGAACTAAAGGTCAACTTACTCCTGTATTGATAAGGCATGAGTTGTGTGAGATTAAACCAGCTGGTTGTAACATGGTGTTTATCACACCAAGGTGGTGTGATGTGGGTTCCATCCCTGTATTGGCCAGACACTTAACAGTTGGACTTGTGGGTCCCTTCAACTCAGAATATTCTGTGAGAATGTCTGGCCTGCTTTAAAACTCCATTTATATGGTGAGCCTTCTGAATTTCCCAGCCTCACACAGGCAGGGATAGTGCAGGCAGCAGCCCAGGCCCACTCAGTTAAAGGTTTTGAAGAAAGGTAGGTGTTGGTAGTCTGCTGTGTTGCTTGGATGGCTTGGAATTAGTCCATCTGTTCACCTTCCTCATCTGTTTGCTCTGCCAATGTCCAGATCCAGCTGTGGACATGCACTACTGATGTGGTTGGTTCAGGCCCTGCATGTGAAGAGCTCAATTAACAGATGTGCAGACAGCTACCAGCATGCCTGGCAAGCTGACCATGAGGAGGGAGGACTTTGGAAACTGAGGCTGGAGAAGATGGTCTAAGAAGTTCCAGGAGAAAATTTATTTTTTATTAATAAATTTTGCTGATTTTTCTATGTAGCCTTTGAAAAATGAGGGTGGCCTTATGTCTGAAGTCGCCCTATATTTGAAGTCACCTTATATTTGGGTTGGTATGGTAGTTCTGGCTAGATCCATGAGAATGGCCAGAGTCATAAGGATGAACCACAATGAGGTGGAGAAGAAAGCATTCAAAATTTGTTTTGGCAGAAATTGGTTTATTAACTCTGTTTAGAATTGCACAAGACCTTAGCTTGGCTAACTTGCTATCTTTGTTAAATATGTAGCTTCCCAGGAATAAATCTGGATGAACTGTCTTAGTATTGTTTAACTCATTTTTTCATACTGAAAGCACAAAAATTGTGCAATTGCATATATTGGACTGAAGAAATATATAAGTTTGCATTTCCCCATGAAACTCTCTTTTCCAGAAAGAATAAAATCTACAGGTAGAATTACAGGTTTTAGGTCCTATATTGAGGGAAATGGAACTATTTTCTTTGTTAGGCCCTGTCGCTCTCAAAACTGGAACACAAATTCAAACAGCAAAAGCTGAGAGTGATATATTTATGATAACATTTTATGAACATTGATACAAGAACAAGAAGTCAAGGCTTATTGGAGGTTAGGATTTTTTTGTTTTTTCCCTTTTCTTTCTGTCAGGGAATTTTCTCCCATTTGTTGCCCAACAGATGGGAATGACCGATACATACGAGACAGAGGATGTGGCTTGGGGAAGGGTGCATTTGGCTATCCTCCTAGCTGTGGGGCTTTCTCTTGGGAAGTACAGAGATACTGCGAGATTTTGGACGGGAGGTCAGGGGGATGGGCTCAGTTCCTCGCTCTCGCTTGCTCTCAGGACCAGAGGGGAACAGTGGAGTTGCTGCTACTGCAGGGAGAATTCTCTGCCACCGCGGAGTCCAGCCCTTTACTGCTTCTCCTACAGTGAGTGAGCCTTTGCTCGTAAGAGCAACCATTTCACTGGGACCTTTTTTTTGTTTCAACACCTGATCCCACTGGAAAGGACCCTCACAATCTACTCTGGTACTGTAGGGGAAAACCCAGGACCCCAACCCCTTCCCCTCCACCACCAAGGGAGTGTCTCCTGGCTGTTGGCAGGAGCCCAGCTGCCGCTGTCCAGCCCTGCTCTTTTCTGCTGCTGCTTCGGGTTTTTGGCTACACTTTAACTTGAGATCCTGTGTCTGCCCAAGCCCCCACCACTCCTGCTATTGGCTGCAGAGTTTCTGCTGCATTTTGTTTGCCACCCGGGGATCTGCTCTCCTCTGCCGTTCCAGCTGCTGCTCCGAGGTTTGTGCTACAGCCCATTTTGCCATGTGGAGGGGCACCGTGACCAGCTGCCCACCGTGAGTTTGTGAAGAAAGACCCTTTTCTATCTCTTCCCCCCGCAGCGCTGCCATTTACCAGTGGAGATGCAGCTGGGCTCGCACCACAGCGCCCCCTGCAGCCGCGGGGGCATCATTGCACCTGCCGTGCCCAGCTGGGAGCCAACAGCGCCCCTGCCGGTTGTGACCATAACTACACCAAAGGGGAAAGCACCTGGCAGAGGAGAGAAGCCTCTTAACGGGTTTCTGGTTTTTTGTTTGTTATTGCTGCCGTTGTGGTTGTTTGTCTTGTTACATATATACTAGTAAAGAACTGTTATTCCTTTTCTGATATTATATACATATTTCCGGTATTATATATATATTCTGATACACAGGGCCTGAAAGCCACATAATTTCAAAGTTGTAGTAATTTGGAGGGAAGGGGATCATATTTTCCATTCCAAGGGAGGTTCCCCCCTTCCTTGGCAGACACCTGTCTTTCCGACCAAGACAAGGCCCTCTTCAGTGCATCAAACAGATTGCTTGGTGCAAATAGCCCACCTATTCTTCCATCTGCAGCAACTGTTGTTAGATTTACATTAACTAATATCTCTTCATATACATGACTGAAATACATGTATTGATGTTCATGGCAGTATTTTCTGACTGTAAAAAGTCTTTCATGGGGGAAGAATATGACTCTGAGCAGTCAAATGGGCTAAAAGTGTATATGGAAAACCTCAAAGATACAGGAGATTATAGGCTTAGAGATTTGACAGTTGTCTTCTCATTAATACATTGTATAATTTAACTTTGACATACAGTAGACTTAAGTAGGTTCAAGGTCTATTCTTCTTTCCAAATATAGGAATGAATCAATGAAGGCTTTGGAATAATTTAAAGAAAGTTAATCGTACAAGGGGAAATTAACAGCAATTCTCTGTCTCAATACACAGTTGTAGAGGTAGTTTACAAAAATCATGTAGTCAACTCAGTTCATTTTTTATGATGTCTGTTAAAAATAGAGATGCTCTCTGTGAGTAAAAAAACTAGAAAAATTGGTTTTGAAGTAGTCTATGGACTTTTAGAGGTAGAGAGTGTAATTAAGAGGTTATCAGAAAGTAATTCATTAGCGATTCAATTTAAAAGGCATAACTAGGGTATAATTCCTCTGGCCTGTCTTGTTATTATTGCTATGTTGAGAAACCAAAGAGCTGTCCCTTATATCATGGGTTTTGTGGTATAAAGGAAAGTATTGGGTGGTAAAATTTTCAATTTCCAGGTCTATGGTAGTCAAGTGTTTTTCTGTTATTTTTCTAATGGACTTCTACCCCCACACCCCACATACCCGCTACCCATTCCACTATGAACTTGTAAAACTTAAGCTTTGAATATGATTTTTATAAGCAGAAGATGAGGAAGAAAGCAGTGCTGCTGGTCAGCATTGTAAAGCTTTTGGCATTACCTTTTACAGTGAGTTGAAGTTCAAGTAGTTGTGTAGTGTTGTCTGTATTGTACATGGGCATCAATTATCAATCCATTGCTCTCTTGCTATAAAGCTGACCAAAGTTTTCACCTAGATTATGCATTGTTGACTCAGTTGTTTGGTTTTTTTTAAAATCCTCTATATATTTTAAAGAATTTTCAGTAAAACTGAATGTAGTGATATAAGAATAGAATTCCTTATACAAATGAACAAACTGTTCTGGCAATACTCACTCTTGGTTGCAAATGCAAAGGTAATGAATGGCCACTATAGTCTGTTTCCCATCTGGTTTTAACAGTCTGTTTCTTTTTTATTTTCTAAAATGGGCCTCTATTTAGCAAGTTTTTACTTTGGTAATTAATGAAGCACTATCATTTTCTAGTATACATCTGTAGAGCTTTTTTGATTGTTATTGTGCCGCCAGGCTTAGGACAGCATCTTGAGTCAAAGCCAAAGATAGCTTTGAATCATTTGGTATTGAGGTACTAATGAGCTCTGCAGACATTTCAAATACAGTTTTTCCATTTTCAACCAGGTGTGGCTTAATTCACTCTATTTTTCCCATAAGCAATGTGATGTCCAATATATAACTTTTTCCTCATACTCCAAAAATGTTTCCAAAAGGCTAAAATCAAGCTTTTTGCAATACGGAAGAGACTTTGCTGACTTCTCTTTTCCTAGTGTTAGATTACTGTCCATTTCCACCCTGAAATTTGATGGCCTGAGAATATTTTTTCCTCAAAATCTCAGATCATGAACTGTACTAGTTTGTAATTCTGATTTATGTGTATGTTTACTACCCTTAAAAGCTGTTCATGAATCAAAGTAACAAAGCTATTTCTAGAAGGTTAATACTCAAGGATAATTTTCCTAAATTCTAGCTGCAACTGAGAACAAATTACACTCAGATACCAAGGAAAAAAATTACAGATTTAATACTGTAGGGAAATCATTGAAGTAATTGTAAATAAATTTATCAGGAATTAATTCCTCTTGATTGATGTGCTAAATGGAAGCATGTGGTGCATTAATAATGGCTTGAATAAATCTTGGTAATATTTGCTTCTGCTTCTTAAGAGAATGTGTGCATGTTATGCTGCTGTTTAATTTGTTTGCAGCCATATATATTTAAACTGTAAACTTTGTCTGCTAACATCTCTGTGCACATATCATAAGACTTCTGTTCTTTGCCCCAGCACCAGGAAAAAGGGTGAGAGTTTTTGCCTCAATATTTTTGACTCATTCCAAGAAACATTATTTTTTCAGCCCCGATTGCCAGAAAGTGTTGGCTCTGCTATTTAAAGCAGTTAGCAAGTTTTTTTCAAAATTGGTATATAGTCAGTATCTTATATTAGTTCAGCATGTCCTTTGTAGCCTGTTCATTTTCTTCAGAAAACATTCAGGCTACAGGTTTGCTTCCCTAAGATGTCACCCAAACTCATTCTATGGTTTTATTTCCCATGTGGCAATTCTATGACATTCATTATGGTAATCAGTCCAAGGGTGATGAAATTTGGGATTTGATTTTTCTCTTGGGGAAGTCCACAGGTTTTGCTTCAGATCAAAATTGAGAGCCTCCACGTGTCCTCTTGGTATAAACAGATAATCCCACAAAGCACCTGCATCTGCTAAAAATACCTCATTGAAGCAATCAAGACAACAAATCCTTTGATAACGTAGTAAAGAGGATGGCTGTCCTGTGGATATTTCCTTGCAGATGTTTCCTTTAGTACAGTCATTTGAAGGATTAAATATAGTGGAGAAGTTTCTTTCATTCCTTTACTACCAGCCCAGATGTCTATCCAAAATGACAAATGCTTCGTTAAAAGGACTGCATGTACAGATATCTTAAGGGTACTTGAGAATCTTCTTAAGGACCTCCATATACCAAGAAATATTTTTTAATCAACTATCTGTCTTGAATTAAAGGAATTCCTACCCAAAGAAAAATAAACTCACATAATGATTATGTTGTGTTACTGCCATCATTCATGGGGTTTTTCCCATAGATAAAAGGTACACATATTGGAATTCAAGGTGACGCGTTTTTCTATCTTTCTGGTTCCTATTATCACTCATAACAGAATAACATGCTGTTTCTTTGGGTTTGGTTTTGTTTGGTTAACAGAAGCACAAGAAATTAACCACAAAATCTAAAAAGGGAAGTTTAAATGTATTTTTTATAGGAGCGGATCTGTAATAAAAACAATAAAACCCGGTGTTTAAGCTTTATAGAAATAATTTAATGACCAGCTGCAGCAATAAACACCTTTCCGTTTTGATTGGGTCTTAACTCCTCCATCCAGTGATTAATTGCTAAATGAAAGACAAACACATTACATTATACCTTAAGTGTAACATCCTGTTTTAAAGATTCCACTAGTACAGTTTGAATGTTTTTGATTCTGTTCAGACTTTAAAAGGATATTTTGAGGATCCTCCATTTATTATTACTCGTTGCATATATTCATGTCCAAGGCAATAACTAGCTAGTATTTTGTTTCTCATATACAAGTTTGACCTTACTTGCATTTGTATTCCTCTTAGACAGAGAGTAATATTGTGGTGCCACAACCTTGTTTTTGAAACACCATGGAAAATAGAGGATGAAGATTGCATTTTATTTAAAATTTGGGGAAAATTAGAACTTCTTAATAGAGTTATGTCACTGGTTCCTATGCAGTATGGAGCATACACTATTATTAAAGTCATACTCATTACAGATAACAAAACAACCACTAACAGAGTGATTTTAAAATATTTTGGATATAAGCTAGATTTTAGCTGATGATCTAAGAGGGGAATAATGATAGTCAAATCTCTAATTTATCTACTCCTTTTCTTACACAATTAGGCTTCCTTTCCTGAGGAAGCATGAAAAAGGGGCTGTGTGACACTAGCAGCAAGAAATCTGGAGTGCATTTGCTACAGCAAAGGTTGTAACAAGAACTTCATTTGGATTTTTTCGAATGGCATTTTATTTCACTTTGTGTTGCCACCTCCATTTGAGAGCATTATCTTGAATTCCTTTACAGAATCACAAAAGGGTTGATGTTGAAAGGGACTTTTTGAGGTCCTCTGGTCCAATCTCTTTGCTAAAGAAGGGTCACCTACAGTCAGTTTCTCTGCATAATGTCTTGGTGGATTTGAATATATGCATCAGAAGTGGCAGATTCCACATCCTGTTTCAATGCCCAGTCGCTGTCACAGTAAAAAAGTGTTTCTTGATGTTCAGACAGCACATCCTCTTTGTACCTGTTGCCTCTTTTCTGTCACTGGGCACCACTGAAATGAACTCATCGTTCTCTTCTTTACACCCTTCAGGGATTTATATCCATTGATAACATTCACCCTGATATGACTTCTCTCCAGACTAAACAATTGCAGCGCTCTCAACCTTTTCTCATGTGAGAGGTACTCCAGTCCCTTAATCATCAAAGTGGTCCTTTGGTGGACCTGGCCTTAATTAGCTCCATATCAAATTTTATTTTATTGTTCACAAAAACATTTGTTCTGGGATATGTCTTCCATGAAAAATCAGCACAATCTAGCAATTATTCCTTTAATGGTTTCTCTGATGAGCCCATCCAGTGAAACAATAAATTCTTGAGTGGGAACAGGATAGAGGCAAGTCTGGGGATAATTTCTTCCTTTTAATTTCCTAGTATGTTATCATAAAATGGCCTGGGTTGTAAGGGACCTTAAAGATCATCCCCGCACTGTGCACAGGGATACCTTGCACTAGACCAGCTTGGTCTGAGCTCCATCCAGCCTGGTCTTGAACACCTTCAGGGATGGGCCATCCACAGCTTCTCTGGACAACCTCTGGGCAACCTCTTCCAGTGCCTCACCACCCTCACAGTAAAGAAACTTTTTCCTAATATCTGACATAAACCTACTCTCAGTTTTAAGCAATTCTTCCTTGTTCTGTCAGTATATGCTCTTGTAAAAAGTCCCTTTCCATCTTTTTTGTAGGTACTTTCCAGTACCTACAGCAGCATTTACATCACCCAGAAGCTACCTTGTCCTCTCCAGGCTGAACAAACCCAATTCTCTCAGCCTTTCTTCATAGGAGAGGTTCTTTAACCCTCTAATCATCTTGGTGATCCTCCTCTGGACTTGCTCCAACAGGTCAATGTCCTTCCTGTGCTGGGGTCCCCAAAGCTGGACCCAGTACTCTGGGTGAGGTCTCACCAGAGAGGAGCAGAGGGACAGAATCCCCTCCCTGGCCCTGCTGCCCACACTGCTTTGGATGCAGCCCAGGACACGTTTGTCTCCCTGGGCTGTGAGTGCACATGGCTGGGTCATGTCCAGCCTCCCATCCACCAGCACCCCCAGGGCCTTCTCCCCAAGGCTGCTCTGGATCTGTTCATCCCCCAGCCTGTGTTGGTACTGGGGGTTGCCCCTACCCAGGTGCAGCACCTTGCACTTGGTCTTGTTTAAACATCATGAGATTCCCATGGGCCCACTTAATCTTGTCCAGATCCCTTTGGATGGCATCCCATCCCTCAGGTATGGCAGCTGCACCACTCAGCTTGGTGTCATTGACAAATTTGCTGAGGGTGCCCTCAATCCCTTTGTCAGTGTCATTAATGAAGATATGAAATAACACTGGTCCCAGTACAGACCCCTGATGGACACCACTTGTCACAGATGTCCTTTGGGACTCTGAGCCACTGACCACTACCCTCTGGATGTGACTGTTTCAAGGAAGTGACACGTCAATCATTAATGTACGTTCCTTTGCTAAGCCTGCTTGCTTGCTGGGTTTTCTGATAGCCACCCCAGAACCCAGAGTGAGTGGAACTTGAAATATATATTTATGAACTCAGAGAAATGAGGTGCTAATATCAAGATCCATAGCAGCTGGCTGACAGCAGCCTGCTGGAAGCAAAAGGTACCAATCTTATAGAGTGAGATCTCTATAGAAATCTAGAGCTTAAGGGTAGTGTTTAGTAACCATCCAGTTGAAAGACAGGTATAGTAACTTTGGCCACTGGGAGAAATAGGTTAGGTTGAGATAAATCTTTCTATTAATTTCATGATCTAAAAGGAAAGACTTGACTAATCTAATTTAAATTGCAACTAGGTGAAATTAACTATGTTAAGGCTTTTGTAGTATATAGTAAAGGTAATGTAAAATAAAAATCAAATTCTTTATGCCTTGAGGTACAAGATTTTTAGAGCCAAAATCAAACATTAGGTTGAATAATCTTTATCATTGGGCTTTAGAAATTGTTGTAAATTTATAGTTGTTAGCACCTACTGACATAGGTATTGTGATTTGTCTGCTTTGTCCAGAAGAGCCAATTAGGCCATACAAACATTAATTGAGATGTTTAATTAGACTGTTCGTTTAGGTATTCAAATAGGAAAACCTCAGTCAAGCATTTAAATGATGTTAAAGACAATGGGTTAGACTATTTCTTAGCATTCTCTTGTACTTGGTGACAAATGTGTCTGCATTTGAGTAGAGTACGGTAGTGAACTTCTCAGCTTTAGTACTCAAGGGAATTGATGTCAGATATTTAGCTGCTTCTTAAAAGCCCAAACTCCTTGTTGTTAACAGCTGTTTATTGGTTCCCATCACAAGTGCAATATTATTAGGGATTTCTAAAAAGGGGGGCAACCTGAAACTTTCACTTATAAGAGTGAAAGAGTGGAAAAGTGTAGTTTAAATATGTATGCAAGAAGATGGAAAACAACCAAAAATACAAAAAAAATTCTAAAAATTCAATAGAAAAATATTTGAAGTCAAACAAAAATAATTTAAAGTCAGGATATCAGGTAAAATTCTTTCAAACTTTCTACTTTTTGGTAGAGGTTTGTTTAAATATTATTTAGATAAAATTTTTGCACATGATTTGGTGGATGAAATATGAAAAAAATGGTATCTTTTTGTGGTGATGAAGACAGATTTTACTTAAAACTTGTGTCTTCCATTACTTGTGTGGTAGTTTGTAGGTATCTTTATTTGTACTTCTCTATTTTTTGTAGAGATCAAAGCACTAAAACCAATCTAAAACTCTGTATGTGTGATCTTATCATAATATGAACTTTATAATCTGAATCCATGTAGTTAGAGATCAGCAAGACATGCATGGGACAGCATGTATAGCAAGTGGGACTTCATGTGTTTCATCCTATAATCACCTAATTTAGCTCTTGATGTTCTAGGTATGAGTGTGTCTGTGCAGAGAACATAATGTTAGGAAACCAATTCACTGAGTTTTGATATACATTTGTATTACAAGCACAAATGATCCTGCAGGATACATTATCCTCTGTCAAGCAAGGTTAAAATAGGTTTTTCATGCTCAGTTTTCATCATGTTGTGTGTTAGATTCTAGACCTTTAGAATTATATCTTGTTTTTCAGACTTTTCCTTGAGTGTTCTGTTTCAGTCTGTTTTTTTTAATATCTTAATATCATTTCAACTGAGTTATAATGTAAAATATCAGCTAGTTTCAAATTAACAAAAACCATGAGGCCTGTGTTAGCATTTCAACCATTACAGAGAAGACTTTTAGATTTAAGTTAATGTTTACATGCATAATAAGTATTTTGATCCTTGTTATTATTTTCTTGGGTGCTAGTCATTTTTCTGCCTTATATATTTTGCACAGGGTATTAAGGGAAATATACCATTGATAAAAGGTTTGTTAAGTTCAAGTATTTCAGTAGTTCTCATTACTATAGACATTCCTGAACTTGTATCCATTGATTATTCCTGTGCAAAGTCATGGTGGAATCATCCATTTAATAGTATGCAGTGAGAGCAGTGCAAAAACAGTTGTAGCTTTTGAACTGATGTGGGAAAACTGCTAAAAATAAATGCTCATCATATCAACAATTCTTTTAAGTAGTGCGTAGAGAAGTTGAAAATATAAATTGACAACAGTCAATTTAGAAAGCTTTCAGGATAACTTCTATTTGTCCGTTTCAATATTAGCTGCCACAGTGTATAGTGTAACAGGGCTGCATGTGAGCCAGCTTCTTGCCTGCCCTGAAAGCAACTGGTGAAGGACTGGCCCAGTCCCCTGAGGCTTTCCTGGGAATCCTCAGGAAGCTAGGAGGGAAAAAAAAGATCACATAATCTTGCAGTTCTCAACTTCCGGGGGAGTTGGGGCAGAAAAACAACTCAACAAATGCCTGAAGATTTCTGACTTTGTCCAAGACTGTGGGTGTCCTTTTCCCTCCACTATTTATTTATGTTCAGTAAAACTCAAATGTAGCTTAGGAAGTGGGCCAGTTACTGCTGTATTGAAGAATATTATTAGTCCATCTGATGGTTTGGAGGCAGACAACCCCCTCTTCTCCTTCATTCCCTTCGTAACGCACCTGGCCGGTTGTGCAATGCTACCCAATGAACAGCTGCTAACAATGAGGAAATTGTGCTCATAAGAAGTAGCACAGGATCTGATGGTTAGTGTCTGGGGAAAAATTGAAGCATTAGGGAGTTGTTTCTTGCCAGGATTTTTTTTTCCCCAGTTGAATAAGTTGACTCTGTGTTGAATTAAACACTTTTTATCTTCTCTGTTTATGACTTTGTGGAACGGGTTTCTTTAGAGGTACTCCATTTCCCCATCATTTCCTCTCCTCCTTCTCCTTTTCCCTTTTCTGCTCCCTCCTTCATAATCCATCTGGGAGGATTAAGGATTTTACAACTGAAAAATGTCTATGCATTGGGATAACTATTTATAGTATGATGGGTAACTTTTACTAGCAGTAATGTTTGTCTGCATTAATATTACCCATATATGTGTACATGAGTATATGGATGAGAATTAGTGTTTGGACTACATTTTACAGAGAGTGTGTGTATGTAGCAAGTATCTCATATAGCCTCTCAAGACATTCCCATCTACTGAATGTCCATCCTACAAACATCTTGTAGTACTTTTAAAAAAACCCTAAAAGCCAAGAAACAAAAAATTACAGGAAAACCCAACACAAAACCAAAATGGAGCAGCAAGACTTAGGCATTATTGAAGTTTAGCTAATAACATAAACAATTCCATCTATGAAGGGAAGTCAGTTCTTTGGGCTTGAGAAAGTTTACAGAAACTTCTAAACTCTGGTGTTCTAATTTTAGGAAGTCTGCCATTCTTCACAACCTGAATTAGGGATATGCCTCCGGAAGAGTAGTTGAAAGAATCAATATAAATAATGAACATAATTAATAATTTTCTTTGATATCTATGGAATTTGTACATTGAATCATGTCTTCAGACTGGTAAAGTCCTTTAAACAAATTCAATTCAGTGTGGCTAGGCAGGACTTTTGGAAGCAGTATTTTTACCACTCTGTGTGAAAGTTGCTGGTTTTTCTCTTTAAGAGTTTCAATTGATTTAGATGCTATCAAGGGACATATAGCAATCACTATTAATTTATGAATGCATTATTTTAGTACCTATTTCTCTGTTGGCCTTCCTGTTTCATATGAAAATGATCCAACTGGAATACTCTGTCACAGTTTTATTTTTCACATTGAAATAATTCTCACCAACTGACTACACTTCTATAATAGCATAAGAAAGTTAAAACTCTTTCTGGATTGATAGTATATCTGCTGTAATACAAACAAATGTGTACGCTGTTCTGTACAGAAATATGCAAAAAGAGATAATTTTATAAAATCTGTTATAGCTGAAAGAGTTTTCAGGAATGAACAGAAAACAAGTGATCAGTAGCAGGCATGATTCATCATCTATTTAGCGATGGTCATGGTAAAAAAAATCTACTAGAATCACTTGAAATAAGACTCATTTTCTCAGTTCTTCATCTTGAAATAGCCTACCGACCCCATCCAACAGAAAGCTGCAAAAAAATATAGTGAAATTAGATCTCTTCTCACCTCTTTCTGCAATGAGGAAGAAAGGAGAGTACTTGTGATTTCTGAAGCTAGTGGCTGAGGCACCATTGAATGAGCATTCAGCCTTTTCCTGAAGATCTTGATGTTGTGCTTATGGGCTGAATTTCAGTGAATTTTCTTGTTCTTGTAACTTGCGAACCTGAATGTAGCCAGTCCCGAAGTAACTGTGAACACTTTACTTGGAAATTTGCACTGAATCTGACATATTTAGTCATAATTATGGCTGCTGGTTCACAATATCTGAAAGTGTTCCTTAAAACAAGCAGACTTCCTTGAAATACCTCCAGGTGCCTTCAGAATTGGAATTTCTGATCAGATCAGAAGAATCCATGAGTATCGTGCTGTGACCAAGGAAGCAAGAAAACCTGAAATCAGGCATCCCAAGCCTTTCTTTGTTGATGTGATTTAGGCCAGTCACAGAGAAAGCATTTGAAGCCTTGAGGAAGTTCTGGCTTTCCACATAGCTGATGAAAAGTAATGAGACCATCTGGCCTTCATAACTGAAATCGTCTACGCCAGCCTCAGAGAAGACAACATTCCATCATTCCTAAGCAAGCCTAGCTAATTTTGGAGAAGTGTACATTCCATGCCAATGCCCTCATAAATTGTACCTGCGCTTTTTCTTATCTCATGTTCTGTCTCTTTGTTTTAGCAAGATTGCAGAGTAGTTGATGGGAACTCACTCTCTGTAGTATCTTGATTGTCTTAGAACATGTATACCATGAGTTGAAAGCAATTATGTAAGCTCCAAGTGAAATAACAAATGTCAGCTTCTTGTTGTTAATGTCACTTCAGTGTTTGACAGTGCATACAGCCTATGCAAGGTAGAAACACAATGTACATTCACTCTTCTAGGAGGTATAACATAGTATTTCAAAGGCTATACCCTTTACCTCACCTGGATATCTTTATTTTTCTTTATTATTCGGGACTTCCAAGAACAGCTGAACTCCACAGAAATGATGCTGTACAATTCAAGCTTGCAGTGGGACTTAGATGCAATGTATTTTCCTTAAAATATTATTTATTAATGCTAATATGTTTGAATTTTAATTATTTCAAGATATAGAATTCCAGACTAGATTATTCCATTTGTTCTAATGGTGCATGCTTTGTCTAACTCCACTGAGATGGGTAGAAATACTTTGGAATTCTTCAGTCAGAATCCAGTCTGCAAATGCCACTAGCTGCTGAGGTAAATGCAGCTGTTATTTTTACCTGCATTCTGATAGATAGATAGATAGAAAGAAAGAAAGAAAGAAAGAAAGAAAGAAAGAAAGAAAGAAAGAAATGGGGGGTTTTGCCCAACAATGTTTATTTTGCTTACCAAAAACTGGAAGAGGCTTTTTTTTTCTGTCACAGCAGAGCAAAACACATTTGAAGAAAAAAGTAGAAGGTTACTATGAAAGACCTTAGCAGAACAGATTTTGGTTTTGCAAAAAACCACTGCTCAAAAAATTTTTAGGCACTTGTCAAGGGCAGCATCGATGCTGAGGGATTAATCTCAAGATTGTAATTCTGTGATAAATGTATGTCAATTTCCAAAGTTTCCTGCATGAAGAATGCAAATAATTTAGCCTTATCAAATAGCAGCTAGTCCTCACTTTGCATAAGTCATGATTTTTATGTTGCTGTGGTGTTTTTCAAACATGAATCATTGTTTTGAGCATTCCTACTTAAAAATTTTTATACTTCATGGTTCCTTCCTCTTGGTCTTAAGATTCTGTACTAGCCTTTCTGATCTCAATTTCCTCAAGGACTCTTGTTAGGTATGTATTAGGGTTGGGCATATTTTATTATGTCTTATAGAGGCACATTTACATATGCAAACTCACCAGCCATTGTTGCTCATGCAGTTAGACTGACTGAAGTAAAGAAGAACATTTATCTGAATAGAGGCATTCAAAAGAACTCCCAAACATCCCAGGTATGAAATTTAATCTTATTAGCACAAATCTGGTTTGGGGCTGTATGAGAGAACCTGCATGCATCTGTTTAATCCCTGGGGTTTTTACATCATTTCTCTGAATTAAGTCAATATGATCCACACTTCCCCCCTCCCCCCTGTTTCTTTTGAATCATGGGAAAGTTTAAGATTTTACTTGTGATACATTTAAAAGATCAATCCACAGCAAGTCTTCTGAATGAAGTTAATTGTACAGTATACTTCAGAACATAAATAATAACAATAAACAAATAAATGAAAACAAACAAAATAATGCAAACAAATCTATTCAGGCATCAGGAAAAGAAACAAACCTTTTCAAGTATCATTGTTAGAAGAACCTGATGACTTGGTCTCTTCAAGAAAATGATGATTTTCAAAAAGTGAGAAGAGCAAGTCAGGCAGGCTGGGAACCTGATAGGACACACCATCCCTTACTTTCTTTGTCTTCCTGACTGTTACATCTCATTAAGAATTATTTTTAATACCAAGAAGTTTCAGAGTTTTAGCTGTGCAGTCTGTTGACTTCAGATTTACTCTAACAACGTATGCTTGGTTGTCATTTGTGTATGTATTCAATCCCAGACTGCAAGGCTACAAAATTCCTTTTGTGAGGAAGCAGTTGAGATGCCTCCCAATGTGTACTGGTGGCACCTCACACACAAACGGCTGTCTGGGGGACCTCCTTGTCCCTTCTCTTTCCACTCCTGGCTTTACCCATCTGATCTGGCTGAGGCCTGGAAACAAACTGAATTATCCCTGTGATGGGCAACAGCAGAGGAGAGGTGCTAGATCTCCACAGCCCCTCTTGCCTCTGCCTGGTCCCTTTAGAGCTGCTCTGGCCTCAGGGTCATGATTTTGAAGGCTGCTCTGGGGGTAGTTGAGTAATGGGAATTGAATTCTACCCCTGGCTTTCCCTGTGTAGCATGATCATCAAGTTAAAAGCAATGAATACTTTAAATTCTTCTTAGAGTCAATCTTTAAAATCATATTTCTCACTCCTCCCCGATATGTTACTTCAAGAAAGAGAGCATGGAGAATTATACCTAAGAGGTCAAATTTAGATTTTCTTCTTTCATTACTTGCAGCTTAGAAGTAAAAGCACAAGGAGTGACATTCTGTTAAATAGCTTGGAATGCTTTTGACACTTTTATTTCAAGCAAGACTGGAGAAGTAAAGCATCATGCAAATCATTCAACACTATGAATTTGTAACAAAATTCAGAATTACATCTTACTCTTTATAGGCTTCCTTTTTATGATTTTTTTAAGATTCAGTACTGTGATACTTAAAAGACATTTAAATACACAGAGAAGTGTTTGTTTTGGCATGAGAGGACAATAAAAATGGTAATATATTGGCAAATAGATGAATACTAAATTACATAGAGACAAGAATTTGACATTCAAAGGCATTCAGAATCTTAAAAATTAATCACAGCATCACAGTATCACAGAATCACAGAATGGGTAAAGTCAGAGGGGACCATAGTTGGTCATCTGGTCCAACCTCCCTGCTTAAGCAAGGTCATCCCAGAGGACATGGCACAGAAATGTGCCCAGACCATTCTTGAATATATCCAGTGAGGAAGACTCCACAATCTCTCTTGGCAATCTGTTCTAGTTCTCAGTCACTTGCAAAGTAAAGAAATTCTTCCTCATGTTCAGGTGGAATTTCCTGTACCTCAGTCTCTGCCTGTTGCTTCTTGTCCTGTTGCTTGGTACCATCAAGAAGAGCCTGTCTTCATCCTCTTGATATTCTCCCTTCAGGTACTTATAGACATTAATGAGGTCTCCTTTTAGTTGTCTCTTCTCAAGGCTGAACAGGCCCAGCTCCCTCAGCCTGTCCTAATAAGAGAGATGATCCAGTCCCTTATTCATCTTTGTTGCTCTCCATTGGACCTTCTCCAGGAGCTCCGTGTCTCTCTTGTCCTGAGGAGCCCAGAAGTGGACACAGCACCTGAGATGTGGCCTCACCTGGGCTGAGTAGAGGGTCAGGATAACCTCCATCGACCTACTGGCAATGCTCTTGCACTTGAGGAGACCATTGGCTGCCTTGGCCACAAGAGCTCACTGCAGGCTCATGGACAGCTTGGTGCCCACCAGGACCCACAGGTCCTTCTCTGTAGAGCTGCTTTCCAGCAGTTTGGCCCCCAGCCTGTGCTGGTGCAGGGGGTTATTCTTCCCCAGGCATAGGACCCTGCACTGTCCTTTGCTGAATTCCAGGGAGAGAAGACAGTTAACCAGTAGGTGTTCTATTACTGAGAATTCAAATAGTAGCAGTCACATTGTAATATAGCTCTGAATTGAAAATTATACAGTCTTTAAAATAAAATTTGTTCTGCTTCAGCCTCTCAATTATCAGCTTATTTGTGATCACACACTTTTTTAATGTGTGGTCATCCCAAGGCTATATACATAGAATAGTTTTAGAACTCTGTATGCTCATCTTTCCATGTATGTATATATTTCATTTATTGAATAATATTCTGTGATTCTGGAAGTGCCTGGAACTGTAGAACTATGGCAGTTTGAGGCTTGGCTCTTTATACTGTCTCTAACAGGCCACACATTGAAAACCCACTGTTGTATAAGTATGACAATATAAAAAGCATCAAACATTTATTTCCTGCATTTTTAGGGGCCAAGTATATAAATGTAGCTATAGCCCTTTTTCCTGAGGTCAATTATTGGACAGTCTTTAGTGACTCCAAGAAATGGCTGATGTTTTTAAAGATGAGTTTTAAATATCACTACTTGCTGCTATGAAAGACTTACTAATACACTCATCACTACATTATTCCATGGGGAACTATGCATACAGAGGTTATTTGAGCAGTGTCAAATTTTCCTGGATAATCCATCTATTCATTTTGAAGGGAAAGTGCTCTCAGGTACAATTCTAAGGCATGAAGCATGTCAAAACAAGCTTTGTTTACTTGCTGAGTACCCAGAATCAGTGTTTAGAAGAGTGATTTTGTTAATCTCTTGGTAACAGTGGTCTTGCAGTCCTTGACCAGGTAAAAATATCACTTAAGTAGCAAGATGCACAAACTTCAGGATATCATCAAATCCTGGAGACAACCAAACGTGTTCAAACAGGAAGAGTTTTACTATAGGCAAAATTCAAATGTTACATCAGCTGTAATGCTCTTGAGGCCAATAAACATAATTTAAAAGTGAATTGGTATGTGGCGCTTTGGGGAGTTGTCCTCCCTCTCAGTTATGTTCCAGTGCAGTCTGACCATTTAGGGCTGTTCTCATATATTAATACTTGGCATTTGAAGACATAGCTTTTATATTTGTATTTATTAGATGTTCTTTTTCACATTACTTTGAGATTAATACCTGATCTTAAATTGGAAAGACATATTAGGTGATTTTTTCAAACTGAGTTGCAAAACATCTTCATGTTGGGTTTTTGCATTCTTACCCAGGGCATAGATTATTCCTGTCACCATATCTTTGGACAGAAGAGGAATAGTGAGTCAGCCACTTGCTCATGTAGTGAGAAAAGAACAGTTGTAAAATCTGCCTAATTGCTGAAAGAAATAAATCCTCTCTTGTTCCATAAAATTGGATGGCTTTTGCAACTTTGAAATTTACAAAATAAAATGCCTCTGGAGTTTTTCACAGCAAAACAGTGATTTTGGTGGGATTTGAAAGGATGCAGTAATCTGTCCAACTTTCACATTTCTTTGTCCCATAAGTCAGAAAACGTTCTCTCCAAACACTGCAGTAGCTTTGCCAGATGAAGTCTTCATTCACCAACACTGCTAAAACAGCAACACTTGGGAGTGAGTCTCCTCTGCATAAAGAGTCAGAAGCTCAGTCCATTTAGTTATATCAGAAAGGCCTTTTCTCTTTGACCATCTCTTTTGGTTCCATTCCTGAATGTATTTTTTTTTTCCCAGCAATATCGCTACCCTGTGTTTTCTCTGCTGAGTTTCTTTTTCCACTTGATTTCAAGCTCCTAGTCTGCAGATTGATGATCCATGATGAAATGTCTTTCTGGTTGTGAATCGTCTAATGCCCCCGTTTTCTTTCACCAAAAAAAAAAAAAAAAAAAAAAAAAAA
>VZSE01007212.1:383580-516900 GCA_013398275.1 Promerops cafer
AAAAAAAAAAAAAAAAAAAAAGTAATTAGTTGTATTACAAGCTGCAGTTTCATTGTATATTTTCCAGAAGCATTTTGATTGCTAAGAATGCGGCCAGGCAGTACAATAGATGCAAGATGAAAAGTTTATGAGTGAGTGGAGCTCTGTAAAATGATCCATGAGATCAATACAACTATTACCTGCTCTGCTGCTCTCTGTGTATTAGTGCATGTGACAGCATTCTGGCTGGTCTGATTCTATGACATTTCCCTGATTTTTGTCCCATCTCCCAAGACTGATGGGTCCTGCTCCTTGCCCTCTCTCTTCTCCATACATTGCCTAAACAGTAATTGCTTTTCTTATATAAACCACTAGCGTGTATGAACTATTAGCTTTTTCTTGTTTAAAGCAGTGATGGCCATTCTTGCTCTGAAATGACATCTCAGTGTGCTCCTTCTCTGCTCTTTTCAGTCTGCTTGAAATGTTTTGTGTGTCTTGCATGAAGTCAAACAATTCTTTTGATACTTGACCCTACAGATTACTGACAGCCCAGTTCTCCTTTATTTCTGATACTGTGTAACACTATCCTGCTCAAAAAAAATCTATTTAAAATAACATGATCCAGGAATTTAGCACGAATCCTGCAACTCATAGCCATGCTAAGTAGTATTCTGTTTCACAAGTGGTCCCTTTGAAGTCGGTTGAGTTACACATGCTTACATCATGTCTGAACTCAGTCCACTGTGTTTACAACATGCGTATTTGATATTGCACAGTGGGTGTACATAACTTAAAAAATAATAAAACTTTTATTACTTTGAGTAGTGTGCACATTAAAGAACAGATTTTCATTTGCATCAAGGCTCTTTGTGCTCCTTTGGCTATGCAAAAGGCCTTAAAACTGGCATAAATTCCATTAAAGACCAGTTGAAAAATCGCTTTTCACAGCCAATGCTGTGTAAAATGCTGCTGCATGTAAACCAAAATGGAGCCCTTCCCAACGGAGATTTTTTAATTTCAAGGCAATATTTTCACTTTTTTGTTCTATTTTCCTGTAATAAAAATACCATAGAATTAATCACTGCAACTTTTTTTTCTCTTACTTTTAATGTACCATCTTGTAGTAAACCTTCTATGATTAGCAGTTGACCTTTTTTATCTTTGTGTGTTTCAATCAAATGTTAGCACTTTTTCTATTTACCTGCAAGCAATGTTCATATAAACAGTAAAAAGGCTGCTTATTTCTTGAATTACTGCAAAGAAGCAAAACCAAAAAGGATTAAACCAAGAACATAATGCTAATGGGAATCTGTTTTTTTTTTTTTAAATTTATTTTTTATTTCTGGTTCTCAGCTTGGGAAAGGAAGGAAATGCATAAAAACATATTTTTGAAGAACATTGAGGTAGATTTTTATGTCTACACATTCTCAAATCTATACTCTGTTTTTAAGCTGCAGTTCTGTTCCATATGCATAAAATAAGCATTTAAGCAGCTGCAAAAATAATCTACTGAAGCTTCTGGAATCTGGACAGTCTGTGTTGATGGGCCAAAGCTCAATAAGGTGAAGGGCCTTGGGTCACAAAAACCTCTTGTAGAGCTCCAGGCTGGGAGAAGAGTGTCTGGAAGAGCTGCCCAGTGGAAAAGGACCTGGTGATGCTGGTTGTCAGCAGCTGAACACAAGTCAGCTGTGCCCAGGTGGCCAAGAAGGCCAATGGCATCCTGACCTGTATCAGGAATAGTATGGCCAACAGGACCAGGAAAGTGATTGTCCCCCTGTATTCAGCACTGATGGGGCTGCACCTCAAATGCTGTGTTCAGTTTTGGGCCCCTCATTGCAAGAAAGATGTGGAGGTACCAGAGAAAGCCCAGAGAATGGCAATGGAGCTGGGAAAGGGTCTGAAGCACAAGTCTGGTGAGGAGTGGCTGAGGGAGCCTGGAGAAAAGGATACTGAAGGAATACCTTATCACTCACTACAACTACCTGAAAGGATGTTGTAGTGAGATGGGGGTGAACTTCTTCTCCCAGGTAACAAGTGCCAGGATGAGAGGAAATGGTCTTAAATTGAACCAGGGAAGGTTTGGATTGGATTTTAGAAATAATGTCATCGCTGAATGTGTGTCCAGGCATTGGAATCAGCTTCCCAGAGAAGTGGTGGAAACATTGTCCCTGGAAGTGTTCAAAAAACATGTGGATGTGGTACCTGGGGATATGATTTTGGGGATGAACATGGTGGTTCTGGGATCATGATTGGATTCAGTGGTCTTAGAGGACTTTTCCAACCTTAACAATTCTATGACTTAGCTTCTACAGAAAAAAATAATAAATAGCTAGAAGTAGTGTAAGTGTATTAGTTGTTACCTGGTAAAGAAGTATCCCCTCTTAAAGATTACGTTGTATTTGAAACACTAGACAAGAACTTGTGGTATCTGGATCAGTTTCTTGACTGCAACACATTCATTGTTTGACTCTTGGTAATTAATTTAGTCTCTGTTCACCTCTCTATTGGTCTGTCAGCCTGCTTGTCCACTTGTCTGTTAATCCTTCTGCCTTGTAGAGGTGGTGTAAAGGTAATGGCACTTATGCTTTGTGAACAGGATTCTTCCTAATACCTGTAGGGATTTGCTAGAGTGGGAAAAAATGCTTTATGTTATTGTCAGTCTTCCCTGACTTTTCATGTTATTCTCCCCACCAGAGAAAAACAAAATGGCTATTGAAAATCTTAAGAGAGAACCCCTGCATGTGAAACCAGTATATATCTGTACAACCATGTTAGAAGATCTTTCAGTAGGGAGATTTCCTGCCTTGACATAGAATCTTTGGTTTCTGCTGCATAGAATGTTTATCCATACACAGCTAGTTTACAGCTGTTCTATATGGTTCCTGAATACATCCTTCTCATCTTCCTTATTCTTTTTTAACTTGGAAAATAGGCAGTGTATTGGAATTTTTTCTTTATGTGCTTTAGGCTACACTTAAACATTGAGGTCTCAGTAATTTATGTTTTTAATGGATAGGGGTTTTTCCTTTTGGGTAATTTTCACAGAGAAAGCTAGGTTGTCCAAACATATTCTGAAATACGTTGGGGGATTATGGTTTCAACACATGCATGCCTAGGGCCAAAGTATGAGTAACATGAAATTTTTTGTTCCATTCCATGAACAAACCACTGTTTTGTGGTGTAATACAAAACATATCTAAGCAGTTTAGATCACTATCAGGCATTACAACGTTAGGTTTTCTATTTATGTGACTACCCAAAGCTCATTAGAAACTCATTTTGTAGCTCTAGGGAAGTAGGAATAAAAAGCAGTGAAAAATAGTACATTGTATTCTGTTCTAATTATACTCTATTTACTGTACTTACTAATACATATCAAGTGTATAATTTTATAGTTGCTGAGCCCAACTTCCAAAATTCGTGAAGTCCAGGATTGTTCATAAAACTGTTCTGCATGAAGCTTAACTGTGTTACTTTGATTGGACAAACTAGCTTTTTGTGCATACAGGCAGACTGTTAATTGCTGGTGCCTTCAAGTAATACGAATGTCCTTGAAGTGCAGTGTTCTCCAGTTTCTCCTCTTCACCTGCTCTTAGGCCCACAAGAAAGTTGGTGGTTGCCAGGCCCAAAGGGATTATCAAGAGGAGACAGATCTGAAATATCAGAAAACACTTGCAAATATAAGAGCTCAGATTCTGGGTGTGGATTTTCACTATTCAGCTCTACACTCTGACTGCTCTTCGAGTCTCTTTATAAAAATCACACCAGTGCTCTCCTTAGTCATGCAGGCAGAGGTTTCACGTCTCCATCATACTAAGCTTGTGCATGTGGGAAGAATCTGATGTGTTGACATAAGGTATTGATGTATGAGAATGTGACAGACAGTAGAGCAAGGAAGGGGGCAGGGCATCTACTTTCTAAGGGACAGTATTTTTAATTGCTTCTTACTCTATTGTCAAGATTTTCTTCTAAACTACAGCTCTGTGCCCCCTCTGGCATATTAGTCTCAGCTTTTAATGAAAGGATAAATGCAGAATACAGCACAGAGAAGTACTAAAGATTCCCCAGTTAAGGGCAGAGAGAGGGAAAATAAATCTATTAGTTAACAGAAAAAAACAAGGTTTTGGGCAACCTAGTTAAAACCCAATTATAATCTTCATGCTGTTGCTCCTCACTTGGAATGACTTTTTGTAATAAAAGGAGAAGCTGCATAAACCAAACCAAAAATGATTGTTTGATTTTTTTTTTTAAAATGTAAAATGAACCATTTCCCCAATAATAAAAAGCTTATCTGTATGTGCATTAGTGGATTAGAAGCACACTTCACAGGTGGTGTAATACACATGTCTGAAGTACACTTAAGGCATACACTGAATCCTAGTGAGGCACACTCAGTCATGGCATATATTATAAGAGTATATTTAACAACATTCTAGGTTATATAACACAGTTTAAAATAAGACATGTAAGCTTGTTGTTCTAAGAGAACATGTGTTTTAGAAGAAAAGCTGTGCTTGAAAATGTTCCCTAAAATTCAGATAGAAGAATCCTTTCTTTATGCTCTCAGTGTAACATATTACAGCAATAAAAGGAAAAGACTATGATGTAGACTGAAAAAAATATGCCTGCTACGCAAAATAAATGCCAGTTTATTAGTCTGTCTTCTTGTGTATTTCGGTGCCCATACACCCACATATAGTGAGAAGATGTCATTAAATTAAACCACAGATATTTGTCCCCAGATTAAGGTCACTTTCACTTCTAGGCTCTCTTCTTATTTATTTTAATTAATGGGTGAAAGCTCTGTTTTTCTTCATCTTTAGCCTTCTTTCAGGCTTGCTGTTATGCACCTTGTTATAAATTCCTTGGCTTCCAATCAGGGTTTTATGAGCATGGAGGATTGTATTTAAAAATAAAGATTCTGAACACCCATATGTTTTGAGGTACAATTTCTTTCCTCAGAGGGTATGTAAAACATAAAACAAAAAAGCCTATTTTATTACAGAAATCTGAAAACAATCAATGAGCCTCTTGTTCAAAGTAACACCAGGTTTGCTTTAATTTTCAACAAATTCAATTTTCTTTAAAGTGCCGTTTATATGCCCATGTTGAATTATAATAGTTAGTAGTAATTTATTGGGGATATTATTCCAAGAATTTTTCTATCTTCTGCCTTTGACCGTAGGGATACAATAGCAGGGTACAAGGAATGTATGGTTTAGTATGACACAATATATAGTGCAGGAGAAAGAAAGTTTGTTTAGAAAAGACACACTGATTGCGTTATTTCAAATTAAACAAAAAAAATCACTTCCATAGTGTTTATAAACCATGAGGCTACTATCTACCATTGATTTTTTCCTTTTTTGTTCCCATTAAACTGTCTTCACAGCCAATGCATTTTCTTGCATGATTCTAGAAGAGAGTCATTGCAGCACAAAAATTAAGCAATTTTTGTCCCAATTCAAAGCTAGTGGTAACAAATAGAAAGTGTCTGCTGTGGGTTTTGGATGAAGGCAAGAATATTGTTTTTCTGCTAGTTTCTCTGTATAAACTAAAGGTTTTGTGACAGGATTTGGGATCTTCTTAATGTTATTTGAATCTTGAACTCTTTTAATCTTTCCAAGCAGAGCCTTGCTATTATTTTCTTGCAAACTTTTTGTGTAAGTATTGCAAGATACTGTTCAGGTTTTCACAGAAACAGAATCCACCAATTGCAATTTCTAAGACTAATAGTGTGAAAAGGTTTTATTGGGGTTTACTTTCTCTCTCCCTTTTTTTTTTTTTTTTGGAGTTGCCTGTTTTCATTTGAGTTCTGATTTAGAACTGTGGGGAAACTGATATTTACAAATCTTTTGCATGCCTTATGTCTGGCATCAGGACTTTGCCCCATGTCTTTGTAATAAGTCTCAAGAGACCATTGGAATGAAGAAATAATGCATCTTCCTTCCCCAGCCTTCTTCATGTGACTGGAATTGAGGCTGCTCAATTCTGTGAAGCTGAAATCTCATCCTTCGAGTTAACCTTAGTCCTTATGTGAGTGAGACTGACCAGGCAGAACTATTTTTGCTCATTTGGGGGATGTCTTTGCTCCTGATGATAGATTGCATTGATATTTGATGAACATGTTACTAAACACAAGACCGTTATTTGAGACCTGAGAAATATTTTAAAAACACCAAAACTAACAAATTGTAAGATTTATCTTAAAACGTCCTGTAGCCTCATACAGGGGTTTAGGGGATATATAGTGTTGATGGCCCTTATTCCCTCCCTACAAAGCACTGTTGTAGAAAAGGCCACAAGCCCTGGGAGATAAGATTCTATTTTCTATGGCCTCACAAAAATTTGACTACTCAATTTCTCTTTTGTCTTTCCTCAACTAGGAGACCATTTGCCTAACCTTTATCTTTGTGCATGTAAGACTTGCCATTTTTGGTTGCCAGAAACAGTAGTGCCAGTGCAGCTGATTTAGCAGTGCTAGGCCACCCAAAAGATCAGTGAGTTGGCTGCCAGCCTGTAGTCAGGTGTGCTCTGCTTGTAGATGTGCTCTTCTTATACTGCTGCCATCTTTCCAGTAACACATCATCACTCCTGCACTGTTTTGATGATACAGCATGTTTACAGATTGCTGGAGCAGCAGCACTCTTTGACAATGTGTTATTGCAATACATCGTGAGAGACTGCTATTCTCAGTGTGTTTTACTCCATGGGTGCTTTCATCTCAAGCAGTTCAGCTGATCTCAGGACTGCCTTTGGAAAATGTTGAGACAAATAAAACTCCATCTTTCTGATTGATAGAGGTGTGAAGGTGCCACATCTGAGTCACAGAGGGCCTTGTGGCACTTCTGTCTCTAATGGGATTTTTCACTCTCATATCCTCCGGAATCCCTGAGCAACAGTAGTTTGTGTTGTTTCTTGTTTTACAGTATAAATAAAAATCACTGTTTAGTGAGAAGTATTCTTGTTTTGTTTTAATCATTAGGTGGCTTTTAAGATGTGGGCAGAAGCAGGCATGAAAACAAAGGACGTCTCAGCTCCTAAGACTGGGAGCATGGTAGGAAAGAACAGCACTTTGGCATAGCACATTGGTGGTACAGGATAACATTTTATGTAACAGGATACAGACCACAGGGCAGGCAATTGGCACTGCAGGAGAGCACTTTATGTAACAGCAGAGATAATCAGCATGTGGCTGGCATCACGGCTTAGTAACACATACAATGAGATGGGGAACAGTTACATTCTTTCTCTCTCTCTCTCTCTCTCTGCCCCCCCAGGGGTTACTGCGGGGAAATCCCTTCTTCCCTCTCTGAATAAGTATGTGATATTAGATATATTTACTGGTGGAAGACAGGGATCCAATTCAATTGTGCTAAGCTTTTTATTTGTCTTAATTTATTTTTAAAAAACATGCCCTTTGCTCACTTGCTGCTGTTGGGGGGACAGACTAAACAATTCAAAGCTTTTCTAAGAAAAAGAGTGACTTTTTAATCATTGCAGTGAGCAGTAATTTTTGGCAACACTATTATACTACCAAGAGGCAATTTTAATAAAACAGTCCAGTGCTTCAGAAGCTCCTGAAGTAGTAGCAATTTTAAGGAAATATGAGGATATATTTCTTTCACTGCTTCTCTTTTTAAACCTTTAAAAGAAAACCACAGTGCCCCTTTGGTGCCTCTTAAGTGGACACAACTGTTGATTTAGAAGAAAGACGAGCTGGTCTTTATGGTTAAGCATTTCAGTCCAACACCCTCTTTTAAAAAGCTAAGTACTTTAAGGTTTTGTTTAAGGTTGCTCACTCAAATCCAGAGGGACTGTAAAACGTTGGCTGTGGAAAGACAATCTCCCCACACCAAGGTTTCTTTGGTAGGACTCCAGGAAGGCTTTGGGGCATCCTGATTTCTGTCCACTCTTTGGTTTATAGTATTTCCTCCTTGTCTACTGAATAGATGAACTATTTTCATTGCTTATGAACAAATGGCCTGATGTATGTTTTGCAATAGTTTTTATGCTGATGTAAATTCATGTATGCCAGCATCAGGGAAAGCAGAGCGAGTTACACTGCAATATCCATAATTTCTTATCAAACTAACTATCGGTTCTATTGGATGTCATGTTCTGATGGAGTCTCATAATTCAGTGTACCAGAACCTTTCAGATTAAATTGCACTCTGTAGTATTGAAGATTGAAGGGGTAGGGTAGAAACAGGGAATAATTTGTAATTATCTCTGGTAGTTCAATAGCTGTTACCTTTTGGAACAAATGATTTGTATACCTCATATCCAAAATCTGGAGCCTGTGCCTATGCAATCTTACACAGGCAGATACTTAAGCGTGCATTTCTAAATTTACCAGCTGATCATAAAACTGAGTGATTCATGTAATTACAGTATTAAGAATATTGGTTAAAATATGTAAGTATATAGTGCAATACATCAGTAATTCACAGAATTCCAGAATCACAGAATGGCTAAGCTTGAAAGGGTCCACAGGAGGTCATGTAGTCCAACCTCCCTGCTCAAGCAAATATCCAATGCTGATGCTAGTGAAAGAAATGTGTGAATGCCTGCTTGCAGCACTGTTCCTACTATTAATTGTAAAAATGTATGCAGAAAAGTATTACAGTGAAAATTTAAATCAATAGAAGTGACTCATGTAAGTTTATATTACATGCATGTAACACAATACTAATATACTGATGCAGCTGAAATCAATCTAAAGATGTGGCCATTTTGGGTAGCTCATTTTGGGTCAAATGCAACTTCTCTTCAAATCAAAGTTAAGATTACTATTAATGTGAATAAAATGTAGATTGTACTCTAGGACTGAAATCCTTTCTCTTCCCCTTCCTTGCAATCCATTTTTTGAGTCTCTATGCCTACAAATGTCCTCCAAACACAGTATGTATACATGCATATAATTTACCACACATAATTGACATGTTCATTTCAAAGTTCTTTGTCAAAAAGTAGCCCCCATATGAGGAACGCTCATTACCATTTAGAGGCTACATTAGTAAAAAAAAACCCAACCTTATTCTTAATGACATGTATCCAGCTGACAGTTTGAAAACCTGACAGTAAAATTTTTCCCTATTCATAATAAGGTCTGGTTTAGCCTCCTCAAAAATTGACCTACAGATGATGCCCTAATAGGAGAACTATCCTGGTTTTAAATCCAGTTATGTTTCTTGAAATATTCACCAGAGACAGAAAGAGTAGGGAAAATATATAAGTTTATTACACTTCAGTTACTCATGGCAATATCCCGTCTGTTATTTACTGAGAAAGGAAATTCCAAATCCTGCTTTAGGCTTCTGTCAGAGGTCTGATTAGGAAGTGGTCAGATGGACAGGCTTTGCTGGAAGGGTTACAGAGTATAGAACCATTGTAGCAGAATATGCTTGCACCAAGGATTTGTTCTGGTTTTTTCGAGGTACACAAGATTTGCTTCTCCTTCAGTCCAGAACATTCTAAATTAATAGATTTTTAGTATAAAATAGCAGTAGACAAGAATAGACAGTTCATTCACAGTTTTCAATAATATAGCTCTTCTATCCCATAAACCTTGTTTCCATCTTGCTCTTCTCTTCCTTATTTTAGTTTTCTACTTAGGCTTATTATATGAGCTAATGCATAGAAAGTTATCGCTATTGAAGTGCAATAAGGGTGATCTTTTATATCTTTCTTTTTTTTTTTTTTTTTTTTTTTTTTTAAGGGAAAACAAAAACTTTGAGGTTTCTGGCAAAGTTGTGTTCCCTTTTACATGATGAAAAATGCCCACTAGATGTGTAGCTCCAAGGACCCTTGTGCAGATTCAAAAATGAAAATATTCCAAGATGAAGGAGAGACACTGAAGCTTAAAAGAACAGTGATCAATAGAGATTTTTCTTTAAAAACCTAGTGAATGTTGTCTTCAAATTGTCTGCATTATTGAAGTGTGCTTGAAAATTTTCCCAGTTGTTCAGTTGTGTAAGAGATTGCAACTTCATAAACTACAAGCAAAACATTTTTACATGAAAAGGTATTTTTTTCAAGTTGCTAGCTTGTCCTACATTTTATTTCCAACTGTATAAATAGTATGGATCTTACCTGAAAATAAAAAAAAAAATATTAAAGCAATTTATGAAATTTATTTTTATTATGACATATATTTACAATTAAAGCTAGTTTGGTTTTTTTCTCTTGAAAAACTATTAGAAAACAGGATCTAATGGCAAACAATGTTTTCTTCTATTGCTTCTTAACAACTCAGGATTTCACTCAAGTCATATACCTTCTGTCCTCAGCTGCACTTTTGTAGTCCTGCTCTTTATGGTGGATCTAAATGAGAGCACTGATTTTGTATGTCAGTTAATTTAAAATTCTGTTGATTGGAAGTTCCAGAATACACCTTTTGGAGCCTATTGTTAGAGTTCTACACTTTATTTTAAAGGGATGTTCTTCCAAGTGAAGTAGTTAAGCTTAGATATCAAAGCCCTTGATGGAGGCTGTGACAAAAAGTTATGCTTCATAAACCTGTCTGTGAAAAACTAACAGTGAAATACAGTAAAAGCTAGTTTCTAACTAATCGATTTCTTGTCAGTTATAAGGGACGATTAGCATTAACCAAGAAAGTAGGTCTTTTGAAATGGAATTGTCAGCTCTTTGTCTAAGGAAGAGCCACACTTCTCCCCTCTTCCACTGTGGAGTGGAATTTCTTGTTATTTCTTTTTCATTTTCAAGTGACGAAAGACGTGTTAGTGCCAGGAGGATGAAAAGATGTTTTAGTGTTAAGTTTGCTTAGAAGCATAATGGACAACACCTGCATTTAAGGATTGGAATCTTGGTTTTTTTATCTAAGAACCACAACAAAATTTAAGAGGTTTTAAAATTTTTTGAGTCCTTCAGCATTAGTAGTTGAAGTGTAGTGATTTTAAGTCCTTTTAATCTAGTGCATTTTTTTCCACTTTTTTTTTTTTGGGGGGGGGGGGGGTTTTTTGGGGTTTTTTTGGGTTTTTTGTTTGTTTTGTTTTGGTTTGGTTTTTGGGGTTTTTTTTGTTTGTTTTGTTTTGTTTTTTAATTTCTATTTAGTCTGGGTGTAGTTTTATAGAAAACTCCTAAAATGCCATTGGCAAATAAAATTCCTGTGAATAGAAGTATTATTTCTTTTTCTTCTAACTCATTATAATGATTAGGGTATTAAGTGTGTAGAAAAATGTTCACCCAACAGCTTAGGACAAAAAGAGCAAAACACATTTCCTCTGCTGAGCCTGTTTGGTTTATGTCTCATTTGGTGGACAATACTGCATCTGACCAAAGGCTGTTAAAATACTTTTCTTTTAAACTGAATTCATCACTTATGCAAACACTTGATCAACCTGATGAATATTTATAGTAATCACTTCAAAACTTGAAGTATGTCATTTTAAATTGTTTTTACTTTTCTGTCAAATATATTTTTGTATTAGAGTGACTAACTCCAAAGAAGTGCTTACAGTGTAAAAGACATATTGGGGCTTCTTTCCTTTATTGTAGGAACCCCAAAGTAACCGTGACACCAAAACACAGCACAAATTTTAATGCTATCTGTGCTTACATGATTTCCTGTTTTTAACTCCTTTACTGTAGCACTGAAAAGAAAAATACTATTATTTTCTGTAATATAAATGCTTACTTCAGCATCATGAGAATACTTTTATTTTCAGAACTCTAAGAAACATGAAGTATGTGGCAAAGCATCTTAAATAGTACATGGAAGTCATCCTTCTTAAGTGATGTTTAGGCAAATCTTTTTATTAGATCAAACTTGTCCTTCCACTGCCAGCGGAACTTTATTATGACAGGAGCTAGTTTGAGAAAAAAATGCTTGTACTTAGGCCTGGTCCTGTTTCTGGTGTTTTTCTGGGTTTTAGGGGTTTTTTTGATAACCTAGTACTAATGAACATAGACCTATGTGTTTCATTCTTCCTGTGCAAATTGGGATAATCCTACTTCCTTTTTCACTATTTATCCATTTTATCTACTGACATGGAGAGCTTTTTGGAGCAGTTATTTGTTTTATATTTGTATTTTAACTGTACCAAGCTCAAATATATTCCTGGTAGAAACCACCAGATACAGTGAAAATTATTTAAAAAACAAGCAGCAATATAGAGTCCACATAGCAGTGGAACAGATTTGTACTGCTTAATCTTGTATGGTTTCCTAAAAGATACTGGGTTACATCTGCATAGTGCCTTAGATTTCCAACACATGAGGAAGAGGTTTCTGCCTGAGCTGACACTTGCAATGTTTAGATATTTCTTGGAGAAAAAACATAGCAGACATAGAAAAGGGGAATTGTGCTTTATCCTTTCAAATACATCCCGAAGACTGTGTTGTGGGTCTACCTCACTGGTACTTACACTGCTGTGTTAATGATACCGCAGTTTTATTGAATGATGATTGCCCCCCTTTTCCCCTGCCACATTTATTATGCAAGGTCAGGGACCAGGTTGTACAAATCACTTTAAAAAAAATCTTTGATTTTCAAGCTTTTGAAATTTGGATGCTGGTTGAGTGGAACTAGGCAGATGTGAAAGCTCTGAAAATGATTGCAGTGTTTTCTACAGCAGGATTAGCTAGCCAGAATCAGGAGTCCTACACCTGTAGAATTCCAAGACTTCTGGATATTTGTTGCTCTTTGAATCTTACCTTTTGTTTTTTCCTTTAACTGTTCAACTGAATGTACAGCCACAGTCTGTGGAAATGGAAAGATGCTGCATGTGTGGCAATATGCTGCCAAAAATAGGAAAAAAAACAAAAAAAAGGGCAGCCGTCAATGTTGTATCCAGCTGCCTGCTGTGATTTTTTCACTGAAGCACTAGAGGGATTTACCAAATGCACTGCCAGCTTTATGTGATCTGAAACAGGCTTTAAAATGGATAGTTTTCCATTCTCCTGTCTACTGTCCATGCTCTCTTCCTTCCTGCTTTTTTGGCATCCACTTCTGTCAATGACAATGAGATAGCTAATTTTGGGTTTGTTGTTACTGTCTTTTAGGTGAAGCTAGAGGGAAGGAATCTCTTAAATGAAAAACACTGGTTTCATTTGGCCTTGTAATGCTTGTGTTCATTAACAACTGTACAGAATGACTTGGCTAGCAGGAATATTTATTCTAATCGTGAACATTAAAAGAATAAACTTGTAAAACCAGAGAGATCAAATTAGTGCTACTGTGGGTACAAGTGGAGGAATGCAGTACATGTGTGATATACTTGCAAATTAGTTTCCCTGTTCTGTGTGTTGATGCAGGGGGTAATGATCTAGTGACAGCAATGATCTTGCAATGATCTAGTGACAGCTTAGAAACATGTCTAAGAGAGTGTCTTGATTGAAGCCTCGAAGTGAAGCCTGAAGAACTAAATGTCTTTTTGTGTGTGAGGCAGTGAGAATTATGCCCTTCAAATTAGGGAACTGACATATCATGCAATATTTGTGTCTGGTGTCAAGTCATTAGCCCATCTAAAACACCAGTATTAGATTTGCTGTTCCTCTTCCAGGCAGTTCCATAATTCCTGGATTGCTTACAGAAATTTTTCAGTAAGGGATTGAAGATCACTAAATAACCTGCATATAGTTACCAGACACTGAATAGTAAAGGAGTCTACTCTCAAATTTTTGTCCAGGGTTTATTTGATTCATTTACCATGGTAACAGGGGGAGTGATGGTAGTGAAAAGAAATATATAAAGAGCAATTAATCTGAAATTAAAAGTTTATAAAAAAATTGTCTGAGAATTCATATACAAGCTAAGTATGCACCATGAAATTTTGCTGTTTCTCCATGCAGAAGTCTTCCTTATGCAATTGCTTTTTTGAGACCCTCCTTGAAACAGCTCAGATCCTGAAGCATGACCCAGTAAGCATCAGCCTAATACTTACCAAGGACCTTGCAGGTCATTGAAGTGAGTGGGTCTTTGACTTAGAGAAGTTAATTGTATCCATCACTTGTATAGCATGAAATTTTCTATGTGCCTTCCCAAATGTAAATGCAGCTGTCTGAGAAAAAGAGAGTAGAAGCATGTAAGTTGCAGTGAGCAAAGACAGGGTATTTGAAGGTCTGTACTCAATATGTAATTTGCTTTTCACTTATAGCCCAAGGTTTTCTGCCTGGCTCTACCACCACCCTTCAGAAAACACAAAGAACAAGTATATTTTTGAAAATCTTATCAATTCTTTTTTATATATATAATGTTATATAAAATCTTCTAGAATTCCAGTTATTTGCTTTGAGTATTGCATGAACAGCTCTTTTAAATTCCTCTTTTGTGTATTGTTATATAATTGCCCTATTGATTATCTATTTAGATTTTGTACAAGTTATATCGATACTGTCATGTAGGATGTGGTAAGAATGATTTGAGATTTTTTTTGTTATTATCTCTGTGTCTCTTAAGGTAGTGCTAAAAATATGATTTATGTTGGACAAACCTAGGTAAAACTAAAGTTAATATTCTATTTTCATGAATGATCAGTGGGAAATCATTTAGACTTAAAGTGACTGGTATATAGAGAATGGAACCAACGCATGGTTATGCTTTGAGAGTATTTATGTGGGGAATTTGGGAGGGAAAGAGTACAAGTTAAAAAGTGTTCCCTGTAGGCTTACAATAAAATCTTTGCTGATGTTTGTAACTGCAGAAGTAGTGGTGGAGTCTTGGAACTGTGGGCAAGGCATGCTTGCTTCTAGCTTTGGGAAATCAGGCCATTTTTTGAAAACCACATAAATTTGGAAGTATCGAGCTGGTGACCGTTGCTGGTAATCTCCCATTAGCGATCTGCATAATAAACACATTTGTTTTGCTGTTTAAGGGTCGAAAAATGGTTATTTGGCTAGTTTTGAATGCTGAATACTCTGCTTTTGGCTGACAGAGATTCCTCCCTGTCATATCTCAAGCTTCTGGGCAAGAGAAAGTATTTGTAAGTTAAGCACTCCTTGCTGATATTTTGGGATGAACAGAAGTTTTCAGATTTTAGGGCTGTCAGGCTAATACTGTAATGAGAACCAGCTTGAAACAAAGGGAGTTGAGAACAAAATCTTATGTTTCATTTTGCCAGCCTAACAATATTTGGGTTTTGTATTTTTTTTTTAAAAAATTATTCAACTTAAGTTCTGTGAATGTATGAGGCAAGGACAGATTGTTGCAGCTGTTAAACTTATTTTTTTATTCTCCTTACTATATTTCCAATAGAAAGAAGAAGGAAATTTAAACTTTGTGTGCAGACAAAAAATTATTCAAATGTCAGAGGGGATCAGAAAATAGGGGAATCTTTGTTCTTCACCTTCTTTTGAACTACAAGCTGTCAACCATTGCTAAAGCTGGTACAGTGGATATGTAAGAACTTTAGGTGGTAAGGTCTATGTAGTTCATACAGTAAAGGTAGACAAGATGCAAATGTTGATACAATATCTAGCCTGTGTTTCTTCTGAGGTGGATCCCTGCTACACTAGAGCAGTGAGGACTTACTTTGCTTTTAGTTTCCAGCTAATTAGAGAAATCGAAATGCTTCAGTCAGGCTAGCTGTTAGAGTGCATGATGCACTGTTGACCCCTTAGTTGGTGTGTCTAGCAATACTCTGAGTTCTGTGGAGTTATTTAGGAAAGATAGAGTAAAAGAGTAAAGTGCAGGAGATGTAAATCTCAACGATATGTCAAATTTTGTAGTGTATACATTTCCTTTAAACAATAGAAGAGCTATTATCTGGAATGACTATGTACTAGCCCTCCCAGCAGCTTCTAGTATTTCCAAGTGATCATGATTACAAGGCTTATGCAAAATAAATATTGACTTGTTCTGCTTAAAGAAGTAATTATTTTTTCATTTTTCCCCAATTTTGTATCCATTCTGCCCTTTTACTAAGTTAAAATTGATACAAGTGAGAATTAAGTCAAGGTCTTTGCCATGATATATTTGCTGTATGTGTCTGGGCTGTTCCATTATATTACTGGGAGGGAATATGTGTGACTAGTTCTGTCAATACTGAAAAATGTATTCAGCTTGCTAGGGCTTTTCTGTGCAAGTCAGATGAGAAAAAACTGTTGCTTCTGGATATTATGAGTTCTGTTCTTAATGCTACATTTTATGTTGTCAGGCAACGAACACAGGATTGTTTTGTGGCCAGAAAGAAAGGGAAATTGTTGAGGGTTTCTGCATGCGACCGTGTATAAAAACTTCTGGACCAATGATTATGGTACTTAGGAGACACTTAACTTATAAGAATTTGGTTTCATTTAATCACCGGTATGGTAAAAAAGGAATTTCTGAACTGGAAAAGTACATCTGAACCAAGAAGGTTCTTGTTTAAGTTTATTATATCCCCTTCTGTCTGATTTATATCTATTGTATCCTTCAATACCCTTTTATATTTCTCACCATAAAAATGTCCAAGTGTTTTTACCTTCATTTATATAATTTACTTTGATGAAAAAACTTGTCAGCTCTCTTCATGTGCTCAGTACTTGTAGAGTGATATATTGTGTTGGAGTTCTGACTAAATTCCCTTTTTATTCCTGTAGTGCTTTATTTACTTGCATTCCAACCTGTCCCAGACAGCTTAGCAGGCTTTTAAGGAATTTTAAATAAGATTGGCACTGTGTTACCTTGAGCCACGTCCTTATTATTTACTTTTGGCTTACATGTGTCAATTTTCTCAAATTAGAATTTTGCTTTATTTCACTTCTGAAGAAAAAATTGTTGATTCCTACCAGGAGTGCAATGAATTCACCCCTTGTCCTGTTGCTGTCAAAGGTCAGAATCATCTTCTACATTCAGATCACATGCTCATGGTCATTGTTTTTCTTTCCTTTTCTCCCCTGTGAATACATACTGACTCATTGAGCTTGCGTACCTTCCTTGAATATCATCTGCTACATTTCACAAATACTTGCTAATAAATCGTTGTTGTTCATTTTGGTGTTTCCAAATAAAGGTCTTGTTCCTTTTTCTAAAATGTCACCCAGCTGTAGCTTCTCCTCTTGCTCCTAACAGGTTATCTACACTTGGCTCACCCAGTTCCATCTCATGATTTTTCTTACTTTTTTGTTCTTCTCCTTTGATTTGTGTGGTGCTGCCTCCTGTGGTTGATGCCTGGTTCCATTATCCGGCTGTTAGTGGGATCCTCAGTAACATATTTCTACTAGTATGTCTGAATGTGATGTGTGACGAGTGAAACCTTAGGCAGAACCTTTTCTGAAGGTACTGCTTTTTATTTTCCCCACTTCCACACTCAGATATTGTACTTCAGATAGCACAACAACCCTTTCCCTATGAATATTTGAAAAGCAGTAGATGCAACTTCTGAGTTGATGAAGATGGACACAGCCACAGAGGAGTAGTATTCCAGAAAAGCCTAAGAATAATATATGTAATTGACTCATTTTCTGCTTGTTTCTAATTATGTTATTGTATTTTGAAAGTTGATACTAGAATCTAGTTTACCTCACTTTCAATCTAGCCATAACTGACTGAAATAGTGTGAGTAAAAACGGAACTTTTGGAAAATGGACTGAATAAGACAGTGGAAGCACATTTCCATTTTCACATTAAGGTAATAATGCTAAGAAATTTCACATGGTGATTGCAAGGACTGTATACATATAAGTATACTATGTAATCCTACTAATATGTAATCCTACTTTCCTTTGCTTGTACCTCTGTGTCTTGGTTTGAAAGACAGGTGTTTGCCAAGGAAGGTGGGAACCTCCCTTGGACTGGAAAATATGACCCCCTTCCCTCTGAATTATTATAACTTTGAAATTAAGGGGCTTTCAGGCAAAGATATGGGAAAAGGAATAACAGTTCTTTACTAGTATGTGTATGTATAACGAGACAAACATCAACAACAATGATAACAACAACAAACAAGAACAGAAAACCCAATAGTCTCTTCCCGCTCTTTGAGCGATTTCCTGTTTGGTGTAGTTACAGTCACAGCCGGCAGGGGCGCTGTTGGCTCCTGGCCAGGCAGGGCAGGTGCGATGATTCCCCCGCGGCTGCAGGGGGCGCTGTGGTGCCAGTTTAGTCATGTCTCCCTCACGTGGTAATGGTAGATGGGCTGGATGGTAAGAGTGGGGCTGCAGCAGGAGCCTTGGACCAGTGGCTGGAACAGCAGGGTGGGCTCACCTGGGGCAGCAAGAGGTAGCAGGAGCTCAGCAGCTGCTGTGGATGAGCTGCGGGGTGTCATGGCAGGCAGGGGGTGCTTGGCTACAGTGTAACAAAGAAACCTCAGAGCAGTGGCAGAGAAAGGGCGGAGCTGGGCAGTGGCAGCCTGGCTCCTGAACATGGCCAGGAGAGAAACCCTTAGAGGGTTAAGGAGCTCGGGGTCCCAGGGCTTCCCTTGAAGCACCCGAACAGATGGAGAAGAGCTCTTTTTTAGCAAGGTAGTGTGTTAATAAGGTCCCAGTGCAACGGCAGCTCCCACAAGCAGAGCTTCACTCACGGTAGGAGAAGGCAGAGCCTTGTAGGAGACAGAGCCTTGCAGTGGGGGCGTATTCTCCCCACAGTTACCGCAGCCTGTTTCCCCCCAACAAAGCCCACAGCGAGAGAGAGCTAGGGGCTATGCCCAGCCCCTTTCCCCAGCCCTAATCTCAAGGTATCTTTGCCCTCTGAGGAAAACCCGTTCAGCTAAGAGAGTAGCCAGCTGCACCCTTACCCTGAACCTTGGCAACTTGTTTTGTCTCGCTTAAGTACCACTCGTTATTTTCTCTTAGCAACATATGGGAGAAAACTCCCTGAGAGAAAGAAAACAAAAGGAGCAGTCCTAACCTCCAGCACTGTGTCAAGCCTACCACATATTCAGCTCTAACTAATCACTTAGAATTGTCAATATGTATGCAAACATAATTTCCTATTGTCATTAGCCTATTTTTATTCTGTACTCCTCATCTGCTGAATACATTTGCAATTTAAAAAAAAAAGTTTTCACTGCTGCTAACACTCTGCATTCCATTCCTACATTTGTGTGTTTTGGGCTTGTGGTTAGGTTGGTTGTTTTTTTTTTTTTTCCACAATTCATTTGATGCTGCAACACTAGCATTCTTTTTAAGTGTCTTTTAAAGAAAGTAAGAACTAGAGTGGATTTTTTAATTTAATTCCTATCTCTGGACTACACAGAAGATATGTATTTTGACTTACGCAGTTTTTAAATAACTACTGAAAAAATAGTTTGAAGGTAAAACACACCTGTGAACACCAGTTTGTAATCTAAATTCTGGAAAGGGAGGGTGCACACCCTTGGAAAATGGTTGTGCACTTGTGCAGCAGAGTGCACTGGTAACAGTAAAAGCAGTTATTTCTTCTTCCTGTTAAGAGCACTGCCAGAGCAAAGACAGTAAGAGTTCTCCATTCTTGACATATTTTATGCTTTTCCTTTATATTGGTGCTCAAGTCTGATTTAAGTCAAGGCTTGGATACAAGTTACACTAAAATACCACTAGAAATGAATAATAAAACTATTAAGCAGTTTGCTTTGTCTCAGATTTGTATGCTTCTCCATACTCTAAGGGCTGTGTGTGACCTTAAGATGTTAATTTTTTTTTTTTAAGAAATTTAGATTTAGAGAAATATCTAAATTTTAAGATTTAGAAATCTTTAAATATTTCTGAAAATTTGTATTTATTAAGGAGTTTCTAATGCTTTTCATGAAAACACAGGGTGATACATTCTAGATTTTATGTGCCACTGTAATTGGGTATTTGTTGGATATGGGCTTACCAGTAGAAAGGCCAGTGAAGTCCACAATATTCCCTTTTATCTGCCCTTAGGCTTTGACATGGTTTATATTCTCTTTTCACTTGTACATTATACAAGTATAATGATACTGCAGGTATGATATGGTCACTGGAGCATTGCACAAATGCATCTGCTGCAAGTTGTATTATGAGGTTCAGCTGCACATCTTCAGTTTCTGATACTGCTGCTATATAAAGGTGTAGTTACAAAATTGTGCAAGTTGATTTCCTCTTTGCATCTCTTTTCTTACCATCCAGTGAATGAAGCAACTATGTTCTCTTCCTGTTATCTTTAAATTATGTAGTGAAAACATAAGAATTTCTATTTGAACTTTCACAGGCTCTCTGTGGACATGCAAACATCTCCTGTTATAGAAAGTTGATAAGATAGGAAATTTTGTAGCTAAACTAGTTATTCTGTAAAAGGTTTTTCAGGAAAATACTCAAAAATAATGCACTTATTTTCCCTTTTGATATTGAATTATGATCTTGGATATTTTACTGTTTCATCTATTTCTTATAAAAGTATTCAAATCAAATCAAATCCCACATCTGTTCATTTTTGACTTTGGAAAATCACCCAAGAAGAGAAAGTTATCAATACTAATTTCTCCTTTATGAAATATTTAGAGTAACCTAATTTTCTTTTAGGAGACCATTAAGTTGATTTTGATACTAGAATTAAGAATCAAAAGTTCTTTCTCTCCCCTTGTTCTATCTTTTGCAAGTCTCAAAGCCCTTAGTCTACTTAGCCTTCTAAACGTTTGAGAAAAAGCTGTGTTCCGTTTTAAAGTGAAGTCACAGAGGAAGTTCAGTCCAGACCCACAGTGTTGTTTGGGCATGTGATTGGCTTTGAAGAAAATAGAAGCTGTTTTCCCAGATAGTTAGTAAGTTTGGGTGGAAGTGAGCTGTCCAGAGCAGCCAGTGACAGCTCACAGTCATACGTTCACATCTATCAGCTTCCAGGCTTCAACCAATCTACTCTTTACCCCACATACCATCTCCTAGCTGCTAGAACTTTGTTTTTGCCTGAATTTCCTGCAGCATTGGGATTCACTGGGCCTTACTCTCAGTAAGTGAGGTCAGGAGTAAGGTGGTTATCACTTAGTAGCCCAAGTACTGAATTCACCACAGCGGTCCAAAGGAAAGACAAGGAATGGAGTTAAGTGCATTATTATGCCTCTTAACTGAATGTTATAAGATAAAAACAAGTGGAAATAAATCATGGAAGAATGGCCATTTTAATAGAAATACATTATATAAAATACCAAAAATAATACGCTTTTAGCAAAAACAAGTCACTATAGTTTTATGATCTGCTACATCTATGAGCTAATTTTCAAACTCTAAATCCATTTATTTAGGCATTGAGTTCTGTCAGTACTGCTTTTGTAGATGCTGTTATCTAGAAGGAATTTTCTTTCATGAGACTTTTGAATTATGATATTGATTAAAAGATATTATTTTAATGTGTATGTTGTACTAGTTTTTACAGGACAGTAACATATAGGAATTGGGAATGAAGGTGCCCAAGGATGCTAGATAAAACTGCTCTTACATGAACTGTTAGTATGCTGCTATGTGTTATTTAGCATTTTTGAAACCAATTCCAGACATTTTTATTGGAATGGAAAGATAAAACAAAGGTCTTTATTGCTCAGTGCTGCTTCTAGTGACACAAGTTCCAATAATTCTAATCTGACTGTTCCTTACTCTGCAGAATCTGAAAAGTCCATAATTTTTCTAAACTTTCACAACATTGCATATCCCACTATAGTAGTTTTTACAGAATTCAAATAAACGGGATTTAACTTTTGGTTTGTTTTTTGTTTGTTTCCTCTGGGTCAGCCTGAGGCCATCATTCAGCTGCACTAATTCTGTAAAGAAGTACTGAATAAAGGCTTATATTTTCTGTACCATAGGTGCAGAAGGCACCTCACTAACTTTCTGGTTTTACATAAAAGCGTTTATACGTAGCCATGCAAGATGTAACTTTTTATTAAGGTTGGCTTTATCACAAATGGAAAACATACTTCTATATGTAATTGTTATATTTTGCTGAGGTTTATGTTGTGCTGACTGCCTTTCCAAAGAGAAAAATATGGCATAATTTCTGTGTTGATATATTTACAATGCTTAAAAATGATTTGTGTTTACACAGTCAGTGCCCATGTAGTCTGTGTTAACTTCCTGTCATATGAAAGAGGAAACAAACCATTTTAAAATAATATTTTTTTGGCACCTGAAAGAAACAGAATGAATAGAACCATTTTCCTTTCAGCTTGAAATAGTTATCTGATTTGGTAAACATTATGGTTATCTTGAATCATTAGACGGGCCAAATCTGCATGCTAGATGCTTCATCTATAGATGCTATTTGCTTCTTGTTTCCAGGTTATTATATGGGTATCAGTACAAAATTTAATAATTCTAAAATATCCAAAACCTCCTGGTAACTGGAATTGATAGAAAAAATAGTCACTTTTTAATGATTTGCACTTTTTTCTTACAATTCCTGTAATACTTTCAGGAAACGCCTCTTTCACATTTCAGTAAAATTCTGAAAGAATTGGGAAATAGGTCATACATAGCTATTTTTATGTGAGGCAAATTTATCTTTTGCCTTCATGGACATTTAGTGCTTTTTTATTCAGTTTTCTACCTTCCATCCTTCTTCCATTTCTCATGTAATCTTCCACATCTAGATTTGCCTTTTTGAGTAGCAATAGCCTTACCAAGTGTTTATCTACGCTGCTGCTGTCATGCAGTAAAAAAAAGCTAAACTTGCTTAAATATCAGGAGGAAGAGCAGCATATCTTCAATACCATGATGTCATGGTTTGATGCTGGCCCACTGCCAGTGCCCCCATGAAAATATATTTTCTTCAACTAACGGCTGTGAGACGTGACCAGGAACAGAGCAGAGCAGGCTCAAGCTTAGAAAGAGAGGGAAAAAACTTTGTTAACTTACACTAAAATAACAGAAACACACAGGAAACAGAATTAAAACCTTCTAAACATTCCTCCTCCTCCCACCCAATTTACACCAAAACACAGTGAGACAAAACCTTGGAAGCCTGATCAAGTTACCCCCACTCTGATAATCAATTCTCAGTCCATCAGGGGAGAGAGGTGTCTCTCTTGTACCGCAGTCCTCCTCACAAAACACAGTTGAAACTTTCCATGTTTCCTTGTCACACATGGCACTGCCCAGAAAATATCTGCCATCATGACATCCTCCTTCCATGTACAGTGCTCTCACCACCGTCCATGGACCAAAACTGCTCATAGGGTTTCCTCAAGGACGCTTTGCCAAGTGCCAAAAACCAACCATTTCTCATTTTTGGGACAACAGTCCCCCCCATTTTCTCATCCCCTGGGGCTGAGGGTCTTGAGAACAGAGCTCTTCTCCCTGAAGACAGAGGGCACCACCACACCCTCTTCATCTTCCTCTGTTCACTCCTTTATATATAATATCATTACAGCAGATCACTCTCTTGGCTCAAGCATCCACCTAAATGCAGTTTCAGGTATCACAGGCTACTTGGTTCAGTCTATGGCTATACAAGAAAAGTCCAGCCAAAAGCGACTCCATCATCTCCTCCCACTTCGGATTCTTCCCATCTTCCTCTTAACATCTCAGGTCCCAGACTGTCTCTCTTTTCTCTCAAACCACCAGCCAGGAGGACTAATGTTTCATAAAGTTTCCTTCACCCAAGAAAGGGTTAAAAGTCAGAGCTCCGCTGCTCTCAGGAGACTGAAATCTCGCAGCAACAGACTCCCACATGCTGGGCATCTTCCTCCCCACCGCTGGCACAGGCTCTCTCTCTCTCTCTCTCTCTCTCGCTCTTGCTCTCGCTCTCGCTCTTGCTCTCGCTCTCACTCTCTCTCTCTCTCTCTCTCTTCTTCTGGGTGGGGGCAACAAAAGACATCTCAGTGTCTCTCCACCCCTCCGTCCTGCAGGGGCTGGCCCGGTTCCATTCCCTTCCACCCTCTCTCTCTCTGGGGCTCCGGCCTACCTCAGCCTGGGCCTTCATGGCTCCCCTCCTCCACCCAGCCTGTGGCTGGGCAGAGGAGGTGTGCATCCTCCTGCAGCTGGAACAAAAGAGAGGGAACTCTGGGAATTCTCTGCTTTTAACCCTGTGTGTTCTCGGAGGCGATCCATGTCTTCAGTGGTCACACCAGGTGTGAATATTCAAATCTGACCATTGATTGGCTTGACTATAACTTCCCAAAAAACTCACTTCCTCTCAAAACAAGACACATGATAACCAGTATAGTTAATTTCTACCTTATACAATGTCAGCACATTGCAAGGCCATTAAAGTTTGTGGGAATCTTTCACCTGCTTTCAGTAGTCTTAAATCAGATCATATTCTCTGTTTACCCTAAGCTTAACCCTTTCCCAAACCATGTTTTTTCTATAATCTTCAGGTTGTTTCAGAAGCAGAACAACACAAAAACTGAAACCAAATTTTGAACAATGGCTCACTAAAACACTGTATAGTTGCCCATTGGAAGCAGCAGATAATTATCTCCCTGTAATACTGATGATAACCTAACAGTACTCAGAAATAATGAGCATTTTTTGCAGCTGAGCAAGGAAATCTGCTATGCTAAATTGCAGAGGTGAAAGAAAACATTTATATGTGATTTCTATGTTCTGTGTAAACTGTAGTACATTTGGGAAGAGAATAGCAATGGCAATATTGCAACAATTTTGGACTAGGTACAGTTTCCATCTGTTCAATGAACTTCCACCATTGCTGAGGGGAGATCTGTAATGAGTTCAAGAAAATTACAGTATCTAGTCCTTGGTGACCAGAATTGCAACTAGCAGATTTTTCATGTGCACCTCATTGTGTGATTTGTTTCATGGTACACCACCTGCATATTTTGGTTTTAAAATCTATTTGTCTTAAGACAATGAGTTCATGACTGGAGGCTCTTGTTCGTAGTTCTGTCCAGTAAGAAATTAATTTGGCCTTCAGTCTGCAAAGCAGGAGCTCAGTACTGAAGACCCTAGTGAGCACTGTGCAGAGTGGCATCAGAATTTTCACCCTTTAAGTTCCCAAATTAGAGGTGTGCTTGTTTAGATCCTGTTTTCCATTTGAAAAGATTTGGTTTGACTGATATTTTGAATTTTTCACAGAAACAAAATATAGGTTCTAGGCTTGTGCAGAGGCTTTTGATGCACCATTCTAGTAAAGAAAATCTCCAAATCTTAAGGTGATATAGATCTTCCTGATAAATAATAGCCAGAGTATACCTTGGAGATACGCATGGAGCATGGCCAGAGCTGTGCTGGTATTCATTAATTTCTCAAACTTTTCCATTGTGAAGAGCAGCAATCCTTACTGACATGAGAGCTCTGAGATTCCTCTTTGTTACCCTTAGACCCCGAATCATTTCCAGCCATTGCTAGCACAGAGAAATGCAAAGTCACTTGTATTGCCTTCCCTCCTTGGTTATGTTTGCAGCATTTATTTCTGCATTTCTGTGACCTGTGTCTGGTTTGGTTTATGAGGTGCTATGAGATGCCATTTTTTGAATACGGGTGTGAAATACCTGTATTCTACAGCTAAAAGTATTTCCCTTATATGCTTTTCACTGCTTTTATCTAATGTGTTTTTAAACTTGAGCTCTAGATACTTAGGCTGTCTTTCAGCATCATATGAAAATGTTTGCCTAAATACCGGTGTAGAAGTACTTCCACTTAAGATTCAGAAAGTACCAATTGTTGTCATGTAGCATGAGAAGTACAATGTGGAGACCTTGCAGTGTCTCCCGGCACAGGCTGTTTGGGCAACACATACACAAAACTTGCTGAGGTCTGATGACTTATGAGGTGCAGCACAGCACTGAATTTTTTGGATTTGGGCCAATTCCTGAAAAAAGTCCCAAGGGCAGCTCTGCAACACATTTACCTTCAATACAGCAAATAGTCCTATTAGGATGTACATATCGGGTCTGTAATAGTTATATCTGGACTCTGCATCCAGTCTAACGTGAAATGCAGGGCAAGAGGAAATTAGTCCAGGTCAGGTCAATATGCAGAAGAGCTAGAGCTTGTAGGCTGAGATAAACCTGTCCTGATGCAGTGTAGAAGCACAGGGGAGTAGTTGTAGTGAATTTCCTTGTGCTCTGGTTCTGAGGAAACACTGCAGAAGCATTTGGATTATGTATTCATGGAGTCAGATTGAGGCTGGCAGGTTATTAGTTTTGAGCTGGAACACAAATGATTGTACTCCTCCAGGAGCCATCTCTGGATGAAATTAAGTAAGATTTGTCTGGAGCCCCATACCTAATAGACTCTTTCAGATTCTAAGTTTCTTGCATCCAGGTTTGGGTAAGGTACCCATCCCAATGTGAAAGGTGAGCAACCAGAAATGTTGGTAGAGCATGTCCATTCATGGGCAATAGCATTCAATAAATGCATGGACTAGTCAACACATTTATTTTTTTTATCCAGAATGCTATCTCCACTCAACTGCTACTGCTGTAATAATTGAACTTAACAACGTACTACTGATTTATATGTATTCTAGGATTTTTTCCTAGCACCTTCCTTCATTTCACATATGTTATGAGGTCATAGTAAAAAAGACTCAGTTGAAATGAATATACACAATGGGGTAGAATTAAGGTTGCTGTGGGAATGTCAACTCTGAATTTCCTGCTTTTGTTGTGATCAAACTGTGGAATGAAATCTTTCATTAGTCTTAGGTTTTAGACATTCTTTAACATAATTAAAATAATTTGTTAAACTTAACCCTTTTGACACAGGTGCCCAAAGTCAACTTTTACATGTGCACAGTAGTATAAAGGGTTTTCTTCCTAACTAACTCTGTCCATAATAAGATCATAGTGAGCTCTTACTGAACCTGGACCCAAGAAATAGATTGTTAATTTTGCTGGAGAAAATAGATGGTCAGCTGTAACTGAATTTCTGAATGCTTATGGACTATAAATATTTACAATTTAAACAATTACAGAGTAAAAAAAAATTATGAGTTGCTGTGGGAAACTTTTGTTTGTTGTTGTTGTAGGTTTTTTGTTTGTTTGTGTTTTTGTTTTTTATGGTACTGGTATAGATTTCCATGACTGAAATAAAAATGTGTGAAAAGTGTCCAGCAAAGACCTTATCAATTTCTTTGGATGTAGTAATTTTTCTGTTTCTGTAGTGCCTCACTGTACAGCAGGGTTCTGATGTGATTGATAAAATAGGTAATATAACTATTTATGGGTGACACAAACAACGTTCCTCTGTAGTACTAATATAGTTTCTATTAAATCCTGTGGATCTTTCTTTACTGTAATGAAATGTGTACATTGATGGAGGTTAGGACATGAGATGTGTGTCACATTCCTTCAGAATGTAGAGGGAGCAATAGTTTTCATGTAGTAAATACACCTTACTGGAAACGGTTAAAAAAGACAAAGCCAAAACCCTCCCAAAGCAAAAGATTATTTATTTAGTGCAGACTGCATTATTTGTCTGGTGTTCTGTTTGGGCTCATATCTCCAGGTATTCGGTGTAGATTTTGGGCAATTTGGGCTTCTCCAAATATCAAGGATAAGATCTGGCCTTAGGAAAGGAGTTAGTAGTGACTGACTGGTAGGACTAAGGGTTTTACCCAAAAGAGTTATTTTGAAATTCAGGTAGTATGATTTTTTTATCAGTTGATATTATAGATGAGTATGCAGGTTTTGGCCCACAATAAATGAAATAAGAATAGGTACCAGTGAATATTTTTTCAAGTTTCTGAATTGCTTTTAGACTTTCCTTTCCCATATAGGGAAATTCAACCCTGACTTATAGAAACAGGCTAACTGGCATAACCCCTTTTTTTGAAAAAGGGCAGTCCATCTTCATATTGGAAAGATAAGCTTGTGGTTCAAGTCAGTTTTACAGTGGTTCTTCTGGAGAGTGATTGGTCTGCTCTCATTCCGTTGTACTTACAGCTGAAAGGGACCCAAGTCCCAGCACAGAGGGAGGCTCTCAGTGTGCAGTTACTGAAACTTTCCTTGAAACTGCTTCTACGCTCACATCTTTCCATTACGTACAAAAGGTGTAGCGACCTCATGGAGAATTGCTTGAGATCACGTAATGGCTGAATTTTTAAATTTCTGGCCAACAAGGGAATACATTTGATTTTTTTCAGGGCAATTAAAAGCATTCATTTTTGCCTTTAAGTTTGGGAGATGGTGTGTTCTTCTTACAGTGAGATAAGAGCTGAGCTGGTCTTGTTTACATAGATGTACATTGGCAAAAAATTCTGGTTTTAATTCAGGAATGAATGCTAGACCTGGCTTTGTAAACATCTATTGAAGTCATTGAGTGTTTAATACTTTATTTATTTATTTATTTATTTATTTATTTATTTATTTATTTATATCTCAGACTCTTCTGTGTGTGTCGTCGAGATCCTTTGCAGGAGATTCTGCATAGTGAATTATTAAGGGACAAATTTCAATTTCTCTGAAATTCATGCTACTTGCATTTTGAGTCACATGGAGCCACAGTGGCAGCTGGCAAAACTGTGTGCTCAGAAACTTATTTTCAAAGATCTGCTTTCTTTGTTCAGTGGAAAGGGCTTAAAAGAATTCTGTGTTGCACTGTCTGTGCTATGACCTCTGCCTGTAGAGGAGGTGAGAAGCAGAGGCCTAGGTTAAGCAGCATTTGTTGTTTCAGCTCATCTCCAAACAGAAAGACAAAACTTCAGGGGAAAGAAACATTTTCTTTATCTGAATGTCTCTTTATTGTAACATTTGTGAAAGTATTTGCAGGTTGGTTACTCGAGGTGAATGTACCACATTATGTACAAAACACTTGTGCAATGGTTAAAACAGCCTGAGATCTAAGGCAGAACCTTCACCAAAGAGGATCACAGCAGAATAGTGGGAAATATTTTTTTCACTCATGCAGTGAGAAAGGAGTCCTACTTCTTCCCACCTCTCCATATATAAACTCTGCTTGTGCTCTGTCATAGCCACCTCATCCATGTAAGATCAATTAAGAGCAGTTCAGTAGTCCATAACTGTGTATGGACTTTTAAGCATAAGGGACTGAATATTTTCTAGGTAAACTTCCCCTAAAGGAGCATAACCTTTATAGTAACAGACTGGGTGTAACTAAGAGGAGCAAAGTTTTGCTACTGAAGTTGCATACCAAATAATAAAAAGAACATCTTTTTCATGGAAAAAAAAAAAAAAAAAGGTGGTGTCACTTTCAGCTGTGGAAACCAGCAGAGACAGGGGTTTGGATGTGTTGTTTATGCATACTGTGAAGAAGATTTTTCCCTTACTTATCTTTTTTTATTTACTATTCAATCCTTTGCCTTGTATTTGGGAAGGCAGCTAATATGCACATATTTGTGTAGATGGTTTGCTATGATGCAAAGTCCCAGCAGTCTGGACTGTTTCCAAGAGCATTTTGGGAGCAGAAATCTACTTTGAGGACTCGATTAAGACATCCTTCACTAGCCTTGTCTTTTGCATACAGGGCATTATATCATGATCAAGCTGTCTGTCCATCTCTCTATCTGTCTACCTGTCTAAATCAAATGTCTGCAAATGTACATATAGACCTAGCCAGCAAAACATGTTGTTTTCTCAGACAAAACCTTCAGGTTTTGATTGGCTGCTGTGTCAGTAGACTGGAATAATTACAGCTGTCCTTGGAGGCCTTCTATAAAACTGCAGGTGTTCAGCTTTAGCAAATAATTCTTATTATATGGATAGACTTTTGGCAGCTAGTAATGATGTTTCCTGAAATTGAAAAATTATTTTCTACCTTACATGCTGGTTTTACATTACTGGAATTTTGGAGAGGGAACCAAATACCTCTCATCGAGTAGTATTAAGACTGTTTTTGTTAGTTGTCTATATTTTCTGATTTGTATATTTTATACTGGAGTGCAAGTATTTTCCTTAACTGTTGTGGTCAGATTTGAAATCTCTTCCAGCAAAAGCAAAATTTTGAGGAATTAAGGAAGTGTCTGCCAACAGAGGTTTATCCTCCTTTATACAGAACTAGCAACTGCCTTGCAGTCAGTGTACCACCAAACCCCGAGGTGAGGGGATGTTGTAAAGCATTTAAAAATATTGAACATTATATTAGAATACTTTTATAAGCTTTCTTTTCTTTTTTGTGTCACTGAGTAAGGCATATACAAAGATTTTATGACTATATATTTAACCCATTCCATACTACCATCATATAGTGCTGGAAGAAAATGATGGATCATTTTGTTACAATCACTCTTTTGGACATTGATGGCATGCAATATGACACTTCTGGGGAACTGTTGTTTAATTTCATGGTTTTAAACAACTTACTAGAATTGTATTTGTATTGTATTTAGTTATCCAAATGCTTGACTGGATAACTTGGTGCTCACATTTTATTTAATAAGCCTACTTGAACTTTACAGTGCTGAATCAGTACCTGAAGCCTGGTGTCTCAAGATTCTCCTCTCCTAATTTTTATTTATTTCCAAAATAATACCTTGTTGAAGTAGGGTTAGTAGAGTGTTTTAAGTATACAATATTGAGTCTCAGTCTACAAAATTTAGTCTCTTCTAGACACTGTAGGCATGTCTCAAGTCTATCCAATTAGAATGCTTCCTCAGGGAAAGATTGATCCTTTAAAAAGGAGTGCTGGGAAGTTGTCAGTTCCTGTTTGTTTTTTTTTTTGGTTTTTTTTTGTTTTTTGTTTTGTTTTGTTTTGTTTGTTTGTTTGTTTGTCTTTTCCTTTTTTTTTTCTTTGGTGGTGGGAATACAAAGCAAGTGGGAATTTCTGACTTCAGTAAATAGCAGCTGTGCAAGCCAACTCAGCGGGTCCAGGAAACCATGCAAGTTCTAGAAGGGAATACAAGGATGGAAGGGGCTTTTAATTAATTTTGTTTAGTTTTATTGATTTGCTCAATCTTTGAATATATAGTTTTTTTGTTTGTCAAATGTAGTCCAGGAAAAAACTCTATGCTTTGCCTGCTGTATGTTTGAAACCTTTACATAAAGAAGAAGACACCAAGTGCAGCTATTAAATGTAAATCTCAAACTCTAATGTAATTTTATCGGATGTTAAGCCACAATGCTACAGACAAGAGTTACTGCTGGTGGCATAAGTGTGTGGCCATATTTACATAAAGGTTCCTCTTTGTCTCCTTACCTGTATTGCCTCTCATGTTTCTCACACCCATTTGCTCAGAGTTCTCCAGGTTTTTTTCATCTTATGAAAGTATCATTTTCAAAGGCTTTTTCTGCTCGTGTCCATGTCAGCATTGCAGATCAGAATGTGACAGGGAATACCTGGTTGCATAGTTCCTTTAAACCTGAGCCAGTAGCACTGCAAAATGTTGGGGAGACTACCCTTTCATCTCACACCATCCACCACTTAAAAGTGAAAGGTTTGTTGATGCAATCCTATTTTCAATCTATAGAGGTCACCTGTAATGCACTGCTTTGAGGATAAATGCCTAGTTATCTTTGAAGTTAGAGGTTTCTTTTTTTTTAAGACGTTTAATGATATTTTGTTTTGCCAAGATACTGTGTGGAAAAATTTGAAGAGTTCGGCTGCTTTTAAACTGTTATTAACCTTTCAGTCAATTATTAACAATACTTTCCGAACTGATATTTTCATTATATCAATATGCTTCAAAATTTTTTATTTTTGGAAGAACTGAAAACTTTGAGGTAATCTATGATGCAAGATGCGGTAACTAGCTCCTAGGTGAAAGTACACGAAACCAAATGTATATTCCCTTGGCAATCAGTGACAAAGATAATATTAATTTCACTTGAAGAAGGATTGCATCCTGCCAGTACATCATAGAGGAATTAAATGTAAACCTTAGTTTATAATATAGTACTTAAACAGTTGTGAAACTCACATTCAGGATAATTTTTTTATCTCTTTAAGTACACTATTGGTATGTATAGGCCATACTGTTTTTCCCCAGTAAAAGGGTAGAATTTTATTTCACAGATTAGCTCCACCTACTTTTGCTAGGATGGTCTTTTTTTCTTCATGATCCTGACTTTTATCAGTAGATGCAGATTGGCAAAGGCTTGTTGTAGCCCAGATGAGCTTTTGTGTATGCCTGATGATTTGGCATATTATAGCAAGAATTTCTTATCTATAACTCTGTCTGTTTTGGTAGCAGAATAAACTTCTCCACCTGTAAATTGTTTAGCAGACAGCTTTCACAGTTCTAGAGCTGCACATGAATGTTAAACACTTTTCAGAACTGGGCTCCCTGCTTGCCTAGTGCAGCGGTGGTTCTTTGCTTGTAACTGCTCTGTTTCCTGACTCAAGCAGTCATGTGGGGAGTTCAAGTTAGGTTAACAAGAGCAGGCTGACATAGAAAAGGCTTAATTTCACTAGATTCTACACTGAATCCTGTCTTTTTATTGTTAATGCCCTTTTGTTAATTTTTGTTTCTTTGTTTCATCTGCCAGAGAGTTCAGCTGGCAGCAGGGAGAGTTTCCTGAGCTGACTTGGCCTGGTAAATGGTTTTTAAAGGCTTGCTGCTTCAGGAGGAACCCACTTTCCAGGGCTCTGTCACTTTCCTTCTTTTGATTTTTGTGTTCAGTCCCTTCCTTACCATTCCGCACATATGGTATGCACAGTTGCAATGACTTGCATCTGTCCAGAAGTGTGACTTTCTTAGAGCTGATTCTCCTGCTCCTTTGTGCCAGAGCCAAAAAAGGACTGTGTTTTACACAAGGCTGCCAGCACCCTTCTCCCAAGAGAACATGTGTGGTCCCTCACATTCATCTGAATTCCAACTAACCCCAAAGATCAAGAATGTTTAGACTTCTTCCTGTCTCTGGTGGCCACCATTATCAAAATGACTTTGTCTGCCCAGAAAGTTAAAACTCGCTGCGATTACATTTCCAGTTCTATCTATGATAAACTATGGAAAACATCAGTGTCGTATATTGTGTTTAACATGAGAAGCTGTTTGACACAGTGTATCCTTGAAATGTTTATAATGAGTAAGCAAAACTTTGAATTCATTTAATAAAACCTTCCTTTAACCTCAGAAAATGGAGCCTGTACAACGAAGTTTTATCTCTTTCAATGATATTCACTCATATTTGATGGGGCCAATCACTACATAATTAATGTAGGCAAGGAGACTCTCTCCATTTTGTTATAGCCTTTCATTGAATTCCTGTAACACTGAGGGCAGGAATACCAACTGACCTATGTTTTACTCCCAATGGCGCCTGTCTCTAAGGACAGTACAAGGGACAGGAAGAAGAAAGAGTATATTGCAAACTGATTTTCCTTAGGAGGTGGTTTATTACCTGCTTAATTGCCCTCCCTGTTGGCTACTCATGTTGTTTCTTTGAGAAAGAACTGTTACTTGATAGATCTTAACAATTCTCTTGTCTGTGAGTGTCTTGAAGCATGCTTAAAACACAAAGCAGTATAGGAGACAATGGGATGTGATGTTTTGTGACTTGGAGACAGTGAGAAAGAGAGCTGCTCAGCAGCTCTGGAGGCAACTACTAGTTTGTTATGAGGGGAGCCAAAATGGTTTTAAGAGAATGTGGCAAAGTCAAGTTTTCTCAGTCCTAACTTCATCTTACTGATACATGTCATTATCCCTCCCTGAACTTCTGCTAAAAGGGTAGGTGGGCCACTGGATGGCCAAAATTTCTATGACAAACATCCTTAGATGCAGCTGAACTGATATTGATGGTAGTTGCTCCAGTGCTCCTTTCAGCCTGCATTCCAACCACAGGAAAAATAGCTTTAAATTAAATACTACTCAGATGTCCATAACTTTGATGTTTAGCAGTTCTCTATAGTAATAGCTTCACAGAGCATGCCAAAAAATATTAAAAGACCTTGAAAGAGGTCCCTAATGTTCTCTAATAGGGAACATTATTGGACCTCTTCCTCTCACTTTATCCCAAGCCACCAGGAGAGACAGCAAAGGAATACTTTAGCATGCTTTTGTGTGGGGATGTTACATGAAGTGGGACTGATTCACTTGCATTGAAGAAGTTCCAGATGGAAGTTGCAGGCCGAAAATTGGCATGAGACTATGCTGGAAAATGTCTCCACATATTTGTCCTCTGTACAACCCGACATTCTTCCGATGGCCACTGAACTGCATGGACTTTTGATTTGACTTGGTCCAGCTATTCCTAGTTCTTAACATGCACAACATGTGAATAAAGAAAATTGGTCATTGGATAAGACCCACAGCCTTGTCTTAGGTGAAAATTTGCTCCTCAGTTTCAACAAATTAGCTTGTGCCTTCCTCATTTCACTTTTTTAGCCAAATAGGAGATTTTTTAGTGGAATCTTCTATGTAACACATGTATGATTTCATTTGCTCCTTACAGGCCCCCTCTCAGGCCATAATTCTTGATTTCTCCTAATTAGTTGCTGTGGAAATGATTATGTCATAAACACAAACAATGGCAATATAAGGAGCAGATGAATTCCTAAGAAGCAAAGATTTGTTTTCCTGTAAATGACAAAAAAAACCAACCCCAAAACAAACAACCCAAAGGAGAGGCATTGTAATACTTTCTGCATTGTCTTTCATCTCAGGATTTTACAGTACTTCTCAAGTATTAATACATTAAAGATTTTTGAAAAGCTGCTGCAGAAATGGTGTTGAAGCCTTCCATCTTAGTGGTCCTGGGTAACTCATTATCAAATCATTGTTGCTTGCAACTGAAATTAAGCTTTACTTGCAAACTGAGCTTTTGCTCTGAGAGCTGTCCGGGTTCTTCCCAATGTACACATCATCACTAGTTACAGAGATCCTGTTGACCAAGTTATTTACATCTGTGCAGTCCAATTTGCTTCAAGGCTCTTTTTATCCCTCTACCTTCAGATTCTTTGCCTTTGAGATTTGTAGGCAGTTCTAACACTTTCAATAATATTTCCTCACTGTTTCCTCACATTATGTGAAAGAACAGTAAATAATTGTATCAATGGAATACAAGGTGGAATGGAATCTACAGCTCTATCAATCTCAGCTATACTCTGCATTGGGTGAAAAATAAATAGAAATATATTTTTTTGCCTCTGAAGTCAGCACATGTGGCTATGTATCCTCTGGGGAAGGAAATTCATTACTCTACTCAAGCTCTTTGTATAGCAATGCTCCCATTAAGTGCTCAAAATGGGGCTTGTATAGTGTATAGGCCATGTGAATTCACATGTGGATTTCACCAAGGGAGAAGCACATTGAGTCAGAAGATGCCTTTTTGCATAGTCACTTTTCAGAGTTGTGCTATATTTTTGGCATTCACAACACCTCTGTCATGTGAGTATTTATAACTGGTGACTTTTACAGATGGAAAACCCAAGGCACAGAGAGATTATATGACTTGTCTAAAAGAGCACAGTTGGTTAATGGCAGAGTGAACACAGAGCTCAGGATTTCTGACTCTGTCTCCTAGACTCCACAAAACAGTTCTAGAGCAATATTAAAATGATGTAATGTATAAACAGAATTGTTTCAAAACAAAAATATCTGCCAGGTTACATTAAATATCTGCAACAGCTCTTTAAACGTGCAAGAACAGATTGATTTTAAATGTATGTAGTCTTTCTTTAGTGACGAGAGGGAAGACATACTTAAGTGTTAAAATATTTAGATCTCCCATTGATAAAAAAATTGTAGATATTATCCTGCTCTCTGCTGTGGAATAGGAAATCTACATGGTTCTTAGGCTTCCAGCTAAAATGTTTTTTGAAACTGAAGCTGGAAGTGCAAGTTAGTAAGTAGGACATTCTTGTCAGCTGCCGGCATCTGTTATTGGAGCTATACACTAGTACACGTCCAGCATTGCCTTACAATATGCCAATGGCAACTTTATAGAACTCAAACATGCACAAGAAAGATATGTGAAGAAGGGCAAAATGCTTTTGCATAGTTTTTATATTATTCAACAACTGGAATGTGTACAGCATAGTACAGAGTGTAATAAGAGCAAATGCTGAACCACATCAAGCTGTTCCCTTGTTGTGCATGTCATTTAAATATCAAATCTATAAGGGCGTTTGCTGTGTTCTTCACACACAGAAAGACCACAACTAAGTGACTTAAAAGTATCCCATGAGTTTTTAAAAATGCGGACAAACAACTCTCTTCTTTTTGATAATTGCAAATACATTGTTCCACTCTGTTGGTTCTGCAACATCTGGTGTTTTATAAAGCATTTTAAAATGTCATCTCCCTTTCCCATTTGCCCACACCCTTCCCACTGCACCTTAACCCCAGCAGACCAAGCAACTTTAATTTATAAGGAAATCTGTGGAAAATCTTGCAAAACAGAGTTAAGGAATTGTGTCTCTATAGCTTTGAGCTATTCCTTAAATCAACAAGGAAGCCAAGTCAGCAATATGACCGTATGGAAGATTTCCACGAGGAAGAGGAACAAGATTCTGGGCTGATTCAGTGGAAATGATTAAATGGCTCTTGCAGATGAGATTACTTAGAACATTTTGCTTGGTAGTGTTAACTTGATAGTCTTGGCATTAAGTCTTCGTAAAAAGATCACAAGGCAGTTTCTCAAGAATGAAAGATTGTAATCCCCCTTGCCAGTCCTGGTATGTGTCCAATTTTTTTGTAAATTTAGTGTAGTTTCTTCACAGTTAGCAAGTTAGTGAACTTTGTCGTTTGTGCTTCAGGATGAGCTTACAGGTTAAGGAATCAAATTGGATGAATAATAAGGCTGTTACTGTGTACCATTTGTCCATAATCGGGGTGTTTTAACATTTTTCATAGGTGTTCTTGTCAGTCCATTGTAGCATACAGTGAATAGAATACTTTAAGATGTAGGATTTGAGTAAAGGTACAAATCTAATACTACAGAAATAACTGCAGAAAAATCCCTAAGCAAGGCATCTCTATAAATATCATGAGTTGTGGGAGGTCATCTTTCCTAATTTTAGCTGTCAGTTAGGCATATGGTCTCAGCAGTTTGTATAGCCCCCATTTTCAGTGAAGACAAAAGGAGTGGGGACACCTCTAGATGGCAGTTCATCCCACATGTCTAGGTGAGACTGAGTGCTCACTTTCCATCTGACTAAATTTGGATGGGTTGGATCTCACCTTTATTACTCAGCACAGAGGAAGATGCTTCCCAATCCCATGCATTTAGAGTAAGACTTATTTCCTTAGCTCTTGAAGTCCATGGAGGAGATTTCTTCTGTATACAAATCATAAGGGTTGAAGAAGAGTACAGTGAACAGTTTACTCAGTGAAGTTGCCTTTTTAATAAATGCACTGTAAATGTGTGTCAAATTCTAAAATAAAATACATCTAGCTACAGTCAGAAGGCTATGTTAAATGATTTGTATTAGTTTCTTTCTACATAGCTGGTGAAAATTGGAAAAATTTAATTTATAGTGACAATGTCATTTTGAAGTATATTTTTAAAAGGAGACTGACACACTATATGGATGATTTCTGATCATAATCTTGGTGACTAGGATATTCAGTGTTGTTGTCCCCATGGTCACATTGGCACAGCACTTCTCCACCTACTGTAGATTAAAATTACTAAGTACCACAAGTGCCCTTGACAAAAATTTTTTAAGAGGCTGAATAAAAGTGCAGTGTTTGAGAAATCCTTTTCCAGGTTCTGTGTTGCCTTAGCTAGAATGTTATGAGTATCCAAGGAGATGCACTGGGACCTTATATCATTAAACTTTTTCATGTCTGTTTCGCCAGAGCTCGTGACTATCAGTTAAGTAGGGATGCCTTTACCTGCTTTTCTCTCACTAAAGTGGTAACAAGCAATGAAAATACAATACAGTAGCACTGTTTCAGCAGGGATTAGAAACCAGAACATCTGCTTTAAGCTCAAAAATAAGCTTGTACCTGTGTGCTGTCATCTGCTCTCCTTCCTGTAACAGTTAATTCCTTAAGATTTTCCAGTTTGTGCTGCATTCAGACTTCCATTTTGCTAGCAACGTATACTCTTTATAAAGAGCACTTCTTGTTTAAATTAACAAAACAGAAATGATAGGGATTAATTTTATTCCCTGTAAATAAATTAAAGTGGCAAGTTTCAGACTGGAAGATGCATTTTTGCAAGTAAAGGCATACTAAAACTGTTCACGAGTATATTTAGGCTGAAAGTTAGAGAGGGATGTAGAACATTTTCATAGGGGTAGTGGATGCAAGCATTCTGGCTATGACTGAGATTGATAGCTTTTAAGAATGGGTTTATGGGGAAGGTTATAGTTACGAAGTCCAAAGGTCCAGAGGCAGACATTAAGGTAGAAAAGAATATAGTGAGTTTTTCTTCTGAGGAGCCTTGGTCTTCTAAATTCTTGGATAAAATAATGCTTTTTTTATAGTTTGTGGATATAAACTTTGCTAGCTGCAGTCTTTAAGAATCTGACAGTTTCTGCTCCTTAACCTTCATTCCTGTTTATTGTGTTCTCTTCTTCACTGCGATGAGTCACTCAGATGATTCTGATACCAGCAGTGTACCATCAGTATGGTGAACTCAAATCGTGTTACTATGCAAACACTATTGCTGGAGCCCTAGAAGTTTAAGAAATAAAGGGAAATGGTGCATCCCTTTTGACCATCAGCCACGTGAACTTCTGTTCTCACATGGTTTAGTCCCTTTTCTATACATGACTTCCACTTGGGACTTTTTTGGCTTTTTTCCATTTTATTTCAGTTAGCATTTATTTCACACGTCGTTATGAGAAGCACTGGTTCTGAAGATACGCAGCTCTTGTCATAACAGAAGTATTTCGTATGCACCTGCAATTTGTCGTTTGTGTTCGGGGAATATTGTAGAGTGAATAAAAAAACTGAGATAATTTAGGGAGTTTTGGCTCCACCTGCTATGGAATTGTTGTATTTTCTGGAGGAAGGGCATTGTGGTGTTTTTTGTTTGCTTAGTTTTTTGGAAGTTTATTTTTTGGTAATTTTTTTTCCCCAAGAACAATCTGAAGGTGCGTTTATAGTGTTAGGGAAAAGGCACATTGTAGGTTACAATGCTATAAGCAGAGAAGAAAGGAAAATCTGAAAGACAGATGGCTACTAACATGGTGTAAATATCCTATTTTTAAATGCAAAGGGAAAAAGGTGTTCCATATATAGGCTTCAAGCTGGAAGCTTCATGTTTGTAATAGTACCATGGCAATGTGCAAATATTATTCACTTCCTGTTTTCTATTTGTAACAGCAGCATCAAAAAAAACCTGTTCTCAAGAAGCTTTATATTCTTGTTGCTTTTGATCCTCTTTCTTCAGATGCACCTATTAAGGTGCACTGAATTCCTTAAGACCACCCTAACCACCTCTGCTGCATGTGTGCAAATGAAAGGATCAGTAACCTGCTTGTACCTGACCCCTCAGAATCCCCCTGGTGCATGAAGCTGTTTGTCACTGTGCCCAGTTGTCCCACCAACCCTTCATCACATACTGGAGGCAAGAAAGGGGAGGGTGTCAGGGTATGCTGCAGCTGTGTTCTGCTAGGTCTCAACCAGGTGCTCACAGAATTAGGGAGCTATAAATGGCTTCCTGATAGTGTTCCCCAGCCTGCCTTCTCTGACTGAGTAAAACTGCACAGGAGAGTATCTGGTCTGATAGCACTCACAAAAACAACATTGAAACTCTTCTTGCTGCTCATTGCAGTCAAGTGGCTTTAGAGTGGGAACGAGCTAATACTACAGCAACTGCAGTGAAATAAGGAGTTCAGTCTCATGTATCCATCTTAAGTGGAAAGACAAACAATTTGAGTTATGTTAACAATGCCTCCATAATAGAAAATGTTGATATTTATGCTGATGGGAATTTTCTCTAATTGATCTTCTGCATCAAGGAACTGATATTGGAAACTGATATTTCACACTTTCATAACATATTGTTTGTTACTTATTAAATTCTTTTATATTATGATGCCTGGGAGTAAAGGGTTCCCAAATACACGTTAATGTTCATCCAGCTTGTCAAGTAAGTTTTTCGTTATGTGGTGTGACTGGAAAATGATCTGTTGTAAGCTTTGCTTTAATTAAAGGAAAATTTAAAAAGTAGTTTCAAATTTTTTTTATTAGTTTTACCATTTCATTCAGAGATTCTGAATTTTTGGGGGAAGGGAAGGAGGTTATTTTTGAGGGGAGACTTGCTTGGCAAGTAGTTGTGGTCTATTTTTGTTGAAAACTGAGTATCAAGACAGGACTCGAGTTGCAGTAAAGTAGCTTATGGTACAAGGTAAACTATATTTCCATGGAATATATCTTGTGATGAAAGATTCTTTCTTAAGTACTCACTCTCTACATATGCATTCTTTCCAGACACCGTTGCTATTTTGTTCTTTGTCAGGTAATTACAAACTTGCTCCTCGAAAGGAAAAAAAAGGAAAGTAAGGAAAAGAAAAAGCCATACACCTACAGCAAAGCTTTTAAAATGTAGGTCCTGCTTAATCTGGTTTAATCTTTGCGTATATAAACTCATGTGGTTTTTGAGAGCTTGTTTTTGAAATTTGAAGCACCCTTCTGTATTTATTTCCATGAAACTTTTTGCAGCTCTTGTACTATGAGGAAAAAAAAACAATGCTGGCAGTGAGTTTGGGTATATAAGTTAAAGACTTTTTGAAATGCCTGATTTTTTACCAGCTGTGGTTCCTGGTTTTAACTGACAAGCTATTACCAACCTCATAGAACAGTACCCTTAAAAAACCTAACAAGTTTGCAAATGATGTTTGTGAATTCATTCTTGAGTTTGAATATAATGCTTTATCTCCAAATCTGCAGTTACAGAACAATGTAATTTTTCATGTACCATCCTCATTGCACAGAAGAGTCATGGAATAAAGAGAAAGAGGAAGGGAAGATTTAGGGAAAGGATGTGACTCAGGGATTCAGGATCCTACCAGATCGATAGAGCAGCCCCAGACAGAGAACGACATCCAGCTGCTGCAAATGGACAGATGGAGAAGGGGCCTAGGATGAAGAAAAAGAGTGAGCCGAGGAATAAATGTGGTCAGAAGTGGAGGGCAGAGTTGATCCTTTATGCATTTCAAAAAGAGGAGAGAAGCAGTTGGATTTGGGAATGAATAAGATCCTAGTGAAGATAAATGACGATTGCTTCCCAGAGTGAGAGGATTGTTTGCTGGGCCTGATTTTTTCAATTATTTTCAGTGAAAACAAAGATACAATCCTTTTTTTCTTGGTAATACAAAATGGTTTCCTGCAGTCAGATATGTTTAATGCCGTCTCTCCAAATAATTTTTTTTTTTGAGTTTTAAAATACTTTTAAAATTCCTTCATTCTTTTTAAAGGTGAATTTCAAAATGGAAATGTAATTTGAAATCATCTACTCTGGAATTTGTCTAAGTGATATGTGTTAGGTTTTGGGTTTTTTTTTTTTTTTTTTTTTTTTTTTTTTTTTTCAGTCAAATATTGCTGATTTCAACCTGAAATAATTTTCAGGTGGGCTGAAAACTAATACATTATTCACTGAAAGCACTACCCAGCTGTATAAATCATGAAATATCTTGGGTCTTTTTTTGGAAGGAAAAGCTGTGTGCATTGATAATTGCTTTCAAATCCTGTAGAAACTGTCTGATACAAGTGGTCTTGAATCCAACCTGCAGTTCTCAGCCCCTAATTGAATGCCAATTGGAGAGTGACATTGGAGAGTTCAGATTGTTTGTTCACAGTCAAGAAGAATGCTAGCTCACTCTGTGTCAAAGATCATGATTTTTTTGCTGCTTCCTTCTTCCAGTATCAATTTTATTTGTTGTGAGGTCATATAACCTTTATTTGTTGTAAGCATGGTTGTGAGGGTCTTTGTAAAATGCGACTCTTTAAAATGAAAGCATTCCTAGTTATTGATGAAAAATGTCTAAATTTCTTTGGCTTGATCACAGTGAGAAAATAGAAATAATATTTTTTATCTGTTTGTTTTGCCTAAAATCATGAAAGAACACAAGTCTTCTAAACAAACAAACAAAAGCTTATTTTAGTGATAAATGATGCATGATGCTGAGTGCTAGTAGCGTCCTTCTCTTTTCTAATAATTGTCCCTTGGCACATTCATCACTTTGTGCTGCTTAGAGGCCTGTCTGATAATCTTTAGCTAGTTTTAAATCAGATTTCTCCATATGCAGGCCACATGTTACAGAAAGTACTGAAAGTTCATGTGTGTACACACACACTCTCAAAGGCTTTAAAACATCCACAGGTATCCTTAAAGGGCACATGCTAAGAGAAAAAGTTAATAGGGTATGGTACAGCAAGGAGTGTCAGAGCAAAAGCAAGTTGTCAGATATTTATAAAGGTTGTACAAAGTTAGGAGAGAATTCTGATTTCTCTATGGTACACTTCTTTGCCAAGACCGTGTTGTCATTCACAGGCAAATTGGAGACACTTGGGAAATGGTGTTTATCTCTAAGACCATTGCCTGGAGGAATTATGGGAGGATATTTGTGATAGCTGTTGGTGTAGGACAGGTTGTTGGTGACATAGCATTTTACTTGCATTAAAATTTTATGGCTAACTTGGACTTAATTCCTGTAATCTGAGAAAGAAGAATCTGGTATGAGTGAATGCCAGTGCTTCTGAACTCAGCAAGTTCTTTTCTGGATTCCCCACTGAACATATTTGCTATGCTACATCACTTCTGCAGGTTGCCATGCTATAAAACACAGTAAAACTGGGTGGCAGTTGTACCACTTGGGTGCACGCATGCATGGTGTACTCACATGCAGTGAGTGTACTCACATACACTCTTACCAAATTTCAAGATTTGCTTCATGTTAAAATTTGAGGATGAATATGGAACCTGTTCTCCCTCTTCTGTGGTGGTGAAATAATTTATCCAAAATGTAGGCTTTTACCTGAACATAAAGTTTGTATTTCTTTTAAAACAGCCTTCAGGTAAAAATAACAAATTCTTGTAGAAAATAATAAATTTTGGTTCACTTACTCACTTGCTAGTTAGCAGCATTAAAAAAATTAAATTGAATTTACCTCAAGTATGCAAACAAATCTGTATCTTTTCAGTGACTAGAACAAGAACTGTGTTATGAGTAAGTTTCTTCTAAATAGCCTTATTTCTGACTTCAAACAATTTTTATCTAGAAAATCTGACTGTGCAGAAGGGCTTTGTTGGCATTTTGCAGTTCTGTTGTCTGGCACTGCTCAGGTAGTGAGGAAAATATAAATTCTCACTATGTTTGCAGTTGATTTTCCACCAACTGAAATAAAAGAGAATACTTGTCAGTTTATGTACTAGTTGATCAGCTGTTTGGTATATCTTGCTCTTCTGTTGTCTCTGAAACACTCATTCAATGTGGAGATAGTGGGGAATGTGCATCTGCTGTCCATGTCCCAAGAACGAAAGATATATGAAAGATTCAGCAACACCTTCTTGTTCAAAGGGAATGCAAGAGTAAATTTTGGATACGGGGTGATGTCACATCCTTGGAAAAAGTTGTTACTTTGTTATGATTGACCTAAAGATTTAAACCACCTGTTAGAAGAGCAGGTTTGTTGTTGTTTTTTTTTTCTTAATTATTATCGATCAGAAATAGATCTGAATTTAAACAGAGGGTTAGTACATGTAGTAAATGAAAGAAAGAAGTCCACTGTTGCTGAAATAAACACAGCCATTATAAAATTATATGCTTTAAAATTTCTAACATCTTAAAATTGAGGAAGAAGACTTTTCCCTTTCAACTTTTGTTGGTCCTCCTCTGTGTGCTGTGAATGGGTTTGGTTCTTGTTACAGTAGGCTATAGTGATTCTGTTCCAAGACTCCACTGGTGATCAGCAGCATTAAATGTGGTGGGAAAGAGAAGTATATTGCAAGACCAATTTTTAGTTTTTTTATAACTGACAAAGCAGCTATCTCTTCTTACAGCATCTCTATGACTTTATTATAGCTCTTAAGCAGAGTCAGGAGTCTTTACATGCACAGAATGAATGCATGGCCTCACTACAGATATATGAAGTATACTTGAGTATTTTGTAGTTTAGATATGTAAAACTGTATCTGCTAAGGGATAACTGGGGGCAAACTGACCTATTTCAGGAAGAGATTTGGCAAGGAAAGATTTATCAACATCATTTTCACACTTAAGAAAGAGTGATGGGTTATATACTCACTGATGTATCATTTACATTGTGCTCTGCGCATGGCACAAAGAAATTATATTTTAAACTGATTTTATATATTCTTTCAGTGAAGAGTCAATATGTTGGTGGATGTTCATGAGATATTCATTAATATGCTAAATCTTCATAATATAATACTTACACTTAAAGGAGTTATGTCATGATTATCTTTTATAAAATACATAAACCAGCTTGTTTAGGAAAATAAAATCTTGGATGGCTAAAAGATTGTAACTGGCAGGCAGAGAAATGATAGATCACCATAGGAAGTTCTTACTGATGGAAGTGGGCACAATGAACAGCACTGGCATTGACTAAGTTTGTCATAAGCCATATTGGGAAAACCAGTTTTCCATGCCGTTGGCTATTCCTGACTGCTAACAAAGATTTTGGTCACATTCCAATGTTTTTTTCATAGTTAAAGGTCTCACAGTAGCAATAATTTCAAGTCTTCTGTGTATTAAACTGCAAAAAATCCCACATAAAAATATCTTTCAATTCAAATAACATGGAAAAAACCCAGGAATGTAGTTGTTGCCTCCACAGAAGATATTGGCATTTTTGGTAGTTAGAAAAATGGCCAGTGTGAACAGAGCAATTTATATTTAAAATGCAGATTTACAGTGTCAGATGGTATCTCATTCTGAGCAATCTTGTCAACACATCAGGGAACAGCATATTCTGCCTGAAGTAATATGTGGATTGAAACTCATGCATTACCTCAAAAAGACCACACCCCTTTTTCTGGAATTAATTTATGCAAATCTAATTTTTAAGTAATTATGTAAGCAAGTACTTTCTGGAATGTCAAAGGTATAAAATCCTAGGAATCCTGGAGTGAAGGGTTTTGGTAAGAGGCCAGATATTCTGAGCACCTTGTATCTGTTTGTTTGTGTGTTTATGTACGTATCTGTAAGTATATGAGAGGGAAAAGGATCTACATCTGTTGCATCTAGGCTGTTGCATCAGAATACGAAATACTGCCAATGCAATGCAACAATAGAGCAGGGCATAAGAGCTTAGCCTAACAGGAAAAACAAAAGTTTTCTTTGAATCTGGGGATGGTTTTCATCTATTTTTTTCAGAGAACTATGTGACAGCTCTGTTCAGTCCCTCACCCAGTGGAAAAGTCTTTTCATTTAGCCAGAAATAAAGAGGAAAAGCATTTAAAGAGATAGCCTGTCCTTAAAGTAGCCCAATACAGATATGGACAAGGTTTGGATTTTTGACATCAGCTTTCTCATTTCTCCTCTTGACGGATAAAGTAGTAAATAATGCTTATTAACTTGGCATAGAGTTTATAAAAATAATTAAGAATCTTCATTTGCTCCCAGTGATTCTTAAATTTTATCATATCTTTTAAAAGTCCTCATTAATAGATTGCCATATAAACAGAATATTTTCTGTCTTTTCTTGGCAAGAGAAAGATGATTTTTAATATGGAAGCAAATGAGGTCTTTAAAGTAGATGTGTCCCTTCCTTCTGTGGCCTTTTTCAGCCTCATGAATTTCTCATGTCACAAAATGAAATAGGATCTATTTTTTATATGATAGATATATTGAATTCTTTAACTAAGTTAAACCCTAACCTTATGGGACCTGTGTAGAAACAGATATTTAAAAGATGTTTAGCATAGATAAGGAACGAAAAGTTCCCCAAGCCCCAAGGTCAAAATTTTAGAGCCATGTTATTGCACAGTCTGTGTATTTCTGCCATGATAGATGAGACAATTTTTTTTTTTTTTAAAAAAAGCTGCCATGAAAAAATCAGCATGGACAATAGTAATCTTATAATGTGATTTTTATATAGGATTTGTTTTATTCACATTTGGCAACCAGAAGGCAAAAGAAAAAAAAGCTGTTTTTATTCCACGGTGCTGAGACCAAAATTCAAGTTTTCCTTAAAACTCATTGTAAATGGGGTATTTGGTGGAGGCCATGAACTACTTTAATATATATTCCATCATTCTGGGCTGTATTTTTTTTCTTGTTTTTATTCACTTTAGCATACTGAATGATTGAAAATCCAGCTACAGCTAGCATAGGCTTCATTGTTGGAGCTGAAGCCTTAGATGTGCACTGAATGGCAAGTGGTGAACCCAGAAAACTTAATGCTGTCTAAATGAAGAGAAGGGCCAGGGTAGTTGGATGAATACTTAATTCTTTATATCTGTTTTATGTCTCTAGTCAGCCTGGAAACACAAATTTCCTAGTGAAAGAGTTACATGGTCTTTCCAAGAACTCTGCTCTCACAAAAGAAAAGATTGGCTTCTATGAGAAGTGTCTACAATGAAGCAAAGTAGGAAATAAGAAAAAAGATATTGTGTAGGAATCTCATCAGAAGAACTAATTTTAAAAAATAACATTCTTACTGGCACAACCTCCTGGCCTATAATAAAGATTGAATCCTCAAATGACAGAACACTTCATTCCCTCATGTTAGAAAAAGGACACTGTCTAGCAAAGACTTTCAGTTGCCCAAAGCAGTAATTACTAGCACTCTGGAATGAATCAAGAAATTGTTTCTTTCTCTTCGATAAATTCTGTGACAAGAATTTAGTATCCTTCACTAAAATCTCACATGACATGCCTGTGGAACTGTAAGAAAAAACAAATCTAACCCTTCCCCAAATAAACAAGCCTTTACAATTTTTGGATTCAATCTACAAATTCTGTCAGTTTTCTTCCATCTGTCATGTATTGTATCCATAGCTTTCCATATCTAAAAAATAGTCACTATAATTTACCACTTAACAGTAATAGTTGCTTATGTCACCAATCAAAATTTTTCCAACAAGAGAAGGAAATTTACATTTTGCTTTATGTTTTCAAGAATTAATACATATGGTCACCATATTAAGTGGCAGTTCCAGTGTTTAATATTTTATTTGAATGTTTAATGAATAACTTTGTACTTCTGCTCATTTGGGATAGCTATGGGGAAAAAAGAGAAACATTTTATTTTATCTGTTTGTGTTAAGTGATGGAAATTCAAAAGCACCATAGCTAGGCATGGAAACCCATCTGTTTTTTTCAGTGGAATAATTCCCTTTTGGCCATCATTCTAATTATTATATTAAAACATATTCTGTTTCTTTTTCCAGTCTGGCCTCTTGTGCATACACAAAGATACAATTGAGAAATTGAAAGATTCCACTTAGGAAGAATTTGACCTCTTTCTCCCAGTTTCTTTAGTCCTGGAGTTTATTATACATTTTTTACACAGAAATATAATTTATTTGTTAGTGTGTCTCTTCTTATTCTTCATTTTCTCTCTTCCTTGATCACATTTTTCGTATTTTCCTTATATTGCCAAAGTATTTTTATTAATGAAGCACACTTTCTATATCTATTATAAGTAATTTTAATGGAGCAGGCTATGAGCATTCATCCTTGTTGTTGAGAGGAGACTTGCATTGCTTTGACAAAAATATCTCTTGCATACAGGAGTTTATGTTCAAATTTAAGCTTTATTTTTTTAATAATTTATTCAGTATTTGAGAATTATTGTGCCAGAATTGTACACTATACAAAAACATATGGCCATCCATAGCAGAAGACATGGATCCAACTTGGTGAAGTTAAACAATGCAGCTTTGTGGATCTCAAACTAGATATTTTATTATTTTCCTGTTACGGTTTCCCCAGCAATCCTATTATGGATGCAAATGAACATGGAAATTATGTAGATTATGCAAATGTAAATTATTGTCAGAGTAATAATTTAACATCTTTCAGCATAAACAGACACAATCTTTTATGTCTGCTCTACATTATAGGTCCCATTTTAATTGGAGCACTAAAGCCAGTCCCTTTGATTCTCAGTTTTGTCAGTCAATCAAAACCTTTTTACCTTAATTAATGTTTCAGGAATTAAAAATTATGTTTTAAATAAGGCAGAAGGGGAGTTTGAATCTGGATCTTTTGACATTACAACTTCATTATCAACATAAAAAAATATGCTTTACAACAACCTCCTCTCACAACCCAAAGAGAAACATAAATTTTCTTTCTTTTTTTTTTCATAATAAAGCTCAAATTTCAGTCAGACTGTGATCACAATGTAGTTTTGACAAAAATACACAAAGTATTTTGATTCATTATAGTACAGAATAAAAGAATTTAATGAAACCTCAAAATTTGCCATGAAATGGAGCTGTTGTCTTCACTGTTGGTACTTCTGTTCCTTCTAATCAGTTTTGCCCATTGACTTCAGGATAATATGGTAAAGCTCTATCATCAGTAGATTAATTTCATCCTCTTGACTTACATGCCATACTACAGCATGAACAATATTTCGACTATTCTTGTTTTTTATCTTTGGTGGTGGTAGACTTGCTCCCCCTTCAAAAATACTGATCATTAAAATAGTCATGCCTTTAACTCCTGTGAACTTTGGTTGTATCCAGTATAAATAAACTGAGTATTGAATGAAAACCTTCAATTTTTATGTAAGTTCAGCCATGTTGTTTTTTTTTTTTGACGCACGTCTTACAGGACAGTTATGATCTCAGAAAAATTGGTAGCTGTCTGCTTTTTCCTAATTAACAGATATGAGATCAGAACTGAGGCCTATAAAATGATGGCTTAAGCTATTCAGGTTGTAAGAAATAAGACAGTTTCACTTTGCCCAGATATTAATGTATAAAATATTCCTTACTTATATGAGGGGTTAATGAAGATCGGGTTTCAGCGGGAAGAAGGAAGCCTTTCCATATAACACTAACAAGATTTTCTTTTGACACAAATATGTTTAATCACCCAACACACAATAAGTATAATCATTCAAATTAATGGTGTTCACCCAAATGTAACATCAGAAACACTGAAAGGCTTGAGTTACACATTCTTTCAGAAAGGATAAAACCATTTTTTTCCTAATTTACAATTGAAAATTGTTAGTGTCTGTATTTATGTGCCAACAAGTGCACTTCAGCACCTCTTGTCTGATCAAGACTGTTGCCTTCTTTATCCTTCAGGAAAAGAGGACCACCAAACACCGCAGAAGGTGATATTTGAGCAGACAAAACACTGGGCTGAGTCCATTAACCTCTTATTAATCACTCTGACATTTTAAAGGATGATTTTCTTGAGCAGGGGGAAAAAGTTTCTCCCAATAGCTTACTAGATATTGTGAGGACTGGAAACAGGGTGGGTAGTCAGAGGCCATTGATTGAATTTTCTGTTACCAAGAAACAAAATAAACAAATGTGTTTCATCCTGGGAACTTCTACCTGGAGAAAAGTTCTCAAGCGACAGTCATTCACTAAGCCTTCTGGCTTCTTTGGATTGAGATCCAGCTAATTCCAAATTTTGGACGGCTATCTGAACCATATTTCCCTATCACTTTTTGGTACATGTACTTTTCCTCACCACTACGTTTTTTTTTTAAATATGTCTGGAGAGATTGGTTAACTGTTTGCTCCTGCATTTCACATCAGCTTTATCGACCAAAACTGTTTATTGCTTGAATCTGCTGTGGTAACTAGCCGTTATTCCTGCTTGACAATATTTTCTCATTGTATTTACATTCACTTACATTCACACATGCACAGAATACATTCAGTTACACTTTCAGAAGTGATCATGATAGGGTGTCCCTGTGGGAGGAAGGCAGTACTGTCTTAACTGTCATCACATTGGTTCCTCGGGTACATTTATTTGTTGGTTTTTGTGTTTGGCACAGGAACAGGTCTGTGCCCTTACTGATCAGTAATCACATAAAACTTCTTTGCATCAATGCTTGAGAAGTAAATATATTAGTTCTGTCATAATTTTTCTTCTCTAGCTTACTACTGAAAAGTCTGTTTCTCCTACTCACAGTCATAATCACATCAAAAGCTCCTCTTCTTTTTTTTTCTTCTTGTCTGTCACTACACAGCACCCTACAAAAAGGATGTTTTACCACTTAGCACTCTGCTGATAACAAATTGTATGTGGCTTGAGACAGAATTTATACATGGACACTGATGGATATAATCATTATAGACATCTCTCTAAATGTTTTCTGTGACTCTAATGGCTCTCAGGCAATCTTTCTTAGATGCAACTGCAGGATTCTTTGATTAATTTAAAATTATTATTATTACTAGTATTATTTTTATTATATTTTTTGAAAGTCTTGAGCATTTACTTTTACTTCTAGCACTATTGAAGAGATCCATAAATTGCTGATTTAAACAATATGATAATTTAAAGCCCTTTCTTTCCTTCCTTTGCAAATCCAGAGAACTACAAACAAATAATTCATGCAGCTCTGCTGTATTCATGATGTCTGCATCATTATATATATATATAATCTATAAGTTCTCCAGTAATTCCTAAATTCCCATACAAGTTCATCCAGCCCTGACAGCATTGCAGCTCCTCCTGTCAGGTTTTGTTCTCAGGAGGTGTTTCCAGATGTTACAAAATTCCAATATAAATGTTTTATGTGTAGAAGTCACTTTTATTAAAAAAAAAAAAAAACAACCAACCAAAAAAACCCCAAAAATCAACATAAATATTTTCTCTAGCAGAGCAAAATAGTTTACGTCTTGTCTGAGTCTACCTGATGTGTTTTGCAGTGTTCTCACAATAGACACGTGTGTAATGTTAAAAAAAATTAAACCGCAAAAAGTCCTAGTGTTAATGTTTATGATATTTGTTCATTTTTCTTTCCAGTATATTATGAAAATAAAACATATTGCAATTAAAACCAAAGTGATTTACTTAACATTTCAGATTCAAACAATATAAGATCTGCATAGACTCTGTAATGTTAGGGGGTTTTGTCTCCAATGGTTTTGAATATTGTTATTGCTCTAAGTATCATATATCATATTAACAACTGTAAACACTTTGCATAATTTTAACTTTTATCAACAACTGTTCCAAATTGGTCAGTATGAAGTTCATATCTGTAGCTCAGATATTGCATATATTCCTTGGTTTCGTGGCAAAAAAACCTTTTATATATAGGCAGTATTCCTTATTGCCTATATTCCTTGGTTTTGTGATTTGTATTTGAAAAGGACAAACTATTCCTCACTCTGATTGTTGCATCTTCATGGTCATCCAGTCCCAAAGAAATTTAGTTTAGAAATGAACTTATGCATTTCCTGCAAATAACTGGTGAAGGAATTTTACAAATCTAGACATAATTAAGAGTTCTAAAAATTCATGTTTATTCAAAAGTCAGCTGAAAAATACATGGCATTATCTTCCTTGGAAACAGCTGTGTGATTGTTTTCTAAACTAAGTATTAAATACAGAGTGAAGACATGCATGTAAATTAGTGGATCAAAACTAAAATGAAATTTTAAAATACAGTAGTAAAAACTATTCTACTATATTATTGATAAAGATCCTCTCACTGCCTGTGTTCTGTTTTAGTGCTTTTTTCTTCCCCTTCATGGATTCCTTGCACTACAGATTACTATCTATGGTATCTAAATATCATCATCATTGTTATTGGTATTGTTATTGGAACAAAATCTGTATAACTGTGTTTTTTAATATATATATAGATATATATGTAATAAATGTACATTCTTGTAAAGAAGGGACATAAAATGCCTTGGACATAAAACTCCAATCTGAACATGATTTGAAATTAAGTGGAATCTACTGTAGCAACTGTGATTCTAGGGAATATGCCATGTTCTACATCAGTCAGGATTCTTGAGTCTCTGTAATATCCATGTCTGGATAGATTGTCTTGCTGCTGGTTTAGTGAAGAGTTAAAGGGCCTTGACAGTGTTTTTTAACATGGAACAGTCTTCTACCTTGTCTAGGCTGACAGAACATTTATGGTAATTCTGGTCAAAACAGAGATGAGTTTAGAAATATGTACTGTTCAGTACACACTGACTAACCATTGATATGCATAGAAATGGTAAAGTGGGTATAGGCTCCTGAATGTTTTTTCTCTGTCTTTCTTCCAGTGCAGCTGGCTGTTGCTCATGATGGTCTGTTGTGGCAGTAATTATATGATGATGTGGGGGATTACTGATAAAGTTCTTTACTGTCTATATATTACTATGACTTGATTTAGCACTGTTTCATCTTGTCGTTCTATGTAGATATTGAAAATAAGCTAAGGGGAAATAAATAGTTTTGAAACCTCACAAATAGCGTTTTTATTAAGAGTGGTTTTTAGGTTATGCAAAGGACTGCCACCAAAGTCCTTGTTTGTGCTAGATGCTGGGTAAACAAAGAGGTGTCGATCATCAGTAGCCAAGGAGCTCACAGTCCAAATAAAGCAGGAGTAGGGTGGGGTAGAGGTATGAGACAAAAGCTGTGTGAACAATGTGATATTTGGGATAAATGTGATTTCCACAGTTCTTGGCTTCTGTGACTGCCCACACAGTTTGAGGAGTTCATTGGTGGAGGTAGTTTCCTGTCACTACTTACTGGGCGTACCTCTTCAGGAAGGACTCTTAATTTTAGAGCTCTACTCTCACTTCAGAGATCCAAGACGATGGGAACGGATATCAGTCCGTTGCCCACTGATGGGTGGAGAATATTCATCAGTCTCCTAGGTGGTGTCAGTTGTGTGTCCTGGCTTGACTCCAGACTATGCTGTGTCTAAAAGGTTAATTTCTACCAGATGAGAGAATGTCCTTGGCCTTTGACAAGCTTCTCCGTGGACTTGCTCGTGGGAAATTTGATACTGGGCGGTAGTTGGCTAGGGTCAACTTATCCAGGGTGGGTTTCCTTTCTGTGGATAAAAAGAGCATGTGTATATCCAGGAATAGGAGTTTGACATCTTCTGCCAGTGCTCAATTAACTTGGGGTGATCAAAGGTGACTTTTTTTCATTACAGAGGTTCAGTACTCTGCATGAGCAGTATTTGTATTTTCCAGCCTATCAGTAACTGATGCATATCTTTGGCTGCAGTATTTCAGCTGACTTCTGTAGTTGACTGTTTATATGAATTTGTACTGTTCATTTTACTTTGAAGAATCATTGTTTGAAGTACTATGCAACCTATTTCTGCACCCTGCTTTGATCCTGCAATATCTATGTATGATGAATTTAAGTTCATGAATGTGGGTACTTCTACTGTAGTTGTATCTCTTTCAGTGTCAATGAAATCTCTTTTGTCTTCGCTCATTCTCTTGTTGTAGCAGAATCTTTATCTTTGTTTAGCAAGTACATTTGACAGTATTTGCAGCTAAAATTCAGGTTCTGATTGTTTTTTTGTAACTGTTAGGGATGAGAACACCTGATCTCTGCTTCAGCCCATATTCCTGTCAACTGTACTTGCAGAATTGATTTAGTGTTTAGGATGCTGTTTAGTTTATCTTTATGCTTGATTTGTATACATACTAGTACCAAGAATTATGGAATTTTGGCTCTAAAAATGAGTTTCACTTAACTGTGATGAACAGTGAGTCTTGAACTTAATCTAAGTTTTCAGCACTAGCTTTCTCTAAACAATGGAACAGTTGAAACTGAAGTTTTCATTGTAAACACAGGAAGCTATACTGAAGGGACCAGTACTGTACTAGGATAGTAATCTTCCTCTCACATCTTATATGTGTCAAAGCAAATTGATCTGCTAAAAGTTGTAGCCTTTTATAGGCTTGCAACTTATAGCTTCTTATAGCTTCTTGTACTAGTGCTGCTTTACATCTGGTAATCTCCACTGTGAAAGCTGATGATTATCTAGTATAAACTTAACACTTCACTAGTCCTGCTGTGCTATACCAATCCTATATTGGTAGGTTTGGTAACATGAAGAGTTGATAACTCAAGGCAGAAAATTTATGTCTAGTCTTATCTATATTTTATGGCCACAGATGTTTCAGTTGATAGCACCATTAGTTATGATGACAAAATAATGATATATCTGTGCTACTATTATTGTGCTATTGAATAACCTACTTAAGGGCAAATAAAAGAAACCATATTAATTTTTTCCAGCATTATAGATGATTATCATATCACTCTGTGAAAAAGACTCATCAAATATTAAAATTGTACTTTAAATGCTATTTTCATATTTAAAAAATGAAAGGACCAAGATTCAAATAAGGTTTTTTCATTACCCTGAGTCTGGAATCCTGAATAGTTTTTCCAAAAGGTTAGGTCTGAGGTCAGTACCTGAGTTATGTTCCCACATGTGCTTTCTATTTGCTTTCAATGGACGTTTGTTCCAATAAGAAGTAAAAGGTGTGAACAGAGCTTAGTGGATATTATCCACCACAACACGATAGAAAATGTCTTATTTCTCTTTGAGATTTGAATCTTCTAAAGGCTTGTTCTAGCACATGCTGGTAGGAGTCTTTTTGGTTTGCTTTTTCATATACATGCTTAAAGGAATGGATTACTGTTGGAGTGTAAATTTCTGATTTACCAAAATAGCAATTCATATGTCCATCCTTCAAAAAGGATCCAAGTTTGGAAGATTCATGTTTTTGCTTGCTTCAGCTTTAATGTTCATAATTATAACACTCCCTGTTTGACATACACTTTACATTATTTTAATCTTCACACTTGTGGTAGTTCCATTGTACAAAAGATATTCCTAATATGCTCCGAACATTTTTCAAACATTACCACCATGATGACAAACAAAACAAAACCTCTAAGCACTTTTTTTGGTGCAGACACAGCCGTTCTGCCTATTACTTTTATTTCAGCCTTTAGGCAAATGTTGGCTTTAAAATCTGTCACAGTCTGATTGATCACTTTCCAGGAAAACAGGATTCAAGTAATTTTTAAAGTAGATTCATAATGGATTAACCAGAGTTGCCACATAAAGAAGAAAGGTTTTATTCCTTTTTAATGTCAGAGGAGCTGATACGCTCTGTTTAGCAGCAAAAGCTCCTGAATAGCTCAAGCATTCCCTAACTACACAATCACAAAAACTAGATGTAAAACAGGAAGGAAAATTTCAGTCCAAGATGTTTTTTCTAAACTGCTGGATTAATACAAGTGAAATACATTTTAAAACTAGGTCTCAGTACACCTATCAGAAGTACAAGCCTCTAGAAATGCATCACGTAGTATTAGGTAAAATTGAAGGTGAAAACCGGACTTCATTGAAGTCAGTGGAGATTTCACTGTTGGATTCCAGGGTCCAGAATTTTGCAGTTTTAGAAGTGTAATTTTTTGAGGTTACAGTTTAACCAGAGCAGGATTGATTTAATAGCTGGCAAGAAGATACCCTGAGTTGCTGTGGAGGACTTTTGTTTACCATCTAGAAAAATAAACCTTGTCTGTCCTAAAAATAGTGTTGAAGACCATAATTTTAGATGATCTTGGTATTTGTTTAATGTTTTTCCCATTAAAAATGGCTGAACTTGGTTACCTCAGAACCATATGCTGTGAGTTGCATTTATGTTTATGTATTCCTCTATAATTTCATCCTGCTAAGTTGTATCATAAATGTAAAGGAATTAACACTGTCAATAAATAAAAATAATGCTTTGAAAAAAGAAAGAAATGAAAATATGGTAATGTATGTTACTCTTGTTAAAATACTAAGAAAATGCTAAGGAACTGCTTTCTGGAATATGGTCCCCTTTATGGCACCTCATTTTGGATATCTCAGCTCTATAAGTAATATTTGAAAATATTCTCCAATAACTTTTAATAAAACATGGAACTAAATCAGTTTGCAAAGAATCACTCAAACATTGCAGTTAACTTATAGAAAACAGTGTTTTCTAGTAATGTCTACCAGTATTCCTATTGTACATCAAAGGGAAAGAGAGTTAATGTTTTCTTTTAAGACCCATGTGTTTAGCCATTCTTCAAAGTAAGAATTTAGAGTCTAAGATGCAGTGAGTACTTGGTAAAAGGGCCCTGTTTGCATACAACATGATGCAGCAGCCAAATAAATGAGACAAACCTTTTCAGTGAGGCTTGCTTCCAGAAGGAATAAGGCCCATCTCAAGGGCAACATTCTTCTCAGGAACCTAGCATCTCTGTTGTGACAGCTTATTGTACCAGTTTCTTAGTATGGCCTGTTTTCCTGAAGTTCATTGACATCATTGGTAATTAATTGGAGACCAGTACTTTTGCCATATATGAGGTAGACACTTTCTGCTCCTTTACTTTGGCCTTACATTACAACCACATTTTAGCTTAAAATTAGCAGCTCCTCTTTGCTGTTCAAAGTGGGATAACTCCTCTTACTATTCTATGTAAGTCTGCAATGTAAGAGTAACTTATTCTGCAAGTAATTCTACATGATGTGTGGAGATACATGCTGTCATCAGCTGAGGTAGGAGTGATTCTATCACTGCTTCAGTGATAACCTAGTGTCAGATAACTGTGCTGTAGATTGACTTCCAGAAAAAAAATCATTGATGTAGACAGATTTTGAGGATATTATCATATTCTTTTGCCAGGTTACTGTGCTTTGCAATTTAGGTGTTGTATTTAGCCTTTAAAGAAAATACAGTATAAATAAATGATGTACAGTCAGATAATGACAACAGTTTATTGAAGCTGTATATGCTTTTGCAATATTACAATGCAGTAATTTTTATATTTTGCAATGCTGCATTGCCCTTTATGCATCACTTACAGTAATGTAAATGGTTGCAATTCCTTTTCTTTAGAACAAATATGAGAACGGAGTAGATGAATGACACCATATTTGTTCTTACCATTGTCGGATAGTCATCATTGTAAAGACATGATGTGGTACAAAAAGTCAAAGAAAAAAGGAGTTATGATAATAGTTACATCTGATAGTCTGAATGCTTTTGTGACTGGCACAAGTTTGGGTTCCTATGCCTTTACAGTTCGACTTCATTTTCTGTTTCATGAAGGAAATTATTTCAGTTGTGGGTTTGTAGTTTCAAGTTTTTGCTTAGGGAGTTCACAGTAAAAAATAGAAATCTTCTGTATGTTTAAGGTTTGTCATAAGAATGAAAACCTTGTGGTATTCTGGAGATTAGCAGTTGTGCACAAATTAAAATATGTTTCTCAACCTTTTCCAGTACTAAAAGGAAACCATGATTTTTTTTGTGTGTGCTCTAAGGATTGTTTCTGAAAACCTGTTTTATAGGGACCCATAGTATCATCTGTTCAAAAGGTAAAATCAAAAAGCTTATTCACAATATTTTCCATGATTTGTTTCCCAGCCTTTGTTTTACAAAGAGAATTTCCTTTAAAAAATACTTTTCTGCCTTGCAGTTCAATTTCCTGTAGTACTGGTTATATTGAGAATCACAAGCAAAGTATTCTCTGTAAGTTTGTGGATCGTGATATGCAACCTAAGCTGGGAGGGGTAGAGGAAAAGGAGGGAGGTTGAAGGTTCCTTCCGTTCTTAAAAGTAATTGTCCTGATGTGATGGAAATTGCAGTCACCTGCCTAGTTGTGGAAAGTCTTGAGCTATAAGGAAATCCACAGCAGCATCACTTCATTATAGTTCCTAGCAACCTCATGCTGGACAGCAGCTTTGATGGGACTGATAAAGGCAGGGTTATTGAAACAACAGACGTGCTTGGAGGACCATAGTGATAAACTTTAAAGAGCTTCTTGCTAAAGCTACTGCATAAAAACTGTATGTTCTTGCAAATCGTACTTGGACCAGAATTTTGGGACTTAGGAAGGTGTAGCTGTACATTTTTTCAGGGATGTCAAATGAGTTATTCTAGTGCTGTATGAGTAGAAATTAGATCAGATTTCAACCCTGTGTTTTATTAAACTTTTATTTCCAATTTACCAAGAAAATCTGTGTTAATCACTACTGTTCTTGTGGTTACCATGGCTGACTATTTAAAGCAACTGGTCTTCATTACTCAGCACATTTCAAACTGAGCCATTACCCTTCCTCCATCTTAATTGCCCATTTTTAAAATTACTTGCCTTATAGTGCTGCAGTTCTACTGTTATTTTTATACATTTTATATGGGTCTCCTACATTTTTTTCCTAAAATTGTATACAATATGGTGCAAATACAGTCTTTTGGTTTTTAAATGTAAAGAGGAATTCTTCTTACCATGTAAACTTCCAAAATACCAGGCAAGCAAAGATGATGGGTGTTTCTTTTTACCGATATCAGTGCATCTCTCTCCTTTGTTCTCCTAATTATGTCTTAGAAACATCTGGTAACTTTCTGCCTAACTGTCAAATTTCTATTTCTGTTTTATTAGCTGAACACCTGCATGCCAGCTGAGTATGTACAGACATTCCTGAATATCAGGAGTGTTACTGCCTGCCTGACTTGCAACTAACCTGCAGTGTGATAGCACAGTAAGATTATTATTAGTCCCATGTTATTAATTTACAGATTAAAAAAAAAAGAATCTCATAAATCCTAGTATTCAAGGAACTAGCTTAGATCACTAGTTTAGTAAATCCCTGATACCTTAGTGCACTACAAGTAAAATAGAGTATTTACACTGATAAATACAGCATGTTCCTGCTTATCGTCTCTATTATCTTAATTTCACTTTGTGAAAAGCTATTCTGGCTGCTTTTCTGGATGATTAGTTAGCCTGGGATAAGCTTAAGTCAAAAGCTGTATTTTGGAAAATTTAAGTGAGCTGAAAAATCCATATAGAACTAGAAAAGTTAGTTTAAAACTATGTCAGGCCAGTGACTTAAGATTTAACGACAATGTGAACTAAAATCTACAAGGAGGATAAGTCAAATAACACTTCTATCAAGTTACATGCCATTTTAAAAATAATAGCGGTAACACTACAAAGAACTTTCTACTAAAATATTCATAAACCAATTAAAAAGAGATAGTAATTTAAAAAATACTAAAAAAGGCTTGTGTGATTCTGAGATTGTGTTCTAGCTATATCAGTTGAGCTAATAAAAGATATTGCCTTTCTTTCTGATTCCTGCTGCATGTAATAATTACCATTCCATGTTCTACATTGTTATTCTAAGAGCACCTAATAATCAATGTTTCTGCCTTTTAGTCTCACTAGAATAATAGAAATCTCTTTTGTTCCAGTCCCCTGATTTGTCAGATGGGATTGATAGCATTTCCAATTGTGCTTTACATGGGTGACTGTTTCACGTGTGTGCTCAGTGAAAATTTTTTATCATGCCACAGTCCTGTTATTAGACATCAATTACCCAAGCTATTGCTTCCTCTCTCTGTTAGCTCTACCTTACATACCCTCCTTCTGCAGCACTTGTCTCCAGTTGCCTTTCTTCAAGACTCACAACCCATTCCCACAGTCCTCTGACTATTTTCCTTTCTAATCCCCTCTTGGTGATTAATCCCAACTGGGTTATTTATGTATGTCAGTTCTGGCAGTCCCCTCTTGGCTGTGTTTGCTAATACTGGTCTGAAATCTGAGTTCTGATTGTTGGTGGGGGGGTTTTCTCTCCCTTGATATCATCTGAAGTCACCCAGCTAGAAGCTCTCTAGTGCCTTATTTGTCTTCTGTGTTTCATAATTTGCCTCTTGTGTCTTTTCTTTGTCTTAATTTCTCCTGCATTATTTGTCATCTTTGGTTACATGGATAGGGATGTTACACAGTACGGCAAAACTCATTGGGAAGAAACAGCCTAAGTGAGATGGGACATGGCCAAGTCATGGATGACGAAGAAGGGTTTTTAAAAGGAGAATGTAGACCAAACAGCAAGAGAAGAGCTGCTGAATATCAATCATTATCCTGCAAATGAAACCATAGGAGATTCAAATAAGGCTGGAAAACTTCAGCAGGAACAGCTCTGTAAGAAATACGTGGGCCTAAGTAAGAGAATGGCCTTGTTGGCTGACCAGATTTTTAATGCTTCTCATTCTTCTGATTCCAAGAGACAGTGATGAAGAGGAAGGTGATAAGCCATAAGGGCTGCTTTGCACAGGGAAATAATGATGGAAAATACAGCACACTCAGCTGCTCAGAGAAATCAGAAACTCGTATTGGAAAAATCTTAAACAGCAGAGCGTGAAGTCTGAGACTATAATTCTTAGAAAACATGTTAGAATTCATATGAAAAAGCTTTGAGGACTTCATTTTAATTGACCTTGGATACACACCAGGTCATGGCCTTTTAGGGAATTAGAACCAGAGTGTTCATCAGGGAACAATACAAGTTTAGAAGGTCAAGAACTGATTCCTAACCATAAGTGCAAATGTTCTCATGTGTGTTTAATATGAACCGGGAAATACTTTTCAACATGTTGGTCTGGAAGAAATTGGAGCAGAAGTCTTAATATGTATTTTTTATATTAAATATGATATTTTGAATATGTTGTTTAGTACCTCCTAAAGTCACAAAAAAAGGTATAAAGTGCCAGACATAGCTATAACCACATGCGTTCTGTAATAATGAGATCAATAAAGAGCTGAGGCAAAGCCCTTCCTGATGTGTTGTTGAAAATTTAATTGTGAAGACATTGGTTCTAACTAACTTGTTTTACCAAAACAGGAAGGGGGAGTGGGTGAAAAGACTTTCCCACGTTAAATTTAGGAACAGTCAAAATAAAACAAATGCTAAAATTATCCAATTTACTCCAGGCTTTGTGAGGAAGAATGGGCAAGTAATTGCCAATTATGGAGTGGGATTGGAATGCAGGTTGTAGAGGGATAATTAATTGAAAGATATTTCATTTTGATTAGCGTGGCTTGAAAAATTGCCATCTGAAGTGGTTTCAGGCCTGCAGGGAGGTCTGCTGATGATGGGCAAGGGACTGGCATGCAGCACTTTAATGGGGTTATGAGGGGATTAGAATTTATTACATTACTGAAAATAAAATAAAAGATTGAGGAAAAGGAAAGTATAGTCTTATGATCAAGAGTTAGATCTCTCTACTGGGAAATCTGGGATTGTTCGCAGCTTGTGCCATGTAGCTCCTGTGTGGCCTCTGGCATGGAGTTGAGGGCTGCATTGCACTATGTTACAGGGACATTCTTGAAGGGCATAAAGCAGCTCCCCTACCAGGATGATTATATTAGTGTTTCCTTCTTCATTGGTCCAGGTTAGCCATTGAGGGAAAGGGATAGACAAAAGCATTAGTGGGTTTGTTGTTGGTACTTGTCTTTCAATTTCAGCAGGTGGAGTTGAGCTGGGAAGTGGTCAGGCTCAACTTTGCTGAGTTTTTCCATCCGGCATGCTGGCCCCTACCTCATTCAAAGGGCTGCCAGGAGGAGCTGTGATTCAGCTAGTGCTACAGCTCTTTTTCAGGGTTTCTGTAAAGCAGCACACATGGCAGCACATTCTTCTGTTTCAAATCCCTTCCTTTCACTGTCTCTTCACAACCCAGTAGAATATTTGGAAAAGGTATTACTTAACATCATCTGAGGCTTGTTTATCTAGTGCAAAGAATATTGAGATCTTTGGGAAAGAAAGATAAAGTATGGCTATTAGTTTGCTTAAAATAAACAATTACTAATTTAGCTGATAGAGCTATTTTCATCTTGTTTTCATTTTGGTAAATAAATGAATTTGGGAACTGAGGCTTTGAGGTGAGGATATACCCTCCTTCCCCCATGTTCTCCCAGTGGAGACTTCAGGATGACTTAGAGCAAGGCTTCAAAATGGAAAATGTGGTTGCTGTGAAGAGGCATCATTAGCGCAGTATGTGGAAGCAGGCTGCCTACCTTCCTGCACGAACCATTTTACCACAAACAGATTCCTGTTCTGACACACAGCTTTCAGCAAAATCAGCCAACAACTGTTAGCCAGACATGAATGTCTTTGGCATTCAACAAATTACTTGCACATCAGACAGTGCTGATTACAACCGGAAAACAGTATAAATATCACATTTTATATTACACTTGTAAAATTGGTTCTTTCCCCTTTGAGTTAGTATGCCAAAAAAATTGTTCATTGTGTATGGAGTTCAAGGGGATAATTCTGGCTGCAAAATCACAAATAAACAGATTAATACATGTGTCAGTATCATGTTCTTTGGCTGATACCATCTTCACTTATCACCTATTTGCATTGGGCAACTCCTTTGTTCAAATAGAGTTTTAACTTCTGCTGCATTATGACATATATATTGATTAAATATGAATCAAATTATACATTTGTCTATATTTTACATTTCTATAGCCTTTCCTTGCCTTTCTAAAGACATAAATAGATTTCTCAATCAAATGACATTAAGTCCCAAATCTCTATAAAGTATTTCATTTGAATAGTGCTTACAAGGAAAATCCTTCGAAAAGTTCAAATGAATACTTGATTTTCCCAGGGCAGATAAATCCTGATGCTTCTTGTGATCTTTTCCTCATAACTAGTACTTTTGCTGGATTGAGGCTGCTGGAAGTTCTTGAAGGTCAAGAAAGCCAAAAGAAAAGGAGGGGCAGCCACCTTGATGAGTAAAGTAGATTTCAGAAATGACCATTATTGATAATTTTTCTCTAAGCCCAGAACAGAACTAAAGGAAAACCTTGAAAACTAAGAAAATTAAATATAAATGGCGTCAATTTGTATTTTTTGTCCTTCCTGTTTTTCTTAGCAGTTGTAAAGCTATCGGGAAAATTCACACTTTCTCAAGGGGCTGAAAGTTATGTGAAATAGCACAGGTGAAAGATAATTGCAGCTGACAAGATCAACATCCTGCCATAGACTTTTTCAAGCCTGTAGTTGAAAACATGAAAAGTGGGATAGGTACAACATCTTCTATCACTCCAAAAGTCAAGCCATCCTTTAAAGCTCCTCTCTGCCTTTGAAAGGAAAAACTTCTGAATTCCGTAAGTGAGACACATCTTAAACCATATGAACCACTTTCCGTGCTGACAGAATTTAGTTAAAGCTCATTATGTAAAAAGGTGCTATAAGGAAACTTTATAGAGTGAATGCTCTTTATAAACTTGGAAGCTAAGGTTCAGCCAGTTTCCATTTAATACTCCAATATTGCCTGCAGCAGTCAAGTAAATTTCATAACAGTCTCCCTCCACCCCAAATGAAAACCATGTGCCTGCTTCATTTTTTACTCCTTTCCTAGTCCCTCCATTCAAATATTTCCTCAATGCTTTAGAAAACCTTGCAACTATTGATGGAATTGAGATAACAAAGTCAATTCTGGTTGCTATTAATTAGGCCACATTAGCACAAGTACTGTCCTTCCTAAAGAAATTGAATTGCAGTCAAAGTGTCATGGGTGTATGGCAATGGAAAGTGTTAAAAATCATGTATATACATTGTCTATTCAGGAGTTTCCAAAATTAGGACTTCCATTCTCCATAGTGAAATTAAGGAGTGAAGCAAATAGGCAAAGCACTGTGATTTGATAAATACTTATTTTATTGAAATTGATCTATCTAGGGCAAGAATACTTGATTTTGAGCTTTTTCTTATAGAATATTTGAATGTCAACACATTTAAAAATACGGTATTCATTGCTTATTAGTCAAGTAATTTCAGATTATTTTTCCCCTGATTTATTATTTAGAGACTTCTCCTCTATTTCCTGAACAACCATAGACTTTCTTCATGACCTTTTCATGTTAGCACATAAAACTAACTATCAGCAGGCATAAGCATAATCAGAAGTCATGGGGATGTCTGCCCTTCCTCTAGATCCTTGTTCTGTCCCTCAGAGAGTGCCACCTTATTTAATATCATAAAATATCTTGAGTTGGAACCCACAAGGATCATTGAACTCCAAGTCCTGACTCTGCACACGACATCCCAAGGGTCACACCATGTGCCTGAGAGCATTGTGCTTCCTGGGGAGCCTCTTCCAGGGCCCAACCACCCTCTGGGTGAAAAACCTTTTCCTAATATCCAACCTAAACCTCCCCTGACACAACTTCTTGCCATTCCTTTGGGCTCTGTCACGGGTCAATATAGAGAAGTACCTGCCTCTCTGCTTCCTCTCAAGAGAAAGCTGTAGATTGCTATGAGGTTTCCCCTCAGTGTCCTCTTCTCCAAACTGAACAATACAAATGACTTCAGCTGCTCCTTCAGTGGTTTCCCCACTACACCATTCCCCATCTTCATATCCTCCTTCGCACTCTCTCTAATAGCTTTGTGTCTTTCTTACATTGTGGCACTCAAAACTGCACACAGGACGCGAGACAAGGCCTCCGCAGTGCAGACCAGAGTGGGACAATCCCTCCCTTGCCCAGCTGGTGATGCTGTGCCTCATGCACCCCAGGACACAGTTAGCTCTCCTGGCTGCCATGGCACTGCTGACTCATATCTATTTTGCCATCAGCCAGGACCTTCAGGTTCCTTTCCTTGGTGCCTCTCATTCCTCCGTTTCCTCTCCAGCCTCTCATTTCCGAGTCTGTCCACACATTCAGGGTTTCCCCACCCCAGGTGCAGAATCCAGCACTTGCGTTTGTTCATACGGTTACTGATATCCCAGCCCTCTAATTTGCCCAGGTCTCTCTGTAGGGCCCCTCTGCCTTTGAGGGAATCAACAGGTCCTCCCAATTTCATATAATTGGCCAACTTACTCAGTATCCCTTCCAGTCCTGTGTCCAGGTCATTTATGAAGATGTTGAAGAGCACATGTTGAAGGGCCAAGGATGAAGCCCCACTAGTGACAGGTCTCCAGTCTGATGTCACCCCATTCACTGTAAACATTTGTACCTGACCCATGAGCCAGTTGCTCACCCACTGCATATCATGCTCAATCACTGGCAGCAAACCTCATCATTTCCATGCTGCAGAATGACACAGAACTTTTACTGACTTTTCATATTGCTGAGAATGATGGCTCTACTAATTCTTTTTTAAGGCTGAAATGCAACTTAAAAGTACATTTTACATAAAACTATGTATCTGAAACTCTGCATACAAGGATACACAATTAGCGTATATAAATCTCAAGTATATAAGAGAAAAAGTCTCAAGAAATTTTTAGGAGTATCCTAGAAACAATTTTATGTCTGCTAGAATCCATTACTTAACCAGTGTATTTAAAAATTATGGAGTTGAACTCTTCTGCTCAGATTGCTGACATCTTGATGAGAAAACACTCATGTTTGCCTTTCATTATAACCAGAGTTTAAAACAAGACACCAAAAAGCACTTTATGCCATGAGGACCATGCACGTAACACTGTCTGCTGTCATATGGATTCTTCCATCATCATCATCAAGTAAAACTAAAAATAATTCTTACTTTGAGATACCAGTGCATAGAAGCAGAAGATAGGATTGTGAAGCATTTAGGGTTTCTTTAGTGATATTCAAAGATTAAGAAAAGTGTTAAAAAATAGAAGATCATATTCTGAAGCTTCCATTCAGTATCACAATAAAGAGAAATAAAGCTAATAGGGATAATATTTTTTTTTTATTAGAACTAGCTTTTCTTAATTTTTAAGTGTGAATTATGCTATTGCTTTTTTGAGTTGAAGCTTAAGTACTTTCTTTTTTGTATTACATTTCTTCCTTGACAGCATTATTGATAGTAATTTTAATTACTGATTTCCAGACTTCTGTCTTCACATGTGATAGATACTTTTGTTAATCTTTTGATGATTTTGGGAAGCATTTTGAAGACATATTTACAAAGTTAAAGGGAAAGCCAACTGATCTCTATTGTCGTTTGATCACAACCATCAAATTTTAACATATGGTTCTCCTGTTGTTCTCAAATTAATTTGCAAATCTTGGCATTAAAGAGCAAAAGAAACATACACGTCTGAAGACATCTGAGTACTGCACAGTAGCACAAGGTTGATGAACTATTGTGTGTTGTGTGTTTTACTATATATTAATCTGATTTCAAAATATAACAAGTACGTTTTTCTGGACCATAATCCATCAAAAACAATGCTGTTTTGTAAATTTGAAAAAGAAAATTGAACCATTTATACTGGTATAAAAAGAAGACTTTTTTTACTGTTAGGTTCCTCTTAGTAATTTACTATGAGAACAAGAACTGGACTAAGAAGTAGTTCTGGAGGGGTTTCTGTGTTCACTCTATTTGCATCTCAAATAATTCTATGTTTACACATATTTTCTAAGATAAAATAGTTTTAAAGCACTAAATATTTTCAAGCCTGCTATTTTATTTTAAATTTGAAATATCAGTTGTTTCTGAACTTAAAACCAGTTTCAAACTCTGACAGCTTTTGCAAACAGAAAAGTTTCAGGAGAAAGATTCAGGCAGCTAACTTCCATGACAATATCACATTGGTTCAACATCACTATCATAGCAGTACAAAGGAAACATTCTACATGACTGAAGGACGCCTTTAGCCTGTCACTTAGAATTTACACCTAACTAAATGAATGATAACGGACAAAATGTATTTGCTACTCCAATTTTGCAAGAGACAACTATAAATGTCCATCCTGTTAATTTCTCATTAACAGGCTAAAATGCAAAACCTGACGGAACAGTCTCCCAACATGTTTTGGGTTTTGCCATGACTCTTGTTTGCATCAGTAGAAGCAGAATCTGTTTTCTTGCTAGCTAATCCACAAACAACCACAGGTAATGTTACACAGCTCCTTGTAGAGATCACCAGTAACAAACATCTTCTTGTAAAATTATTCCCACATACAGTAGGAATTAAGCATTTTAGGTCTATAAAGGAAATCTCCATTTACTATGCTATGGTTCACATTGTGGAGCTAACTCAGAGAAAGCAGGCTGGATTCTAACTAATTTACTTTTTTTCCTTAAAAGAATGCAATCAAAATTAAACACCTACAATTTAGTAATCAAACAAAAGGTAAATATAAGATAAATATCTTGTAGCTACTTTTGAGTGTCAGGTACATACATGGAACATTTCTAAATAATTTTTTGTGTTGGTACCATGTTTCTTAAGTTTGAAAATGGTCCTAGCTTAGCATGATTTAGCTTCATGAATTTCACCAAGACTTCATCACCTTGAATAGCTGAGCAATAATAATACCAACAAAAAAGCAAGCATCAGATTTATGACAGCTCTGTTTTCTTTGATGTCTTCTTGAGTGATGTGTTTATGCAAGACAAATAAGTAAGCTATATCTCCTTGAGGCTTACTTGAAAAAACTCCAGATCTTTTCTGGAGATGGGGTATCTCTTTTCTCTTCAAGTATGTGTTGATAGATTAAGGGAGAATGCAGGCAGGTCTCAGTTGTCAACTGCCTGTAAGTAGAGCTTGACTGAGGATTGAGCATTTGTCAGTGCTGAAAGGGAAAACTGGATTGTACACACATCTGAGCTGTCCTTTAACACATTAGACACTTACTACTTATTCAGGGCACATTTTCTGAATGAATTACTGCTTTCTCCTTCAACCCACAGAGTATTGACTCTAAGCCTGTGAATGTTCTGTTATATATAAAAAGGAAAGAACTGATAAGGAACATCTGTGTCAATGGATACATGGAAGCAGTGACAGTGAGTCCCAGAAACACTGAGGATTTTATTATATAGTGAAAATTCATTTTGGCTGCCTCTGCTGCTGTAAATCAGAACGTAGATGACTAATGTCCAGTGAACTGAAACCAGCCCAACATGGTATCCTTTCTGTATCTTTCAGTGTCCCATGTGCCTTTTATTCTCCTGAAAAATTGTGGAAATATTATTTTCCACATTTTGCAGATGAGGAATAGAGAAACACAGTCCTGGATACATCTCAGTACTAAACCAAGCATTTATGTGAGATTTTTGAGATAGTTACATTCTAATTGTAAGATCACGCCATCATTAATGGAGTAATGTTATAATTATAGTAATGATAATTGTAGTCAATTATCAGAGTTATAATCACCCTCTGGATGTGTCTTTCACTGTTGCCTATATGAGGGAAATGTGTTTACCATCAAGCAATCCTCAGTCAAGTGTTTAATGGTAAGTGAAGTGAATATGGGTCATATGGTTCATTTCCAAAATCATCCTATACATGCATGGCAGAGAAGAAATCCCACAATGTGAGTTCATTTTTTTTAATGAGAAATCCTTCCTTTGACTGTCTTTGCTAATTCACCAGGTTACATATTCCATTGAAGTCCATATCAGTAGTAACTGTCAATTAGTTTTATGTGGCAACTGTGTTTTGATAATTTCTGGTTTTCTGTAAGTGGAGGATGGGCTGAGTCAGGTCAACAATAATCATCTTTCAAAAACCAGCTTTTAGTTGAATACTGGCAGCTGTATTCAGGAGACTAAGGAATACATGAAAAAAAGCTCAGAACTTTTAGTTTTTCCAAAAGAATATTTCTTCAGATATACAGTCGAGGTAAAGGATAAGGACATGTTGGAATAATTTTTTTCTTCTGTTTATCCAAACTAAATGGTGGTATTGAATGAGTGAAAAAATGTTTGCAGGTGTTTTTTCTGTGGAAAAAAGAAAAGTCTGTCTAAGGGAATCCAGTTTATATATTTTTATGGAGAAATTATTCTACAGATTCTATGGGAATGAATTTACAGTAAGTCTCTGACATGATTGTGTCCTCAAGGGAAACTCTATGATATTGGGCTTTTATGTAATCTCAGAACCTAGATACTAGAGGTGGATCACAGCACTTGAAAAGTCCTTCTGTACTGTGATAAGACAAGGTTGTTTTATGAAGTGCATTTTCTATTTTTTTTTACTTAGTTTTAGCCTTAAAATTTCTGACCATCTAAAAAGACTAGGTAGAGCTTAGCAGCAGAAAATTAAAATAGTTTTTCCTATTTAAATGTCATGGCTTTACATAGTGGTGCATCTCCCTAACTTGTTGTTCCTTATGTCCAATTACTGTTACTGCTGCTTAAATACTTTAATAGTATTTTAAAATGTTAAAATATTTCTTATGTTACTCTAATACATCAAGAGAAGGGCCACTGATTCTGGTAGAAGTGTCCTCTGGGGAGCAGCTGAGGGCACTGGGCTTGTCTGGTTTGGAGAGGAGGCGGCTGAGGGGTGACCTCACTGCTCCCTACAGCTCCCTGAGGAAGGGAAGTGGAGAGGGAGGTGCTGAGCTCTTCTTGGCCTCGCAGTGACAGGACATGTGGGGAATGGCTCAAAGTTGCAGCCATTAGGGGAGATTTGACTTGATATGAAGAAACATTTCATGACCCAGAGGGTGGCCAAAATCTGGAATAGGCTTCCTGGAGAGGTGGTTGATGCCTCCCCCCGACCATGTCCAGCCCATGTCAGTGCTGAAGAGGCATTTAGACAGGGCCCCTAAACCCATACTTTAACTTTGGTCAACCCTGAAATGGTCAGGCAGTGGGACTAGATGGTCATTGTAGGTCTCTTCCAGCTGTTCTATTCTATTCTATTCTATTCTATTCTATTCTATTCTATTCTATTCTATTCTATTCCGTTCCATTCCGTTCCATTCCGTTCCATTCCGTTCCATTCCGTTCCATCCTTACTGGTTGTATGGCCCTTATTTAGCACCGAAGTAGTAGCCTCCTTTGATCTTTTCTTTATTGTAAGTCAATTTTTGTGACTTCTGATCAACATTCTTTGTTTCTTGCTTTGTTTTCTGGTTGGCGTAAAACCCAAATACGGCAAAATTGGAACTCATAATATTAAAGAAACACTTCTAACAGTTACTTAGATTCTTCTAGGTTTGGGACTTACAGCCTACATTGGTCATTTTTTTTATCTCAACATCCATGTGCCTCAGTTAAGGAAAAAAAAGGCCTTTTATCACCTGCCTTTTAAATACCTCTTTCAAGCTCTGCACTTGGTTGACTTCAGATAAGTAGAGTAGTGGGGAAAGAAAATGTCAGACTAATTAAACACCTGAGCAAACAGGTGTTTGGAGCAATTAATTACGACAAAAAGAAACTCTAGTTTTATGCACTCCACCGTATGTGACATTTATACACATTTATTTGAGATACAAAGAAATAATGTCTTCCTTTTTTAAAAGTATCCTGATGTTCTCCTAAAATATATGACTTACAGTTATGTAACACTTCATTTGTTGCACAATACTGTTTTCAAACTAGCTTAACATATCAAACATTACAGTACTTTCTGGTTTGGTCTGAAACACTAAGCATTTTTTAATGTTAATCTCTCCCAACAGTTTTCTTGAACAGTGGGTAATCAACTGCAAAAATGACAATAACTTCAGAATATCTCACATGAAGATAGTAATGGACTGGTTTAATTCACCAGCAAAATTTTATTTAATTTTGTTGCTACAGAATTATTCAATGAACTTTTTTTTCCTGGAAAGTACAGCAGATACTTGCTTTGATACTCAAGTGGGATTATCTACACAAACTTTTTGTGATGTGCATGGAATAGTATGCTCTTGAAGACATTTAGTGTCCAAGAGTAGTCCTGGAAGAAGAGTCCTTTTGCAGGACTGGAGTTTATTAAAAAAATTTTCTATTTGCAGGAAATACATACTGTATGATAAACTAATAGCATTTTAATCAGAAGATTCAAAAAATGAAATTTTGAAGCTTTTGTATTATACTTAAATTTAACTAAGGTTGTTAAATTTAACTAAGCTAGTCTCATAAAGCAGCTACAAGCTGAAGACAATTCCTTTTATTAAAATATTTTTATTTCATTTTATTAGATGATATCAAATCACCCCTCTGTACATTTTTATAGTTTGATTGCTCTTCATTTTAATTATCTTCTTGAATAGCATTCGATAGAATATAAGGTCTTATACAAAACAAATTTTCAGAATAGTGTTTATGGCTTGACATGAGAGAGTTCTGGTTGTGCAACCTGCTTCAACTAAACTCAGATACAGTGAAGTGTTGTAAATTGATAGTATTGTGCAGGCTCTGAAATGGCTAAGAATGTAGACATGTAAAAAATGCTTTTCCAATTACATTCCTCATCTGCTTACATTTTCATGTTTAGGAAAAATGCTCTTCCATCATTACTGTCAGTGATACTTTTATTGCTACCACATCCTAGTATTGCCTTAAGTAATATTATGCAACAGGTGTCATTGCTGAGGTAGAGAAAAAATCCTCAACACGAAGCTGGAGAGACAAAGTTGAATATGACTTCCAATGTTTGAAGATATGGACTTACCCAGTGTCTTGGTGTGAAAGACAGGTGTCTGCCAAGGAAGGCAGGAACCTCTCTTGGAATGGAAAATATGACCCTCTTTCCTCTGAATTATTATAACTTTGAAACTAAGGGGCTTTCAGGCAAAGATATGGGAAAAGGAATAACAGTTCTTTACTAGTGTGTATATGGATAACAAGGCAAAAAGCCAACAACAATGGCAGCAACAACGAACAGGGCCAGAAGCGCAGTCCCAGCCTTCTCAGCTGCAGGCGCTTTCCCCTTTGGTGTAGTTACGGTCACAGCCGGCAGGGGCGCTGGTGGCTCCTGGCCAGGCAGGGCAGGTGAGATGATTCCCCCGCGGCTGCAGGGGGCGCTGTGGCGCGAGCTCAGCCATCTCTCCAAGCGGTAATGGCGGGTGAGGTGAAGAGAGAAAGAGAGAAGGGGCTTTCCTTTGCAAACTTACGGGGGAAGCCGGTCTCAGCGCCCCTCGGGAAGCGGAATGGACTGCAGCAGGAAACCTTGGAAGCAGCAGGCTGGAATGGCAGAGGCGGGCACATCCGCTTTGACAGGCAAAGTGTAGCAGAAAACTCGGGGCCCTGCCAGAAGCTGCGGGGTGGCTGGTTGTCGGGTTACAGTGTAGCAAGACGCCCCTAAGCAGCGGCAGAGAACTGCAGGGCCCAACAGGGAATTGCTTCCCCGGGTAGCTCACCAGTGATCGCTGATCCCGGACAGAGGGGGCAGTCGCTGGCAGGGAATCGGGTCCTCACAGGTGCCAGCACAGCATGCACTGGCTCTGGTCTCCCAAGCAGCAGAGAAGCAGAGAAGGAAGCCAGTTAGCTCCAGTCACAGTGCCGAAGGAAAAGAACATTAAAACCGGGCAAAAATCCACACAGCAACAAGTATCTCTCAGAGAGATCCCGCCACGTGGCCGTGGAGAGGACTCACCTCACTGAGGGGTGGTTGGAAGGAAGCAACCACCCCTCACCCCCACAGCTCTCACCCATCCTAAAACTCCTGGAGCCAGGGTCAGGGGTGGCAGGTGTGGGCAGCAACCATCCCAGACACAAAAAAAACAAAACCAAAAATGGGTACAGGATAAATATCCATCCCTAAGACACCCAGGGGAACTATTTGGTGCCTGTGTTTGTGAAAATTTGTGTCAGATTTTAAGTGGGAAAATCTGTTCTTGGTAGTTTCCTTTTTCCATTTCCATCTTGGTCTCTCAACTTCTCTAGCAACTTGTATTGCAAAGTTCATTGGAAGCATCGTCTTTAAAAACTAAGGTTGTATTTTTGCTCACAGTTGCATATGTAGTATTCATATCCTAATTGCTTTTTACATTAAATTCTTACAGAGCATCAAATGCACATCAATGACTAAATAACTGTGAAATGTAGTATTTTCAAAACTATGTTTTGGTTTTTTTAATGATGATTGTTTCTGAAAAATCACCTCTTTTGTGTAAACACTCATAGCCCTGAAATACTTTCCTGGCTTTAGTTTCTTTTTGCTTTACAGCAACTTGGAGAGAAATTTTATGGTTGGGTAATAAAATTAATAACTAAATGCTAATGATGGAAAAGTGGATGACAGTAGTTAAGTACTGAACAGCTGGAAAGGAGTTGAAGATACTGATACAAAGTGGGAGCTTACTCTTCACCTTCTCCATATACATCTTGCACCTAGCACTCTTGAATCCCAATTTTGTGGTGTAGGCATGGTTAGGAGTTCTCTATCTTAAGTGAGTTTATTACAAAGGCTAATGTTAACGAGGAAGAGTATAAATCAGGAAAAATCTCCATGTGCCAGAGTTTCTGTTGATGAAAGTTCCCTTGACTGCCCAGGACATCTAGTAACACTCAACAGCCTCTATACAGTTTACCAGGGTTGTCTGCACATGTTGCTATACAGAATTCCTTTGACTTAATTTAAAATGCTGTGTTTCAAACCACAGTCACAGTTCCTCTTCTAAAGGGCTACAAAGGTCAGTGCAAGACTATGCAGGAATAAACCACTGATGAGAGGTGTGGTGAATCTCTGCCTGCAGTAGACTGAGGGTGTGCAGGGAGATGGTCTCATCTGGATGTACTTTACAATACTAAGCAGGTGCCGCTGTTAAGTGGCATTCCTCTGAGGATGAGCAAGTTTTGCAGTGCTGGGAAGGGTTAAGTACTCTGAGCTGACAGACCAGCGCTAATGAAACAATGATGTATAAATAAACCGTAACACTTACATGGCAGGTGAAAGATGGATGGAGTACTTAAAAGAAGGCTCTTGGGAACTCAGTGTGGCGTGCAAGGTCAGAATGTATATACTGATTATGTACGTTGTATTTGGCAAAACAAGTGTGACCCCCAAGGACCATCAGAAATCAAGTGATATTTTAGCATAATGTACAATGCTGTTGTTTAATGGTTCCTATGCTCACTATTAGCCTGATATTAAATTTGTGAATTTTTGAGGCTTTCCGAGTATTGAGATATCTTTTATGTCTATAAGTTTATTCTTGCCATAAGATGCCTGCCTATCTGTAAAAACGTGATTTCTGTAACAACTCTTACTAGTGTTCGCTACACAGTTTGGTTGAAGATTGTACATTTTGAAATAACAATTCCCTTACAAGGTGGACAAACACCTCAGTCATTTTTTCAATCCAGAGTTGCATCTGCATGTGACTTATTTCAATACCACATGGCAAAAAGTGACTTCTGAAAAATCTCAGTTATCCAAAGCCCTATGAGAATTTTCTCTTCATCATCTCCAGCTCCATAGTCAGGTCTGTATATGATCCCTGATGAATGTAACAAACATCCACAGAGTTGTTATGAAAACAATGGCAGTGGAAAGGTTCTTGGTATTTTTACCCCACCAGTCTCCCACTTATGGCACACAGTACTTGAAGGAGTGGCAGTCCTAGCTTATTTTCAATGTAATAAGTTAGGAAATACACTTGCATTTTGTTTACAAGTCAGTTTCCACAAAAGAAAACATCTGGAAATCTATTTTGTTGTTGTTTGATATAAGAGCTAAATCACAATGAAATAAAATAAAACAAAGCCTTTCATGTGACATTCTGGACACCAAAATAATATAATCTATGTACAGTCTGGGGTACTCTTCTAAATTTTTACATTCACTTGCATCTTTAAAAATTAATTGTAATTAGGTTTTTCCATGCTTTTTTTTCAGAGGAACTACAAACATAAAATTTAAATGCAGAATATGGTATAATATAATAATCCAATGTAGAAAAAATATTCCAATGTAATAATTCAATGTAGAAAACAATATAATAATCCAATGTAGAAAAAATATTCCAATGTAATAATTCAATGTAGAAAACAATATAATAATCCAATGTAGAAAAAAATATTATCAAAAGCCAGTAATTTTTAACACCATTACTAGCAGAAAATTACTGGCTATTCTGACTGAAAAAAGGAAAAAGCCAGTATTTCAGACTGTTGCAATAATAAAATCAATCTGTTTCTGTAGCACCAGGTGATCAGTGTGGAGTTATCAGTGTTAGGAAAGCTATGCTGCAGCTGGAGACAGACTCTTTGATCGCAGAGCCAGTGCTTTGAATACAGCCACACCCCGGCTTCCTACCAGCATGAGCCAGGTCTGCTATCCAAATAGCAGTACAGCCAAGCATCTCTGCTAAAATATTTCTGTGAATTTACACATTCAAACCCACCAAAAGTATGGTTTTACAATCACGTCAGTTCTCAGGGAGCAAGCACATCTGAAAAATATATGTATTTTTTACAAATAAGGACAGATTGTTTCCTCTGCCACGTCTCCAGACTGATGGTGCAAGAAGTTGTCAGGGAACTATACTTGGTGATCTGAGGCAAGCAACAGGATTTTTAAGCACCCAGACAGCCCCTTGAAATCAGGGTCAGGCCTGCAACCTTGAAAATCGGAGCATTTATGCAATTAAATACAGACTTGTATCCATGCATTTTTGTATATTTTGGCCCAAGTCATAAATCTTTATTCTCTTAATCTCCTTGCTATTCATTAGAAATATTAAACACATCACATGCTAATAAACCCCGCAGGAATACTTCCTTCTCCACAAGAGTTACAAGCCTGATTCTTTACTGTAATATGGTCTGCTCTTAGAATAAAAGTACCTTAGTTTACTCTCATTACTTTTCAATACATCTGATGAAAACATAGGAGATTTATATAGACTTATTTAGCAGCTGTCTCATTTTTACTTAGACTGTGGGGTATAACTTGAATTTAGTATTTTTTCTCAAAAATAAATATGTGTTGATGATTAGACAGTGGGAAAGGTGTTTCTGCTCTCTCAGAAAAGATTTCCATGGTTTAATACTTTTTGGATTGTTTAATGTCTCTTTTATGCATTATACTGTGGCTGATTTAGCACTAAGGACTTTTTAATTTTTAGTTTTGTGGGAGGAAGTGCTAGGAGAAGCAAAACATTAATATGAGAACTATTCTCAGTATCAAGGTCATATCTTACTTCAATTACAAATTTGAAAGATGATTTAGGAAATTGAATTACTAAAAATGGTAATTGCCTGTTCATGTTGGCCCCAGAAACAGTTTGCTGAGTAGATTCTCAGGGTGTAAGAAGGTGAGTCTGTGAAGAACAGACTTTCATAGGGTGCCTGAGAAGAGGTCACTGTGGTGGGTATATTCTGTTCCAGTATTACGAACCACTAAAAGAATCCTGGAAACTTACCCAATCCACCTTCATGCTGCCTTCTGAAAAGAAGTCTAATTTTAGTCTAATGTGCAGGTTTCATAATTTCAGATTTTTGATATTTCAGTTACTGGACGACAAATAGCATCTCCATGGGATACTTACACAGAGCTTTGTGGAGAAAGAACCTCAGTGGAAGGACTTTTCTAGAACAGTAGTAAGAATAGATTGCTGGTGCAGGAAATTAATGAGTGTGGTCTCATGCAGGAGTTGAGAAAAAGCTGATATATGAGGACTCACACCATTTTAAAACACCTGTCAGTGATGTCAGCCATACAAAAAGTGTACAGAACAAGAATCAAATGTGCAGGAAAACGGAAAGAGGAGAAATTCTGGAAAGGTAATACAGTGGCAAATTTTAGAGTTAAATAAGAAGTGATCTGGCCAACTTTCTGCTTCCCCAAATGTATACAAAACCTATGCATATCTCTATACCACCATGAGCTGAGTAAGAATAAAAGAGGTCAATTGAAATTCTTGGCAAAGAAGAAGGATCTTGACAGTAGCCATTCCTGAAGAACCTTGGAATGACAAAAATCAATAGTGTACTACCTGCTATAAACTGAACAGGATGGACAGATTAGGTCATCGACCTGGGGGAGCTATATTAGGGCTATACTCTCGAGCCTTCTATTCAGGCAATGGATATTCCAAAATGTTGAAGAGATAAAACAATCCTCTGTGCCTAATGAAGTACTAATAATGGGTGAATTCAACTGCCTTCTGCTGGTCAAAGGTCACATTGGGATAGAGTGTAAGGGAAGCAATTTCTCATCACTCTCAGTGATTGCCTTTTGAAACGTTTAGTTCTAGAGTATGCAAATGGCAGTTCTTGACTTAAGTGACATAGCAGAATGCAGGTAAGAAGCTCTTATCTCCTGTATCAGAATGCACCTTTTTGGATTAAAGTCATGGCTACTGTAAAACCTAAATTCAATGTTGAAGAGCCAATAGCTAGTTTGTAGAACCACTGTTAGGCTAGAGGATATAACAACTCTTTAGACAAAAGACAAAAATGTAAGGAAATTAAATTCTGATCAAGAGGGAATCTAGATGAGGTGTTCTGTAGTAGAACAAGAGATGCAGCAGAAAAGCATGAAGTATTTGAATAATGTGACATGGATCAGGATAAAGACGTATGCGTCAGGCCTCAAAATCCCATCCCCAGGGATGCCAATAAAAAGTAATTTTGTCTATAGCATGTAGTAACAAATAGCTATAAAGCTGTGACATAAAAAGGACTTTGACAAAGCCATCACCTCACATGCACAAAAACCCCAGTTTGATGAAGGAAACAGTCTGTAAGATACTGGCCTAGAAGAAAGCAGCAATAGAGAATAGGGACATTCCAATGAACTGTGATCTTCCTGTGTGTATTCTTATAGTATCACAGTCACGGTGCTAGGGACCTAAGAGACTATAATATAATCACTGTGTTCACTGTGTCAGAATAAGGGAATGGGAGAAAAGAGGTAAATTAATAAGCAATTGGAAACAACAAAGCCAGATTTTATTAATTCAAAAATTTGTTAAGAAAGGAACTTTTCTTTAAATTATGTCCTGTCCCATGAAATCGTAAGAAACTTCAAATATGAGAGATTGGTAAAGTGGAGATAGATGTGATTCGTTAATACAATACTTAGATATATTAGAGAGCTAATACCTTCTCCAAGTGACCCCTGCATACTAGAAACTGTGTTTGGAAAGAAGAATAGTGAAGTTATTAGTGATGAAAGACAAACTTTGCAACAGAATTTGAATATATTGGGATTTCTGCTTTGGGAAAAAAGTGGAGGGGAAACGTGCTGACATGCAAACCATTCTGTTGTGCAACAACATTCTAGGAATACAAGACCAAGCAGAACCAGGCATCAGATGGGGATATATTTAATATCATTTCCAAATTTCAAATGACTTGACATATTTTTATTTGGAAAGGGGTACTTTCAGTATGTGGGATGCAATTCCAATACAGCATTTTCTTCACAACATGTCCTGTTACTTCTTCAGGGGGTGATTATGGCTATTGCTCTATGTTCAGCATATACAGGGAAAACTATTATTACTTTTTTGTGGTTTGGAGGCACAAGTAGTAATTACATTTACCAACAGCCAGCTATCTTGTGGCTACAAAAATATGGAGAAAATGGTTACATCATTTCCTTTGTGGCCCTGAAAATACTTTTCACTAAACTCTAGATGAATCTGTGAAAGAGTAGTACCTACACAAATGCATATTTTAAGTGCCTAGCTCCACATTAAATTGAACTTCTAAAATTTGGATCAGGAAAGGAGGGAGGTGGGAGCTACAAGGTTTGATATGTTTCTGATTCCAGTATCTCCTTTGATAGGGATTTGGAAGCTTACCTTAGGTAGAATTGAAATAGGTAGACTTGAAACTTTGCTGGCAGTTTAAAGAGAAACCGTGTTGTCATTGGGGGTTAGTTACATGCCTCATCAGAGTTGAAGTGATGTCTGTATTTGGAATAAAATAAAATGGTATCACAGAATCAATCAACTAGGTTAAAAAAGACCTCTGAGATCATAGGTCCAAAAACCATCATGTCAACTATATCAGGTTCAATCTTTTCTTAAACACCTCCAGGAGCAGTGGCTCCACTGCCTCTCTGGGCAGCCCACGTCAATATCGTATCACCTTTTCTTTGAAGAAATAGATCCTTATGTCCAACCTAAAACTCCCCTGGAGTAGCTTGAGACTCCCTCTTCTCACAGGGCTTATGCTCCAGATCCTTCATCAGCCTTGTTGCTTTTCTCTAGACTCGTTTGAGTACCTCATTGTCCTTCCTAAACTGAGGAGCCCAGAACTGGACGCAGTACTCAAGGTGCAGCCTCACTAGTGCTGAGTACAGGGGAAGAATAATCTCCCTAGTCCTGCTGGCCACACTGCTCCTGATACATATTAAAACGTTTTTACTGAAAGACTGAAGACTGTGCTTCTGATTTCTTTACAGTTGTCTTATTGTAAAATGCCTCCCAAACATTATTTGATTCAGAAAATCTCACGTGGTAACAGATCATATAGTATTTCTACCCTGCAAAATAAGCCACATGGAAAAAATATTTGAAAATTTGATCTATTGATTGCCATAATCTCTTACATGATTCTCTTGGTTCATTAGTTCCTTATTATGAACTCAAGTGAATACAGACACAATAGAGGGCTCTACCACATCAGAAATTTCATGACCATTACAGCTATACAAGACAATGGAGGAGAAAGCCATTGAGTTCTGTCTCTTACCTTTTCCTCTGGTTTTCCTGGTCTTTGATGATAAAGGATATGAACGTTGCATTCTTCCAAGGCTAGAATGCAGTAATCCTTCATGTTTTTTAAAAATGAACATGAGAATTTGGTGAAGTTTTTTTTTTCAATTTGTTTTTGGGAATCCTAATAGTGGAATGCTTGGAATGGGAAATTACACAGTTATTTTAAACAGTGTTGCTGATGTAGGGAAAAAAAATCCACAGTTCTTGACCAGTCTTTTCTTGGTGATTGCTTTCTTCAAAAGAGAATTTGGAACTGAGTATGCCAATATAGGCTTAACTACTGTACAAAATAAAATTAATAGAAATTTCAGTGGTTTTTGAGTAAAGAATATAACTGAGAGGGAAATTCAACACTGTACTAATAATGAAAATAATAAGGAAGCTTGACTGCATTTTAAGCAATTCTTTTAAAAGGAGTAGTGGTGATCCTCAGAGATACTTCAGGGGCTTTGTAGTTGATTCTGTAAAGAAAAGGGATCTGGAATTTGAGTCTAACAAAAAAAGTCTTTTAAAAGCAATTTAGGTCGGTCTTATGAGAATAAGAATTTAGAGACTCTGAACAGAATTTTTTTTTTTTTTTGTGGAGCCCTGAGTAGCTGCTAGAAAATTTGTATGTTTTTCTTTAACCAACTAGAGCCACTTTTAGGTACATGCTTTAATGTGCCATCTAAAGAACTGCTTATTCACCTGAGCATGCTATTGATTTCAAGTTCAAATGAATGTGTTGTCTTGCGTTCAGGTCCCAAATAAGCAATGAAATGCATTAAAGCAAGCTCATGTAAGTAAGCTGTGGAGAAAGGAGGCCAAACTTTCAATATTGTTTGATTGTATGACTAGAAAGATTCTAAATATGAACTTAAAAAAGCAATTATATTTTCTAATTCTATCATTTGGAAAAAAAGAATTCTGGATGTCTCACTTGAATGTGTATCAAAATTGCCTTTAACCTTCTGAAAGAGAAATAGAACTAATGATTTGGTATACCGCCAGGCAATTAGACCAGTGAAGAGACATTGTTCCACCAGCATCTATTATCGGAAATATCTGGATGTCTAAATGTCAGCTAAATAGCTTCACCCCACAAGCTAAGAGAAAGCTGACCTGACCTTTTGACACCACCTGTTTAGGAATGGGAATTTTTTAAGCAGGCTATTCTACACAGATAAAGGGTTCACAAAATTTGACCTGGAAAGAATGGTCAAAGGAATTAGTTTTGTTTAGTCTAGAAAAGAGCAGACTGAGGCAGGATGTGATTACAATCTTCCAGTACATAAAAGAATGTTATAAAGATGATAGTGATTGGTTTTCATGTTCAGTTGGGGAAAAGACAAGAATAAAGATGTTTAATAGACAGACAGATTATGTATCAGGAGAAAAATTTCTGGTAATAAAAATGCAGAATAAGGTGCACACTGCATAAGAAAATTGTCATCTTATTAACTTGAAATTTTAAAGATCAATTAGACCAACACTTATCATTAATAGTCAAGGTTGCTAGTGTTGTTCATGGTATGAGGTGAATAGGTAGATGTATTAAATGATGAAAAGGCTTTTCCCATGTTTCATTTTCTATAGCTGATGCATTTGGCAAGACATTCTAGACTTGTTACATTGGATATGAAAATAATTGCCTAGTGGGTGGCTATTTATTATATGATTAAAGTAACAGTGTTACAAGCATGGAAGAATAATAGGTAAAGAAATTATAAATATTGTTTAGTGGCTTTGGGTGCAGAATTATATAAACAAGAGCAGTGAGTTTGCTAGTATGAATATCTTTTTCTCTGTTGCTTGACAATTTTGGTATCACACATTGTTTTCTGGCTGAGGTTAATAACAAGGATCTGAAAATTGTGATGAATAATCATCCCATATAGATATACACAGGGCCTGAAGCATGGCATACACTCTCAAGAGAACAGAAAAACCATCAAAATTATTTAATCTTTCCAAAATGTTTGTAAAAGCTATTGAGACAGCATTTCGCTGTATGATCCATCACAAGCTCAAAACTAACTAACAGTGCAAAAAGAAACAAGAGAACATAGTTTATGTATAGGCCTTTAGTACCTATTGCAGGTTAATATGAAAGGGTGTGAAGGTTTTAATAGTCATTCTGTGTTGGTACTAGTTGTCTGTTGGTGGTTGAAAGTGTAACATCCTTGCAGCTCAGTTTCTTATGTTTGATGATGACTGTAAGAGCTTAAAGATATGATAGACATGTGCAGTCTTAGTGAAGCATTTATTTAGCTACATAAATAAAAAGTAGTGTCAAACATCAAAGTTTTTTTTTTACACATTAAGCAGACTGCTTGTGTTTCAGCTCCTTGTATTTTCAGAGGGCCTGTAAAAGAACATGATAATGCTTATCTCTTTTTTTCCTCTAGAGTTTAGGAACTGATTGTATTTTATATTACATACATGTTTTGTTTTGTTTTGTTTTGTTTTCCTAGGTACTGCACAATGGACTTGTGATGGAAATGAATCATCCAACAGCTGGGAAGATAGCTGTTCCAGGTTAGATGTTTAATCCTTTTTGCTTAATTAAATGCTACATGACATCCTGAGTGGTTCCGGAACTCAGCTGAGGACATGACACATCTTCATATTTCATCAAATGAATAAAAGTTTAACCAGACCGATATTTGTGCTCATAGTCATTCCAGTAGCAGAAAAACGGGTTAAAACATGTCAGAATAGCTTCTGGTTTCCATCGGTCGCTTGTCATAAAATGAACATGAATTTGATAATATTTGCAAACTCCCACTGCTAGAAATGTTACTGCTAAATCATCCACATGAATATGCGAATCTGTTTTTGATTTACTTTGATTTTGCAGGTTACACAGGCTTCTTTTAAGGACATTTCTGTTTAAAAGAAAAAAAAAAAAAGAAGATGAAAGAGGAGGGAAATTTGTACTGAAGAGTTAATGAAGCTCTGCCATAATGAAGTCTTAAATAGCTATTTTGTACTTCCAAAGAATACGGAAGTATATACAGAATTAATAAACTAGTCTCTCCTCTTTACAGCTCTAAATGGATCAGGAACTGGTGTAGCTTTCCTTCCATTAGACTTAGTTATGTAATGGGGTTAGGTTCAACCAGACCCATTATGAACATACAGATTCTGTCAGTTGGCTTGGTTTTGATAATTGATCCTTATCTGGTAACCTGTTAGCTCTTGGGTCAATTTTTCTGCTTCTCTCTGCTTTTCTTTCTCCCAGGCTACATTGAGAATTGTTTCCTCCTTCATTCAAAGCACTATGTCATATCTAGTTTTATAAGAACTTCTCCTTACATTGTGATTTTCTGTGCCGTTTCCACCCTCTGACACTGCATCCAGTTGTCATCAATTTCAGTTGACTTGAGCTCATGTAGTGTTAAGAAGAATTTGACCCATAAAATTTTTCTTAATTTGCACATCCTGGAATCACACTGGGATGCAGAAAAAATTATTTGAAAGAAACCAATCCTGTATTAGATCATGTTTTCTTCATGAATAGAGGGGGTGTTTGTGTGTGTGGATGTGTATGCTCCATATTTACTCTTTATCACAGTTTGCATTCCACATTTGGTCTCACTAGATTTGAATGTTTGGATGACTGTATTAAAAAATGCTTCTCTAATTTAGATGCACATATCTGGAAATAGCAATCCTTTTTTTAAAATTTTCTCTACCGAAAAGTAATCCTGGTTTATTTACCCAAAATGAAAAGACAAATAAAAGGTTTTTGACTTAATTCTTTTTTTAAGAAGTAGAAATAAAAACCTTACAGATGGTAGAGGAAGTGTGTAAGGTTTTCATGTTGCATACAATTTATACTCTATCTTAGAGAAAGCAAATACTCCTTAAGGGGATAGCTTAAACTGCAAGAAGAGGAAAGAGATGAAAGGAATGTTCTAATGTCTGTCAGCAGCGATAGAATGTATTGGCAAGAGAGTGAGTTTTTACATAGGTAAGCCATAGTATTTTCCAAATCCTTAGCTATTTTTTATTTTATTAAACTAGTGACACTGCACTAAACTAAAATAAATCATCTTAGTCTCTAATGGTTTGCCATTTCGATGGACTTCTATGAAGAGTTTCTTGTATTGAAACAGATGGCTGAAATGATTATTGGATATTTGATCAGGAAAAGTAGAATTCCTTCCTTTCCTGGCATGGGAGGATAAGGAGGGGAGAGACAGGGGAGGAAAGGAGGAAGAACACTCATTCAGCGTGAGCAGAATGGACCTATTGATATCACTGGAAAGACAGTGCATTACTCTGTCCCAAAACTAAAGTGAAGTTGGCCACTGTCGATGATAGGTAATAGAAGTACCCTGGATTTGTTCTGCTCAATGATCTATCTGAAGAGTACAAGGAAGAGTGTGCAAGGAAAGCCTACAGTAGATACTTTCTTCTCAATAACAGTTAAAAATAGCAGGTGGTTTGTTTTTTTCTAAATGTGGTTATATTTTAATATACTGCGTTTGGTAGAGAACAAGTTTACTAAGCTCTCAGTTTCTGTCTCAGGATTGCTTATTACGGAAAACTAAGTTATTAATGTGAATGTTGAAACAGAATAAGCTGAAAATGTTTTTCTTTAAAGAGACTGGGGAGATTCTAATCCCAAAATAAAAATAGGTTGCTGTTATTTCTTAACCATATAAGCCAGTTTTTAATGTGTCCTTTAGTAATTGAATTGGACATCACACTTGAGGCTCTTGACAGAGGTCTGACTTTTGCTGCCAAGTAAAGTTGTGAGTGCAGTGACAGGCATTTATTAAGTGGAGCATGCTGGCAGATTTCAGCTCCAAGTATCAGGTGGTTTCTGTGTCTAGCATATTGATTTGCAGTAGTCCTTCTCCAGGCATGTCCCCAGTTTGAGAGTCGATTCAAATCTGTGTATGAATCCTCCGCTGGAGATCTTGCAGCTTGAAATTGAGAGATTTTGCCATTGACATTAGTGTAGGCTACATTTTTAATGTTGGACTTGATAATTAATACTCCTCCTTTGCTTAAATATCTTTTGATATGGTTGTTAAATTTAGTTCTTTCCTCACTTTTCCCCCTTGCCATTTTTCTGATTCCCAGCCTAAGGTATACTGTGTGCTGATAAGTGCATTATAGGGTACTGGTGAAAAGGGAGAAGTTGTACTACGAAGAACATTTTTCTAGTAATTTTTCTTTTCAGAATGGATCTTTTTGGTAGGAAATAAAGAGACCTTGCATTATGATATCTCTTGTTTCAAGTATTCATGAAAAATGTCTATGCACAAATACATTGCATTGCTGTTACTAGTATCACAATATCTCAGATTCAAGAACAAATGTGAAAAAGAGAGTTCATTGTGTCTGACTAAGAGTGACTCTATAAAATATTGTGAGACCATTCCATAGAAAAATGTGGTTCTGTGCTAGTTCAGTGGTTTCATTAGGGTAATGTTTCACCTATATAATTCCGTGTATTCATGCCATGATGTTACTCTAGAACTGACATATACCTACACTTGACATATCTTATATAGAACGTGCAACACTGTGAGAGAGCCCTGCTTGAGTCATTCTTGCCAGAACTGGATCATCTGATTGTAGGGCTGAACTAATTAATCTTTTCTGTTTATGTACCTGAAGGCAAGTTAATCATCTTTAGTTCAGGGCAGTGCTCCAAAGATGATCAGGAACTGGAACACCTCAGCTGGAAAGGTAGAGCCAGGGGAAAAGGCAGCCTCAGGGGCACCTGTCAGAAGCCCTCCAGTACCTACAGTAAGATTATCAATGTGAAGAGCCAGGTTCTTCATAGCAGTGCATGGTGGGAGGATGACGGACAAGAGAGATTCAGCCTGTATATCATGAAAATCTTTTTCTTCATGACAACAGCCAGGCAGTGGAGCAGGTTGCCCAGAGAGGTCTGCGTACTCTGTTCTTAGACATTTTCAAGGAACAGCTAGGTAAAGCCAGGGGCAACCTGATCTGACCTAGGACATGACTCTGACCTGATCCAAGTAAGAGTTGAGTCCTCCAGAAGTCCTTTCCAACTTGGATTATGTTTTTATTCTGTGATTAACATTAGTATCTCTTCCTCAGCTCCATTGTGCTTAGCCCTTTCCACAGAGATCTGAAGGAGACATGACATACTTTAATCAAATGAGAAATGTAGAGAAAGTACTCTCAGGGACAAAAAAAATATTTTATACGGTGCCAGATTGCAGATGATACTGGATGGCACAGAGACACTACAGGTAAGTGAAGGGACAAAATTTCAAGACGTTTCAGCATCTGGGTTAGTCTTGAACTACTTTTCCAGCAAGTAATGGACTTTACAAAGAGTAGTGGTATGTGGATTTCTGGAAGCCATTGAGTATTCTGAGTGCCAATATGGAGCACAATGGGTGCTCCCAACCCATCCTGATTACATAGAAAAAAACTAATAAATGCAATACAATCTTTCCCAAACCTTTTCAATTACAGCCCACTTATGTGGTTTAGGAGACTCAGATAATAATACTCCCAGCTTCTGCATTATCTAGTCTCTAATGTTGACTTTTAAAGGCTGTTAGTTGTTTTTTAAAGTAAAAACAATGTTTGTAATATTATTTTTTAATGAAAAAACCACGATGTATTCATCTGTTCCTAACAAACTACCCTTTTTAGAATTTACTTACTATCAGGAACCTTTGTGAACTAAATTTCATTTCTGACCCTTTCTAAGCCTTAGCAAACTGGGGATTTGGATATAAGCCTAGACTTCACAATCATCTCTGATCAAACAGGAAGTAATATAACTGTAGAAATTGTGTAAATCACCTCTTCCAGACAAAACAAATATTCTTAGTTTTGATAATGTTTATGTTGTATGTCCTTCTCATCCCCATTTCCTGAGTTGATAAATACAATGCCTTTCCTTTGGCCCATGATGTGTATGAAGGATGACTTTATTGCTCAGAAAGGCCAGTTTCATACCTGGCTTCATAATTTCCTTCTGTGCTCTTGAGATAAAGTTTTTGGGGAACTACTCCAAGCTCGGTTAGGAAAAATAGTGCAGGATTCCTCCTTGACATAGATTTCTTGGACTGAATTCAGGCAACTTATGTTAATTAATTGACCCACTCAGGAGAAATGTCCCTTTTTCCAGTCTTCTCCTGTCACTGTGCATTACAAATATACTACTGAAACAGGAAAGAAATTTTTTTTCAGAGGTAGGCTTTTCCTGTTGTATGATTCATTAAATGGTGTCATGGTTCCATGGAGACTAATTGCTATCAATCTCTTAGAAAAATGGTTTTAAAGAATAAGACAAAGAGGCAAGAAATCTAATAGGACTTACCTATTGTGCCACGGATTTCTGCCTTAACCTTGGACAAATCACTCTGTGTCTTACCAAACTAATTGTTTGCAGTTTTTTGGATTTTGGTTAATAGTTGAAAACTACTTTGATTCTCCAGGGGAGGAATTTCTTGGGAAAACTCTGTTTGTTATTTTAAATATTTATTTCTATTTGTTATGTATGTATTTATACCTATTTTCTTCATGTATATGGAAGACTAGTTATAGTTAAGGAAACAACAGTGGTGTGTCTATGTATTTGATCAGAGCATTTCAATACAGGGAGCAAATACAGCTGTTAGTGATACATGCTTTTTTGACCATTTAATGTAAATGTAGGAGAGGAAGCTTCAGTAGGACTATAAAGCAGAGAAAAGTGACTTCCACATAGAGGAAGTTTGCAGGAAATTAAGGAAGTCTGTACTCCAATCCATTATTTCCTGCAGCTAGGAGATCCTTCATTATAAGAACAACAACAACATAAAAAATCCCAACAATTTTTTCAAGATCCTTTGCTTGAAATTCTGATCCTGTCTGTTTCTCATCAGGTGTTTTTTCATATGTGTGTGCATGTCTGTGTGTGTGCATGCATGCATGTGCATAACCAATGTTGATTGAAAAATTTTAATTTCACTTCACTATTTATGGTACATAGGAGACAAACAGCATTACTGTTACCTCATTCGCCTTTTTTAGTCATCAGGACTGACTATTTATGTCTTTTACATTCACAGACCTGATTTCAATTTTGAGGAGTCCATGACCATTATAGGAACTTACACAAATAATGTATGACAGCTCACCTAGCTATCCTCAAAATACTTTAAAAAATTTAATAAATATATAAACAGTGTATTCATACTGATTGCAAAAGCAGAAAGAGGTGGGGGAATGACAAGGAATATGTTACTGGCTTCAGGATTATGTAGGAAGGCTAGTGCATCTTTTTAATGAAAGATGCTTTAATTTGGAATATTTTAAGAATAATTTTAAAGTAAAACATAAATAACAAACCTTTTAAAATTTTTGCTCTTCTGTCATATGTTTCCACAGTATTTCTCTACCACATATTTTAAACCTTTTTGTACCTTCTGAAAGGGTCTTAGTGCCACAGTTAATACTTTTAAAGTTATTTTTAGGAAGAAAAGGCAGCTGTTTCTTACCTAGTTCTGGGACTTCAGTTGTTGGAGGGAATGAAGATACAGTGGAAGACTTTTCCATCAGTCTCAAAGTAACTGAGTAGCAGTACTGACTGTGTCAGTCAAGCAGTGGCTCTCCAGAACTGCTGTTCAAGGTCTCTGAGCCAGACTCTTCTCTCATCAGACCCTAGGTTTCTTTGTTGGTCTTTAGGATCTGGCAATCAAAGTTGTTTCTCTTGCATCGTGTGTTTTTTTCCAGGATCTGACACTGCTATATAGAGAGGAAAATTAAAAATTTTTCAGGGGACAGGTGGGGACATTTTCCTGTTCTGTGCATAATAAGTAAAATTGTGGTTGAAGTATTAAATGTTGATTGGTAATTATACTTCTAGTTACTGGAGAATATTTTCTTTATATTTTCCTCCATGTGTCCTAAGCTATACTAGGATTTTCTTTAAACTGGACATAATTCTGATGAAGAGTTAACTCAAGAGTAACTTATTGCTGAAACATGGTGGGGGGAGGGAGGAGGTGAAAGGTGAAGTATTGACTGAATAGCCAAATAAACTAATGAGTTTCCCACCAGTGTCATTGTCCTAGAATTCAACTTTGTCTAAAATGATGTGATTTTTTCTTCTGCTTGAATATGTTTCCCACTTGTTTCTTTATAAATAACAATAACATAGAAAGTAATTTCTTAACCCTCACTCTGTGACAAGCACAGCCAGGTGCTCACACAGTTCAGGGTGTGTGATTACAAAGATATGTCTGCATGCCTCAGGTGTGTTGTAAAACAGCCAAATTACTTCAACACCCATAAATTTTTCATATATCTTTATGATCTTTAATAATTATTGGATAAGAAAAGGAATCTACTGTCAGTTAAAAAAAGGGTTGGTTTCATTAAATGTAAGAATATGTTTTAAACATTTAGACAATTTTACTTAATCCCTAGGATACTGAGTAGACTAATCCTCATTTGTGTTTTCTCCATATCATCTTGACCCAAGCCCTGCCTTCCCATCAATGGTAAGAGTGATTGGACTTACCCTGTCTTCTGTGAATCTAGACTGAACAATTTTGTGGTCAGCACTGGCCATTAGGTCATGTGCTTTGCCTTTTTATCACATTGACCATAGAATGTCATCAATTTAACTCTATCATGTATGTTTGACTATAGTTTGTCTTTTCCAGAAGTCCTTAAGACATAGAAAATTCACCAAATATCTGCATCTGTCTTTAAAGGCCTGATTAATTTAAGTGTTTAAAAAATCATGATCTCCAGTTTAATAGAGAAACTATATGAAGTTTAAATACTTTTTGTACCATGAAAATACTTACATGACCAAAATTTTATCTAGATAACTTTTTGAAAAACTATGTAGGGTAAATTGCTCAGATCTTTTCAGGTCCTTTGTGTAAGTACAGTGCAGTTACACTTTTGTAACTCTGTCTTTTTTGTTGCAGTCTGTATACTGTATATACACAGGAAAAACTGCAGTTGTATAGAGTGCATCACAAACTTTCTGACTGACTCTGGACAAGTCTCTTAGCCCATGAAGTTATGTTTCTCACTTCCTCATGCAAAAGATTGAGATAATAGGACTCACAATTAACTACTTTTTTTTTCCCAAATTATAATATTTATATTTTGTGAAATTTGATGCTATTTTTCCTTGTAGTTTATGAAAAGAATCATTGGATAGAAATAAGGGGAAAAATAAGGCTTACACAGTTAACGTAGTTGTTCAGTTGATTAAGAGCTGACCACTAGTAGATACTGTTTACCTGTTGTACATTAGTTAATTTATCTATAACTCCTGAAGCAGGGAATATTTAAGTCCTTTCCGTCACTGTGAGCTTGAAATTATTTTTGTTCCTCTTCCTTGTACTTACCAGTCTTGCTAGTAAGGTCCATCCCAGAAATTAATGCCATATTACATCAGAATCAAAAACTAAAATGCTGTTTTTGACCTGAGTCTTGAATATTCTAAATGATACCGTAGTAATTTGGGCTATCAAAACTAAAGCATTGCTACCACCTCTTTTGCCCTCTGCCATTTTGCTAACTATTCTGGAGCTCTTTTGTGATTCTGGGAGGGAAGGAAATCCCCAAGAATCTTTCAAAATGTTTTATGACTAGACATTCCTTTTATTTTTTACTGGACTTTTATTTATCTGCTATTGGTCACCAAATTTGATTCAAATGTTGACTTTTTTTTTTGCTAAACATAAACTTTTTTTTAGGCAAATAAAAATTGCTTGTCCATCCTAACACAGTGTGCAAAAGATTTAAACCAAGACAGAATAGATGTGAACCAGCTTAATCCAGGGTCTGTTGAAACACTAGGCACTGAGTCAAGACCAGATTAGAAAAATCTTCCTGACACAGACTCTGTTAAGGTACAGAACAGGATTGCCTAAGAAAACACAGAATCCCTGTTTTGGCTCTCTGAAACTACACTGAACAGAGAAAATAAAAGCAGATTACCCATATAAAAAGCAAATAAATTATCTATTAAATGGAATTGATAACTTAATGAATTTTAAAATTTAATGTGAGTTCACTGCTTTGAATTAAAGTTATTTAGAGATTGTGCCTTTGGCAGGACAATAAAAAAATAATTTTGATTTGTGTGTAAGTGGAGTGTTCCTCATCGGTTTTCAACTAGATGCAGAGATGAAATGAAGCAGAAGTTTGCAGATTAGAACAAGCTTTTTAATATTCTTTGCCGGCTGCTTTTAGAAACATCACAAGGGACAGAAAATGAGGCCCATTTGTGAAAAGAGGCAGTACACTTTATAAACATGTGGGGCAAACAAAGTTTTAAGGCTGATGATGCACAAATACCCAATTCCCGTCATTCAATTTATACAACACACAACTTCATGCACACATCTGCTATTTCAAGCCCAGACACAGACATGCAAGCTTGTATAGACTCACATCAATTTAGCAGTATTCTAAAGAATCACAAGATTAGAGCTAAAACTTAAGATGCATTGCTTTGATTATGAGATAGATCACTGTATGAGTGAATCTATGACAAAATCTCTCCTATAATTTGAAACATTCTAGTTTTCACATTTGTTCATACACAGAGGGATGGGAAATATAAAAAAAGTTCCACAGATCATTGTCTTGGTAGTATTTACCTTTAGTACCTTCTTAAAAGGCTGGAATAAGGACTTGTGTTGCAGTTCCTGAAAGGAAAGTTTTACTTTCTGACTTCCTCACTACTCACAAATCAATGTCCCCACCTTATAATGTAGTAGTTGTTTTATCTCAAAACTGAATGTAGAGTTTAATAGCTTACTTTTCTACTCTTCATTTTTGCTTGGATTTCCTGAGAAAAAAACAATCAGAAATGCAGATGTGTGCTTTTTCACCTTGTAGATTCAGGTACCATGCTCTAGCTTTTACTGCCTCTAAAAGTGTTGGGAGAATACAACATGGGTAAAGTGTACTTTTGATATGGCTGCATGGCAATGTTAGATTGCAAGAGACCACTTTAACATACCCTTCAAGCACTTTTGTAAGAACGACAACGTAGAGAAACCTACTGGAGAAAAACAAGATAAATTGCGGGAGTAGCTCAGAATGTAAAAGAAAACCCTTTTGTCTTCCAGTTAAGCCATTCACCTTCTAAGAGTTATTATTCTGATAGATTTTAAGCTTTTCAAAATGTTAAGCTAGTGTGGTGACACCTTGGAATCATCCTTCCAGTTGACTTCAAGAAAGAAAGCAGTATCTTGTTTACTTCTTTAATATGATTTTCAGATTCTCACTGCTAGAAAGCTTACCGCTCAAAGCAGCATCATCCACAACAATATCCATGAGGGAGTTACCATTTCTATGAATTTGCATTTACTTTTTTTATTTTACATTTTTTTTTATTTGTTGTTTGGGTTTTGTTTGTTTGGGTTTTTTTTTTAATGTAGGACGTTTTCTCTCAGTTGCTATATTTTGAGCCATAGCATATACTTCTCATTTTCAGGTATTTTCATAGACTGGTATTCTTTTCTCTACGTGTACACAGATATGAATCAAAATGCTTCATAGATTGTACTTAGAAGCTATAAGTCTAAAGTCTTACTCTTGGAATTTAATCTTGTACTGGGTACCAGTTACAATGAAATATAACAATATAGTTCAATAAAATAATTATCCATTGAACTTGTATATCACATGTGAATATATTATAAACTCACACACTTGACAACCCAAGCAGGTTGTTTGGTGTTAAACTGTAGAGTGAGAAGAATTAGGTCATTACAGTGCTGTCTTGGTTTGGGAGGAAGTGAGTTTTTTGGGAAGTTTTAGTTAAACCAATCAGTGGTCAGATTCGAATATTGACACCTGGTGTGACCACTGAAGACGTGAGTCACCTCTGAAGACACACGGGGTTAAAAGCAGAGATTTCCCAGAGTTCGCTCTCTTTCGCCCGCGGTAGCCCAGGGAGCGGCACCGTCTCTGCCCCGCCCGGCCACATGGCTGGGTGGGGGAGGGAGCCATGGAGGCCCAGGCTGAGGTAGGCCGGAGCCCCGGAGAGAGAGAGAAGGTGGAAGGGAATGGAACCGGGCCAGCCCTGCAGGACGGAGGGGTGGAGAAACACCGAGGTATCTTTTGTTCCCCCCCAACCCCAGGAGAGAGAGCGAGCGAGCCTGTGCCGGCAGAGGAGGCGGCAGGGGGGGTGATGCCCAGCATGTGGGAGTGCCACTGTGAGATCTCAGTGCCCTGAGGGCAGTGGAGCTCGGACTTTTAACCCTTTCCTGGGTGAAGGAAACTTTGTGAAACATTAGTCCTCCTGGCTGGTGGTTGGAGAGAGAAGAGAGACAGTCTGGGACCTGAGATGTTAAGAAGATGTGGAAAAGCTGAAGTGGGAGGAGATGATGGAGTGGCTTTTTTAGCTGGACTTTTCTTGTATAGCCATAGACTGAACCAAGCTACCTGTAATACATGAGACTGCATTTGGGTGGATGCTATAGCCTGAGCCAAGAGACTGACCTGCTGTAATGATATTATATAAAGGAGTGAACAGAGGAAGATGAAGAGGGCGTGGTGGTGCCTTCCATCTTCAGGGAGAAGAGCTCTGTTCTTGAGAAAACCCTCGGCCCCAGGGGATGAGAAAATGGGGGGGACTGTTGTCCCAAAAATGAGACACGGTTGTTTTTTTCGGCACTTGGCAAAGCATCCTTGAAGAACCCTGAGCAGTTTCGGTCCATGGACGGTGGTGAGAGCACTGTACATGGAAGGAGCATGTCACGATGGCAGAGTTTCTCCGGGCGGTGCCATGTGTGACAAAGAAACATGGGGAGTTTCAACCCTGTTTCGTGGGGAGGACTGTGGTACAAGAGAGACTCCTCTCTCCCCTGATGGACTGAGAATTGATTACTTGAGTGTTGGTAACTTGATCAGGACTCCAAGATTTTTGTCTCACTGTGCTTTGGTGAACTTGGGTGGGAGGAGGAGGAATGGTTTAAAAGGTTTTCATTCTGTTTCCTGTGTGTTTCTGATGTTAGTTTGTAGTTTAATAAAGTTTTTCCTCTCTTTTTCTAAGTTTGAGCCTGCTCTGCTCTGTTCCTGGTCACATCTCACAGCAGTTAGTTAAAGAAAATATATTTTCATGGGGGCACTGGCATTGGGCCAGCGCTAAACCATGACAAGTGCATATAATTTATAAGTAGAGGTGATTCAGAAAAATCAAAATTCTGAATTTTTCTTTGTTTAATATATAAACTTTTTTTTTTTCAATGTCTTGTATAAACAAAATTATTGTAATTGAAAACAAAGTTAATCCTTGGTATCATACTGAATTTTTACCTGCTCGCCTTTGAACAGTATTTATGGGTAATTTCACTTATCTTTGATATCCAAGAAAAAATAATTTGAAAGCCAGGAAAAAAGAATTATTTATTTATAAACCAGATTTCAAATATTGGGGATATTCAGGGAACTTACATGCTATGATGATTTGTTGTGAATACATTGTTGATGTTAAATGCCTTAGTAAATTGTGTATAATTTTTAAACTCAAAATGAATGAATTAAACAAATGCTGTCTTATTTGCAGTAAGACATGTCCTCAGTAAAAGTGCTCTGCTCTTTTTTGAAGACTCTATTTGAAGCTTTGTCATATAATTTCTCTAAATTTACTCTAAGTAATCAACTGAAATGTACTGTAAAATAGAGAACCTAATATATATGCAAAACAAAATTAAAGATTCCAATCCATGGTACACTTTGTAATATACTGACTGCAGAAATATTAAAAGGATCCATTTGTAGAGGCTCTTTAAAAAGCCAAGAGATAAGATTGAAAGCTTGATCATAATTTAGGAAATTTCTATCCTCTAGTGCTTAATTTCTTAACCAGAAGAGTTTTTAGTAGCTCAGGATTTAGTTTTATATTAGAATAATGTAACCATTACCATCTCTTATCTTATAAAAAGAAAGAAGTCCTGCTCCTAGTAACCAGGACATTCAAACCTCACTTTGGAGAGCAAGGACTGTTTTGGTTTGCTCATCATACTGGGATAATAGCTGATTTCTACTTCCCTGCAGCATTTAGCTAGCTAACTAAGAATACCTACCCAAAGACACTGATTCAGGCAGGAATGTGATTATACTTAATTCCAGAGTTATTTCTGGGTGCAGAAATATTGGCAGGTGTACAACTCAGCCTTTGAAAGACGTGACTTTTGATTATAGATTGGTTTCTTCCACAGGTCTTGTATTTCCAGTGTTTCCTAAATACTGAAACTATGAAATAATGAGATATGCTGGTCAAGAAAACAATTTTGCCCTAAATTTTAAGATGCAATGAATATAAAATTCACTCACAAGTGGTCTTCTTCCACTGGTAACATTCAGCCTACAATAAAACCCCAGGTGATGAAATGGATTCACATCTATGTAGCTGTAAGAGAGCTATTAATAGGAAAAAACACAAATTACTAAGATATGCACTAGAGTACACTCTCATATAACCACTCACCATACGGGATATGATATAAATTATCTGTTCTAACGCTATTGCATCTATTGACAAAAGAAATGAGCAAATATATCCGATCAGTTTTTCTTTCCTTTGTACTTCTGTTTCAAAGGCTTAAAGGATGGATTTAAACCATACATATTGTGCATTGTGGTTATGCTATCTATATGATGCTGAAATTACTTTGTCTTTATAAAAAGGTAGATAAGTTTAAATTTATGGGGTTTTTTCCATATTTTTCTAATATTATGTATTAGGGTTTACTGCCTCCACATCTTTGACATATTTTTTTCAGCAATTTAATTTGTCCCAGAAATCTATAATGTGGACACATACACTCTCTGTATATTGTATACTAAAAGAGATCCTGCACAACAGGATATGCTGAGTGTGCCATTTACACTGTCCATTTGGATTAGAAGGAATTAAGTAATTTTACATGAAGGTGTGTTATCTCTTGAGTGTTCCTTCCTTTATTATGTAAACTGACACTAACATATGTGCGCTGGGTGAAGGACAGGCTGAATGGCAGGGTTCAAAGGGTTACAGTGAACAGGGCAACATCTCTCAGGTGTCCTGGTTTAGGGCAAATTTAGGAGAAAAACCTCTAATGGGGTTCCTCTAGAAAGCAGATTCAATTGGCCCCTCCCCCAGTTGGTTCAGGAAAATATTTCCTTGGAGAAAAGTGGAAAAAACCTGTTTATTTAATGGGCAAAGCATTCACCAGCACAAAAAAAGAACAATATTAAACAATAGAACCTCTTGCCGCTCCAAAAGAGATGACAAACTCAGAAAGTCCCTTCGTGGGCTGTAGCTCGGCTCACTCAGTCTCCTCTCAGTCCCTCCGGCGCTGGAAATGCCGCGGCCCAGGCCCAGTCCGGTGGGACACATGTGTGAACTGCTGGTGCTCTGCTGGGTGTTCAGTCCAGAGCAGGTTCCAACAGTTCCAAGGAAAAGAAAAACCACAGTCCAGGGAACTTCTCTGCCTCAGCTAGCTAAAACTAACTAACTGCAAAGGAGAGCTCTGTCCCGCTGTCTGTCTGTCCGTAGACAACACAGTCCAGGTGCTGGAATGCGGAGGAGTGAGTGCAGTTTCTGATAACGAACTCGGTGCTTCTTCTCTACCCACCTTAGCTCTCAGATGCAGTTTTAAAGGTGCAGAACCTATTTCTGGGCTAGGCAGACAAATGGGGATACAATTCAACATCACCCCAGGACAGGTGACCAGCTTCCAGTGGTGCTCCTCAGGGAGCAGTTTCTAGGGTCAGGATTTTTCAATCTTTTTGCCAGTGATCTGAAGGCTGCAGCTGATGCACACTGAGTAAGTTTGGTGGTTCTACCTAGCTAGGATGTGCTGCCAATTCTACTGTGAGAGAAAAGGCCTTGCAGAGGGATCTGGAGAGGTTGGAGCACTGGGAAATCACCAATGACATGAAAAAAACCAAGACTGACCAGATGCCAGATTCTGCACCTGGGATGGAGTAGACACGAGTCTGAACTGGGAGAGGAGTGGCTGAAGGGCAACCCTGCAGAAAGGGGTTTGGGAGTGCTGGTTGTCAGGAAGCTCAATGGGATCAGCGGTGTGCCCTGGCAGTCAAGGGGGCAATCCTCGTCCTGGGGTGCATCAAACACAGCATCACCAGCCAGCAAAGAGAAGTGATTATCCCACTGAATTCAGCACTGGCACAGCCTCACCTCGAGTACTGTATGCATTTCTGGGCCCCAGCATTTAAAAAGAATGTGAAGGTACTGGAATATGTCCTGAGAAGGGCACCAAAGCAGGGGAAGGGGCTGGCAAGGATGTGCTCTGGGGAGCAGCTGAGGGCACTGGGCTTGTCTGGTTTGGAGAGGAGAAGGCTGAGGGGTGACCTCACTGTGCACCCTACACCTTTCCTGAGGAGGGGAAATAGACAGGGAGGTGCTGAGCTCTTCTCAGCCTTGCAGTGACAAGACACGTGGGAGTGGCTGAAATCTGCATCCATCAGGTGAAGTTCAGACATGACACAAGGAAACTTTCTTTACCCAGAAGGTGGTCAAACCCTGAAAAATGCTTCCTGGAGAAATGGTCAGTGCTTCATGCCTGTCAGTGCTGAAGAGGCATTTGGGCACTGCCCTTAAAGTCATGCTTTAACTTTTATCAGCTCTGAAGTGTCAGGCAGTGGGACTAGATGATCACTGTAGGTCCCTTCCAACTAAACTATATTCAATTCTATTTTTATTCCATTCCATCCTATTCTTCTTCCTGAAGCAGGATGTGCTCATCAAATGGTTGCCAACCCCTGGGAGCCCCTCTTGAGGCCTGCCAAAAAGGGAGTCCAGAAAGCTTCATTCAGCAGATGAGGGGCATGAGGGCTGCCTTTGTGGAATATGACCAGCAGTACCTGGCCAAAATGGCCCAAAGGAGCTCTGACAACAGGCTGTGCTCAGTACTGCAGAGGAAGATAAAATAATCCCAGGGACACTTTCTAGTCCACCAAAAAAAAGCCGTTCTGTCCCAAGCTGCAGGGCATGAGAGGCCATCTTCATGGGGCTTGAGCAGCAGGCAGCAACTGAGCCAAAAGGGACTGAAGGAGCCAGCGCCAATCTGCTCTAGGGGAAGACTCCTTCCTGACCCCAGTGCTCATGATTGGCTATTTCCTGAGCACGTGAGCAAAACCTGTCACCTCCCTGCCCCACAGACTGTTCACACCTTTGAAGAGATGCCCAAACCCTAATCTGCCCTACTTGGAGCCATCTCAGGGGCTTCCAAGAGTGGCCAAATGCCCCTGGTCTGATCTACCTTGGGGACAAAAATCCTTTCCATGACTGACAGGGCACCTGTGGGTGCTTCAAAGCACTGGGACCCCTGGCAACATCTCTGCATTCCATTTCATAATACTGCTGTCCCAGGTTCCCCAGGGGATGAGGATGGCAAGCTCCTCAAGAAGGTATTTCCTTGGTCTTGCCCCTGCTATTGAGCTGAAAAGGACTGACAGCCTCGGGCACCTCCAGGGGTTGGTGGGTCATCTCATCTCCTGAGAGGCTGGTCATCTGATGAAGATGACTGTCACAAACTGGGAATATAGCTCACTGCTGCTATTGGCATCACATCCCCTTGTCCCACTAAAACTAGCTGCACAGCTTCTGTGTTAAACACAACCACTGGCTGTGCTTATAAATGTTGTAAAACACCCTTGAGCCACAGGGTAAAACTTTCAGAGTTAGTTTCTCCCTTTAACTTTTCTAAGAGCTATTTGCCTACCTTCTTTTGCAGGAAGATGTTCAGGTCTTAGGTATAACCCTGTCAAATCTTTTTTGCCTTTAGTATTTAAGATTTGAAGTAATGAAAGAATAAGGAAGGTATTGTTCTTGTCATTTTGTACCTTGGTGCCAAAATTAGTATGTAATTTCAGACTATGTAAATAAGGGCATTTATATCATATATAAATATTTTTTGTTGTGTTGATGCCAGAGATGAAAAGTAGGAGTTTGGTTCCCTGGGTATGCAGGGATATGGAGCATGCATGATTTCCCACCAATTCACCAATGAGCATTTGCCATTACACTGTTTATGATGAGGTTGCCTTCTTGGAAAGAAGTCCGTAATGGTTTTTTGTTCTTTACTGTATTTTTTCTTTAGTTCAATAGCTCCTTTTCTTCCTTGGGCTTAATAATTTATCCCTTTCTTGAAAGTGATGGTAGGCCTCCAAGCATTTGTATCGCTCCTTCCAATTGTCTTTTTCTTCTGTAGGCCATAAATCAGGGGACTTAGTTTTTGCCTGCATTTACTTCAGAGGGAAGTTATCTTTCTTGAACCTGAAAAATGAGAAATGTCCACAGTGGTACAGGTGAGCTCTCACCAGGGCTTTGCACAATGCCTGCCTTTCCTATGGAAATGTCTTTCCTGAGACACAGGAATGTATTTGCTTGTATCTCATTCATAGCTTACAGTCATTCTGTGATCTATTCATGCCTCTGGGAATATTTTCCTACTCTGATAGTTCTAAAGTGGAGCAGAAACTCATGGCACTCCACCTGACATGGTGGTACCTATTTCTGGTCTGCAGTTCTTCATGCAAGGAGGAGATGTAGGGGATGTCTCTTCTGTCAGAGCTTCAGCTGGTGGGGAGGATGGAGGCTGCAGAACTATATCATGAGATAGAGCTTCTTCTGCCTCATGAATGCCATGAAATACAGAATATCATGTGGACAATGAAACCTACATTTCTTCACGGTTTTCTGAAATCTAAATTCAAAATATCTGACCATGATCTTCCCTGTTTCCTACATTTGATGACAGCAAAGCATGCAGGATGGAGCCTGAGAGATGCTTTAATGAGGCTTCTACCCATCAGTACCTTGCTGGAGTCAGCTCCACGCAGTCAAACCAGCAGAACCAGGCCTCCACTAGACAGGTAAAGTGGTGAGGCAGTTAGACTAGATGATATCTATATGTCCCTTCCAACTCAACTATCCCATTTTGTTCTGTTCAATTTTAAAAACCTCTTCATTTACATCTTGCTTAGACCTTTTGTCCACCTGTGTGTCTACCCACCTCCCTCAAAACTTATTTTCTAGCAGGAAAGAAAAGGCCCGAACTTTTCATTTCATCAGCTTAATTCTACCCTTCCCTTCCAGCCTAGCATTAGTATTATGGATATATTACACAAGCCATATTAGACGGGCACCTGACAACAAGACAGCCTTTATGAAGTTTCCGTTGTATATTGATTCTCTGATTTACACTGGGAATATCTCCCTGATCTGTGGAAGGATCTCTTCCAGGCTTTTTCATAGAAACAAAATGCATTATTCTCTCTCACAGTCATAGTGCGTCCGAGACCATCAGAGGTTAAGAAACTGAGTTTGTTTGGCAGATGTTTCTGGTTATTCTGCCAATTAAGTCAACAATGGGTATTCATAATCTTGGGGAGGCTTGGAGGTCATAGAAGTTACAGGGCAGGCAGGATGGCTAATGCACAAATAGCTGAAAAAGAAAGCAATCTTTTGGGGATTTCCCCCTATCCCTTTTATTCTGCTTGTCCTAGGGGCTGTCATCAGTCAGTGACATTGTGCATTGGCTTCACCCCTTGTTTCTGGCTGCAGTGTTCAAAGTCCTGAATGGCAAAACCTCTGTTCTATTGTTTCAGGGGAGATATTCTTCTACAGTTTGTCTTACACTCAGCTTTCAGTGCTTTGTATAAGTATTAAAACATTTTTCTCAGCAACTAGTTTAAAATAAATGGTTGGAATACTTGAGAGAGAATAGGGAGCCGCCATGGAATAAAGATAGCAGTTATTGTGAGGCAACATGTGGTGTAGAGAAGTCATCTGTTACTTCACCAGTGTAGAGAAACTCATTAGGTTCTTATTTTCCAGTCTTCTCAAAAAGTTTATCCGTGCTGAGCAAGACATGGAGCTGGCACAGAGAAGCACGGACTTTAAGAGGAAAAAATGGATATGGAGAAGTCACCAAAGAGCTAGTTTGTGTGCTTGTGTCTGGGATGTTAATGGCAATTGAATGATCTCTGCAAGTAATGTAATAGAGTATATTGGACTTCTCAGATGTGGGGCACTTTCTGCCCACCTTATGCAGTAAAGAACAGTGTGATACAATAGTCAGTCATGTGTCACTAACAACAAGAATAAAGCATTACTGAAAGACGAAACAGGAGCTTTAAAGAGAGAAAATAAGCAGCCATGAGGCAGTGAACAGCCATGAGACTTTAAGTCCACTAATAAATCTGAATTCCCATATAAAGCATAACAGTACTAATATATAGTGAATAAAGCATTGGCTGGGGAGTGTAATGATGAGAAAAGTATAATAAAACATTTCTACCATCACTTCTGATGAAAAAAGAGAACTGAATGAGACATAGTTGGTACAAATAATACCTAAAACATCGCAGAGCTAATAAAAGTATTTGATATACTGTGACCCTAGAAGGAATGTGACTGTGTTTTTATCTGAACCCAAGAAACATAAGGGGCAATATAGCCTGCCTCACAGTCACATAATCTGGCATCCACATGTACTTTTTATAAAAGATCACTTAATGAGAGACAAACATATGGGGCAAATGATTCCAGCATATAGGGGATGATGCTGAAAGAAACAGATAAATTTCTTCAAATGGCAAGGCCAGCTGAACTGTCTAGTAAGAGGATCAAAACAGTGTTATCAGTGCAGAACAGGGACAAACTAAAGGAAATTTGGAAACAGGACAGAGACAGACTGTACAGGAATGCAAGTGTTGTGTTGAGTGAAACAATACACAAGACAGTACAAACCCTGTCAGGAAAAGCATGGAAAAAAGCAGAGAGCATAGAAAGACTTTCTGTCCCGTGTGTTGTAGCTCGGGAAATAGAGAAAGTGGTAATAGGTATGAAGGACATAGAGATTACAGTTAAAAGAAAGATGTCTTCTGGTTGTCTTGCATAAGTCCAGATAAATCAGTTGCACAGAAGGATGCAGAAGAATGATGTCAGCCTGTTTATTTTCAGAACTGTTCTATCAGGTCCTAATCAGTTGACTGCAGTTGGATGGTGAAGCCATCAGCAGCCTAATCCTACCAAACTGGACGACTTTAATCTGGAGAATTAGAATTCATGATGCAGGTATTTGAAGCCAAAGAGCAAATGCAGCCTGTGGAGAAAAAGTTTGACATTGAAGCCAAAGAGCAAATGCAGCCTGTGGAGAAAAAGTTTGACAATCAAGAGATGTTACATACACAAGGTATTAATTTCCTGAGCATGGTAGAGGACAGAGTGTTCTCTGTGTGTGTTTTCCTTTTCAGAAAATGTAAGGTCATACTTCAGGGAATCAGACACACAAAAACGAAGTGGAAGTCAGAAATAAGCCTCAATACAGTGAGATAACTACAATTCATTCTTTGATAATGGCAGAGTAATAACAAATAGTCGATAACTCTACAAGAATTGACATTATTATGTCTATTGAAACTTTCAGAGAATGACTCAGATGCCTAATTGTTGCTGAGGAAAATTTGAAGTAAACTGAGGATCTTCATTTAGCCAAACCCCAAAACATATAATTGCATGTATGTCAGCACTAATACACACTAGATTCTATAAGCTATCATCCATTTAACACCTCTGTCAGGCTAAGACTTTTACTACTGTGATTTGAGCTATGTGACAACACTGACTACACCTTTTGGAAGATAATGGCCTGGTGTAAATGCTTTTGACCTGCGCCCAACTTCTAAGGTGTTGCAATGTAAATTGAAGCTGGGAAGGATTCCCAAACATTTGGCTTGAAGCTGATGACAGAGCTATTAAAAATTAATGATCTGACAGAAGAGACCGTCAATGTCGCTATGTAATATGCAAAATATTAAGTTGAATGTAGACATGTAGGACTTGAGTAAAACTATGTTTTTTCTGTTAGTTGACATCTGGAGAGATGTCAGCAAGACCCTGGAAAAGTCAGCGCAATTAGGAAAGCACTCAAAATGAAAGCAGTCCAATGTCTATTAGACATAGTGATTTTTTTTCTGGAATTACCCAAGGTCTTTAAAACAATGAGGTACTACTCCTAAGACTCTATAGGGTAGCTAAAGCAAAATTATTTCGTTCTGAAGGAGCTTAGGCACAGTGCTAATGCATACCAAGCAGCCCAAAACATTTACTAAAGGCAGGAAATGAAAAGGAAACACAGAGACATGCTTTCTGAAATGCAATTCCCTCCATTCACCTTTCAGCACTAGTCCAAAATTTGCAAGAAGGAACTTAGACAAAACTCTGAGTTTGTACTCGGGTTTGTTTCTTTGTAAAACTTTAACAGTACAATATGAAAATAAGGCACTTCCTAAGAAAACCCCTGCATATGATAGATGCACTCAACAAGACACACCTTCCAGAATACTAGACATGATTTTATAAGATAAAAAATGCATCTCCAGTGGTGGGCTTCACACAGCCCCCTGAAGACCAGGCAGTAGTAAATCAGCTTTTGTACCAACGATGGCAGTCTGAAGGAGCACTTATCACAGGAAGTTACTCAGTTTTAGTCTGTGAGGGATGTACTGTGCATGCAAAATAGATTATTTTGAAGAAGACCTAACAGCAATCCTTGAAGACTTAGAAGGTCCTACAGTGTGCCTGAAATATACTTCAGACCTACTAATACAGATCTGAATGAAATGTCAACCAAGATTGTATGCCCAGATAGGAGCAAAGAAATAGCAATCTGAGATGCTCAGACTTTTGATTGACCACAGGAGATTGCACAGCTTCATGAAATATCAGCCCTGGTAAAAATCCAAAGAAGAAAACAAAGAAAAATAAAAGAATAAAACCAATAGACAAGCTTTCTGCTGCAGCTGCTATAAGACTTGTTGGAGGACATATAAACAAAGACAGTACCAGACCGTCTGAAACTTAGGATGCCTTGCAATAGACTTCAAAATTAACTCAAAATAGGTCACATTAGCCTGGATGCTCAAAGGGCAACAGGAGAGTCAATCTGGGAATGAAGAGCTTGTAAGCAAGAACAGTACTGGTGAGTAGTTCTCACTTTGCATTGTTCAGCTTTCACATTCCTGCATCTCTTTCCCTTCACTCTACCATCTCCCTTTCTAATTTTTGCCTTGACACAGATAAACCGAGTCTACTGTGCAAAAAGGAAACAATAGACGGTGCACAGAACTAGTGAAAAATCAGTAAAAAAGTTGATGATTTGATACCATTGTGTAGATGAACAGGTCTGGTTCAGCCATCAAAAATCCACTTGCAGCAATAACAGAAACTAAAGGCTGATGTTACTAGCAGAGAGAAATCTGAAGATAGTACCCATACAAAATCAAAATCCAAATCAAAGTAAATAAGCGATATAGAGGGCAGTAAAAAAAAAAAAAAAGAAATCACTATAATCTTGATGCCAACAGAAGCTCAAAACCTCATTTCTTTCAAAAATTGTTATAGGTTGCTTGAAGGAAAAGTAAAATAAAAATACATATGGCAATGGCAATGGCAATATTAAGTTATACTCTTGATTCATTGAGTTTCAGCAGAACTATTCTGCAGGACATTTTGAATGTGTTCTGTGGTCAGAACTGGTGACTGTACAGCTGTAGCTGCAGGAGATCGCAGCACTGGTGTGGTGTAAATGTTCCCAGCATTCCATTACAGTGTACCTGTCAGCAGTTTATTGAGTCTTACATAACACTAGTAAAAAAAAAAAAAAATCTTTAAAAGCACTTCAGATTTGTATCTGCTTATCCCCTGTACCCTTTGCAACATCAGGATAAAATGCAAAAAGTGAAAAACATCCCTCCCTTTTGATGTCAAATCCTGTGCTTAAGAGAGGAAATGCAGCCTTCCAGGAAGGTGTCTGACTTGGCAGGTTTGCTCTGTTGTTCCTCAGTGCTCTGAGAAAGTGTGTGGTATGTGTTTTACACAAGTTAAGTAAAGTTTTGTGTTCTGAACCTCACTCTGGAAAAGAAGCATTTCATTAGGCAGCTGCCTGGAATCAAGTTAATATGGAAAAGTGAGAAAGCTTGAGAGATTTTAGAGTCTCTGAATACGTAATTTCTTGCTGTTTCACACAGTTACACTTATGCAGAGATAAACTTTTCTGAAATTTCAGGCTACATGTTAACATGCATATGTTTCTTAGAATGAGAACTTTACCATGGCTAAAATCCTTCTCCCAGAGAAGAGAAACTGTCTTTGCAAACCTTGCTAGAGAGTGGTTTTGTCACAGTAATGTCAGGAATGAAACTCCTTGTTGAACAAAAGCCTCGACGTGTCATGACTGTTAGCCCACTCTGGATTTAATAGTAGCTATGGATATCTTTGCATGTGTTATGCAGAACTTTTACTCTAGACCTGTCTGCCAGTGTGTGGGTTCAGCCCCTGAAGTGAGTCTGCACAGGACTCTCCTGCACTCAGGGTGTTTTCCTCAGCTCTGCAGACCCTTTGCTTCCTTGTCAAATGGCAGGTAGTGCAACGTCTAACTAACAGCACCGCAGCTGTTCACTGACAAGCAGATTGGGGTTCACAGCAGACCTCTTGGGAGGCTGTTGGTGTCTATTGTTTTCCTATGAAACTTCACGAGACTTGTGGGGCCTTTTATCTTTGTACTTTATATAGACTGCCTGTGTATTCATATTGTGTTAGACATTGTATTTGGACATGAATGTTTAACTACATATATAACATATTGTTAGATGTGAAGAACTTGGCAGATGATACACAAAGTATGTGCAGATTAAATTATAGTAAAAATATTCTGAAAATTGGAATAAAAAAATTTGAAGTAGTCAAGCAGTCTGCAGGGGAGTGTGGGAAAACTTATCATTTGGGACTTGGAAGAGTAGACTGGACAAAGCAGTAACAATCAAACTTTTTAAAAAGAGGAATAACAATTGGAAGTAATTTGCAGTGGTGGGAGAGCAGAGCATAAGTGATTTCTTAGACCTTTTTTAAAAACCTTATTATCTTAAATTATTTCTTTGAAAGGTTTTCCCCGTGCTTTAATGTAATGAATGCCACAGCAATGATGATTAAGTATTTAGGGACTTTTACCAGGGATTCTTTAGAAGAGATGATGAATGATTATTGGCTTCAGTTGCTAATTGACACAATAGTCTGTGCCAAGGGATTCCTCTCTAGTTTTGAAACTATATTCTAAAAAGAAAAGAGAATTGATTTGTTAGATAACACACTAATGTTGAGATTAATTGAAGCATGATGGAGACTTATGTCTCTCATCTTTTTCTTAAGAAATGGTATAATTCTTGTCTTTATGTTTTTGTTTCTTGTAATCTGTGATAAAAAAGATGTGCAATTTTAACATACAACCTATGACAGTAACTATAAGTTGGAGTTTCAGAATGCCAAAAAAGAGGAAGCTATAGAATTAGTCCTATAGATAGTTTGAATATGTTAATTTTTCTTATAAAGGAGAAAATGCACAAACAGACCAGGTTTGCCCAGCTACCTTTTCTATAGAATCACTAATTTTCACCCTGAAGAGGTCAGGCAGATTTATGGAATAAAGCAGGGCCTCTGGCCATGTAACATGGTTGTGAGCTAGTCAACCACTCATTTGTGCCAAGTAAATTTTGGAAATGATTCTCCTTTGCTGACAGTACCCTCATTACCGATTGTGTAGAGTAATTTATCAGGCATTTCTTAAAATAAACCATTCATTTATGCTAATAGGACTTGGCAGGGAGGAAAAATTGGCAGGACTTGAAGTTCCTAGTGTTTTTCTTTTTTAAAACAAAAACTGTAAAGTCCTTAGTATTTTGAGCCACCGTTATCACAGCCTTGCATATAGTTTATTAAAGTGACAACTAATTGCATAATAAATTTTCACAATGGGAGAAAATTATTCCTATGTTAAGTTTACAAAAGCAAATAGTTTGGTAGTATTGTAAAAGCACAGTCATTAGTTTCATACTTGTACATTCCTTATTGGCTAAGCTTCTGTTATTAATGAATCACTTAGCATCTTTTCCATGACTCATCTATTCTCAGTGCAGTACCTCATCTTGAAATATCTCTTTGTTTCTTACCCCTCATGTATTTTCTGTTTGGTAGCTCCCTCCAAGGGGATGTTTTCTTTCTGCTTCATAGTGGGGCTTTGATCCTGCAAACAGCCATGTGCATCAGTAACTCCTGAAGAGAGTAGTCCCATTTGAACCTATGGGACTGGTCAATAGGTACAGTTAATAACTTCTACATGTTTGTAGGACCCAACTGCAGCCACTGTAGAGAGTTTAGCTGCTAACCTTTCCAGCTGAACGAACTTATATTTAGTTCAATACATTTCACATTCAGTTGTCTTCAAAAAATAAATATATCAGTTCCTGAAAAAGCCATCCTTCCCAGCCCACAATAAGAAGTTCATTGAAACACACAAATAAGGTCTGCAACGCTGATAAAATGACAGCTGTAGAAAATTGTGACTCACCAAAAAACAATGCTTTAATCCAGTGCCCGCTGAAGTGTAAGGGGAAGTCTTCTGTTAACTTCACTGGTGGTTAGATCTGGTCCTCATTTAACAAGACAAAACTAGATGCATCTCCAGTTGTACATAAATTATGTGATAAGGGTTTTTTTGTGTGTTCACTTTTTCTCAGCAAATGGCAAGATCCGTTGCATTGTTGAGTAAAACTAAACAGTGATGTTGTTTTTGTTGTTGCTTTTTAATGGAAGTAAATATGGCAGTGAGAAAATGCAATTAGTACAGAATATACTGTGCTTCCTATAACAACAAATTAAGCATGACACATTGACCCCAAATTTTCATCATGCCTCAGCCTTTAACTGCAAATGCCAGAAACTCAGACACTCTTTTCAAAGATAAACAACTTAAAACAGCCAACAGCACCTTAAATTGAAGGCTAAACCCCAGATCTTATTTAATAATCAGACTCTCAGGGAAGCTGTGTGATGATACAACTTAGATTATGGCTTTAAATTTTTGCTGTCTCCTGCTATTGTACTTCATAGTTTGCAGAACTGAAGGGACACATATCTAGTAAAATGGAGAACAAAGGTCCTGTAACATTTCTCAAGTCTTCAGCTTTTTAGACTTGAAACTCAAATTTAAATTGTGAAGCTCATTCCATGTACCCTTACTGAACCTGGCCTTTTCTGCTACATGTCTATTACTCACCATCATAATTAGAATGTTCCTGAAATGGGTCTAAATATTTCTGCTAATGTTTTCCACTTCTGTCTGCATTCTTTTGATATTGTTTCCTGCCATTAATGCAATAAAAATGTCAGCCACAAATACCAGATTCCTAATGGAAAAGCAAAACAAACTAAAACCACAGCCAGCACCACAGCTGAGAAATATTATTTTTCCTCATATTCCAAATTTTTACTAGGCAAACAATTATTTGAGGTTGCATCTACAATATGCATTGTTAACTAAGTTACATACATTTTACATACTTGGAAATCAGAATTACTGACACTCACTGTAACTGTTACAGAGTGGTTTCATGCATACATTTGGGTTATCTGATCAGAGAAAGATGCTATCTTGTTTAAATGAGAGGACCATAACTGGTACTCTTGGCTTTTCCTGCTCTTGAAAAAACACCATAATTTTTAATTCAAGATAAAATGGGGCAAGCATGACTTCTTTAAGTTCCTCCAGCATACAGATGATTAATGAATTTATACTTTTATTTTGCTATGAGTACCTAGAAGGTAGAAGGCTCAGAAGAGAGGATCAAAATATCTATTTTTAATGCAAGATGGATGGTTCTTGTAATGTGTTAGCTTATTTGTACAATGCAATAAGTAGCCTCTCTGATATTTTTTTCTCGTTACTGAAACCCTTCAAAGTTTCTGCTTGTTCTTAAATATAATTGGATTAAACTTTTCTGTTTAATTTATTGACATGAAATTGGTGAGGGAGTTTGCTTAGAAATCTGAATTCTGTATAGGATAAATTGGCAGTGGTAGTGAAGTTCCTCATCTATTTATTATAACATATATATTTATTATAACATATATGTTTGGAGAAGAGATCCCCATATTTGCTGTTCCCCCAGCATACATAAAATAAAATAAAATAAAATAAAAAAGTGGCCTCTTTACCATGAAGTCTGTAATCTTAAGTGTAATACAGGAGCAAAAATGGATAAAGATCATGAAAAAGCATTGAAATAGTACAAGTCAGCATACAGCAAATGGTTGCAGCTCTTATAATGAATATTTTAGTTGCTCACTGAAGATTAGTTTTCTGAGAAACTCCTGAGTAACTTCTGGTAGGGAAGGTACAGAAGAGATTACCTCATGGGTGATTTGACAATATAGTATTCTCCCATACAACTCTCTCTTAAGGAACAGTGTGAGGTGCAAAAGATCAAGTTCTGTCTGCTAGGAGTTTAACATAGACCTTGGATTATGCAGAAAAGCTGAGCATTTCTGTCTATTTATTTCACCTTTCATTTTAATACAGCTATTTTGATATCTCTTGCCATATTTTTGAGACTGTACTGCTGCCCTATTCAGTAGTGTAAACTCAGTCTGTAAACTCTTTGGATTAAGGGTAATTTTCTTCCAATTGTCTGTGCACTTCTTGGTTCCGCTGAGCCTCTGTTTAGTTTAGAAACAATAGCAATAACTCAAAGTAAGTATGTACCCTGAAGATGCCTTCAAATATTCCATTTTTTAATGTGAAAGTGATGGAAAATGGCAGGAGGTTCAGAACACAATGGATCCACTATGCTTCCCTTATTTAACTTTTCTTCTTCCCAAACCCCTTGGTGGTAATTCTGGAAGCATAGCAGTGTAGGAATTGACCACTACTGGAGAGTAACCCTGTTTGTTCATTAGAAGGGCTCCACTGTCTGGGGAAGCTTTGCTGAGATGTGCTATGCAGTGGCCAGATTTAGTCCAATGTAACTCTCAGGTCAAAATACAGGATTTGAAAACCAATTGTAATTGTACAAACAGGTTGCTGAAATATCTCTCTGCCTCATGCTCTCAGAGAAGAGCTGTATATGCAAGGCCAACATGAGGAATGATCTTTTGCCAAGTCCTAGCTGCCAGCTCCTCTCCATATGTCTGTGTACTGTCATCATTGCAGCCACCGAGACTGCAAAGGTATCTGGTGCACACAGGAGGACAGCAGTGAGACTGTAGAGGAAAATGTCAGAGCTGCAGATTTACCTTCTTCCCACCAATCCCTGTTTAAAAAAACCCAACAAACAAAGCAAACCAAACCAGAACAAAACAAAAGCACCCCCAAAACTGCAAAGATGCTTTCTCAAGAGTCTGCTTAACAAGTTTTGCACAGTGATGTATAATTTGACACCACATGATTAAAAAAAGTCAAGTGCCACTGAATGCTGTTTTAAAAGACTCTGCATAGACATTCCAAATACAGCAATACTTCAGTAGTTACATCTGGATTTAGTCTCAGCACATCAGTAATAGTACTGAGACTCATTAATACTCCTGAAGTTCTGTGTTCAAGATCTTTCATTTGAAAATATAAATGCAATGCCAAGCAAAGTAAAACTTGAAAAGGTTATCCTTTATCTTCTCAAACTAATGGCAAAAAAAACCCCAAATCTAATTTAGTTTGCATGAATGTATCATATTTTTGGCCTCCCTATTCTGTTCCTCATTTTTATCCAGCTGTAAATAATATGACTTAAATAGCTCAGTGAAGCAGCTGTATTATTTATTGATCAAAAAACATTACAAATGATTGACGGGTTTTTATGAAAGAGGTGGCTGAAAATTGTTCTTCCAATTGAAAGTTTAATGTTTGTGGCATATTGCAGGGGCAATGTATATCCATAGGCAGAAAGAAAATCTGAAAAATTATCATTTTTAAAGGCTTACGTATTTCTGTTTTCTCAGGTTTGCAAGTATTTAGTATATTTAAAACATGAGGTTTTAAGAAGTGATTTTTGCATGTTGTGGTTGAGGTGCTTCTAAGATGTGTATTGATTTTTAGGCACTGCTTTACTGGCCTGATCAAAACCAAGTCTGTTGGAACAGGCCTCAACCATACAATGAAGGATGAGACAGGGACATCCAGGAGGTCTTCAGAATTACAGTTTACTGCTAACAAGATGCTTCACCCACTCTGATTTCCCCCATGCAAAAGCGAAAGGACTGCAGGCCCCATAAACCTTTTGAGATTCAAGATAACAGCTTTGCATGACACCTTGGAAAACCTTAAGCCATATTTCACATTTTCCTGCAGTGAAAGCAGGAAAAGCCTTATTTGATTGAAAAAACCAATTTGAAGCATAGTCAGTTAATCTCATACTTTGCAGGTTGTTGTGGTTTAGGAATGGTAATCTCCAATGTACTACTCCCACTAAAACCATGGTCTCTCCCTCCAACTTGAGGCACAAAAGGTAACAGGCTGAGATTTAGAACTATTTACTGGAAACAGCAATGAGGTAAGAAAACAAACATTAACAGCAACAATGCTAATGACAGAGGGTATAAGAAAAGAAAATATTCACATGGAAAATACCCTCAGTAATAGACAATACCAGACAGCTCCCTCTGCCACATTCTCTCAACTGGAAGGAACTCCTTCTCCCTGGAACAGAGTCCCTTTGCCCTGCCTTTGGCAATGGCCTGAGGTGGTACAGAATAACCTCCAGGTCCTAGCCCTTCCCCCTCCAGGCTACTGCAAAAATTAACCCTGTCCTGGCCAGAACCAGGACACAGGTAGAACTGAATCTTATTAAAAGTGAGGTAACACCATATTTTAAATCTTTTATGTGATACACAAGTTCAGTACAGAGCGGTACAGAAGACAACATTGATGGGGACTACGTGTGATCCTCTCTGCCATTTCCCTCTGTCAGATACTGCCATTTATTACTCTCACTCCCTCATCAAATGAAGTTGTTCAAATACCAGGTTTACTGCATGTTCTTTAATCTTACTTGCTCAAGTGAGTCATGAACCCCATGCTTGACTAGCGGTCTATTACCAAGACGGTCAGCCAGGAGATAAATACTGAAATTGTTCATAATGGATGTTCTGCATTTCAGAATCCTGCTGGACAGAGCAGGCTAAGAGTTGAATTCAGACCAGTTTGCTTGGGGCTTTGTCTGTCTAGCCTTGAAAACCTTGAGGATGGAGATTCCACAGCCTCATCTGAAAACTTTTGTGAAACCTTCTTTCTGCAGGCAGTCCATGTTGGAGCAGTAGGAAATAAAACCCTTGTTTTCTTTTAGTTACAAAATTGCCAAGTGTTATCTGACACAATAGTATTGAAAAAAATAAGAGATCTAGGATTACTTAAATATTGACAGTATCACCTTAAAATGGTTATGTTCTAAATGTTTTATATGAGTGCTGTGGAACAGTAACACAGGCACATACTCTTCCAGCTGGACTGTAAAATTTCTGAACCTCACACTTCTGGAACCATTGGTATCACTGTAAGGACAATAGTTTTACAAGAACAGTATTTGTATTGTGGTATTTTGTGGTTCTATTATTAGAAGGGTAAGAAGACATGGAGTTTGTTTGGGGTATTTTTTTCAACAGTAAAAGCTTTTATTTTAGTGTTATCCTTTTTTTTTTTTTTTTAGACAAATAAGATCATACATACATATGCTTTTAAAATATTCCTAGAAGAGAAATATTTTTTCTGTCTACAGCATTATCTTCAAGATAAATTCATTGCTAAAAGCACTTCTTGGACAACTGCGGAAGCTGAGAACGTATCTTGAAGTTGCTTTCCTTTTGTTTCTGTGTGAAGCTTAAGCCCCTGCAGTTGACTTTTTTCAGACACAATCCATTCAAATTAGTTTTTTTCTTCTTGCTTTCTTTTGTCAAATCAGCTGTTCGCCTCTGCCACACTGTCCCTTAGCTCAGTTATTTCATTCCTGTTCCTAACTACATTATTCACCAAGTCAACCACAGTTGGCTGAGAACATTATGAAAAATTCTTGTGATCATAAGAACTTCCTCAGCTGCAGTTGATGACTCTGCTTTGTATCTCCCATCTTCTTGCTTCAGCATTTATTCTGAATCTCAGCGATAAGCATCTCAGTCACCTTTTCATCACTTTTAACATCAAACTCTCCTCTCCTCCTCTCGCTAGTATTTTGGGCCCTAAACAGTTAACTCTCTTTTTTTGTTTGCCTCCACAGCTGTGTGCTCTCACCACATTTTGTGATTCCTTCCTCTATTTTATCTTCTCCATTATAATTTTTCTAATCTATAGCTCTTCCAAGATTAATTTTACAAATGTTTCATGCATACTCAAGGACTGTAGTTCTCAGCCTATGGCAGATAGAAGGTCTGCATCTCACCTTGTCTTGTCTCTGACAATGACCAAAATTTTAGCTCCCTTGTCAGAAAAAAAAAAACCCAAACAACCCCCAAGCTTCCTTTTCTGATTATTTCTGTCATCAGTTAAAATCAAGACTCCTTCAGCATGTATTCATAGCAACTACCTGAAGCTCCTCTTTCTGGCTCTCATCTTTTTTTCAGGGAAAAGGGTGACAGAATCGTTGATAGCTAAATTTTGGGTTGCGCTCTGTTCTTCCCAGAAGTATCCGAGTCTGCCTCTCCAGAAATGCATCATTCCTTGAGTTAAACTATGGGAGACACCCTTGGTGGTTGCAGGATATTTTGACCCTGTGATAACAAATGACTCTTAGATTTATGTTTTGAGAGCAAATATAAAAGAAGGTCCACTTAAAAAATATATGAATTGAATTAAATGTCCCCCCTTTTAAGGGCTACAAACTCAAATCCTGCCCTTATGATGCACTATTGCATTTTTTTTTTTCTCTGAGTGACCCAGCTGGAGTTGTGCCTTTTCCTCACTAGTCTGCCAAGGAACCTTTGTGCTGAATCACTGACTATTTCTACTGTAATTGGCTTGGACTTCTAGGGTGAGGGGTGCACTGAATACATCTCCTTTTGCCCACTAATTGTTTTCTATGTCTCATGGGGCATTTTCTTCAGATTTTCAGTGCTCCTGTAATATTTAATTTGGAGCTGGATGTGTAGCAAAATAAAAATTGTTTCAATTTGATTAATTTCTTAAGCGTTGATTATCAGTTCAAGGAAATTTTGAGCAGTCTTTCTTCTTGATGAAGAGGGAGTTTTAGACTATCTTAAGACTTCCTGAAGGTAACCAACTGTCAAAAAGCATACTCAACTGTTTTTTGTTACAATTATTCCAGCCAAGATTTGTGTTTATCCCTTTATTGGTCCTTTCAGAATAAACAAGAAATAATGGAGAAGTTGTATTTACAATGCCCTATTCCCCACTTCCCAGGCAAATCAAGGGTGTCTCTCAGCAGCAGAAGGATAAGGTAAAATTCTGACTAGAGCCATTATGTCGGATAGCAGGAATGTGATATGAACCAGTGTGCTTTTTCCTGAAGAGCTGTATTTCAGCTGTACTTTGCTCTTTCTGTAGCAAAAAAATTGGAGTTTTTTAGCAGATGGATCAATGCTATAGTATACTTTGATTTATGTTGTGTTGGCATTGTTTCCACCAGATTACTCAACACCACATCACTGTAGGCCCATGTGTGTGCACTAACATGCTTGCCAACTAAAATTACAGAAGGCAAAGGATGGGGGCAGAGGCAGAGGTGCAGGCCTAGCTGCAGAACACAGGCATGTAAGTGTAGTTGTTGTATGAGTAGGGCAACATTTTCTGTTACAGATGGAGTGGTGGGCATCACCCAAATTTTGGGGCGGACTAGGAACAGAAAATATTAGGAGCTTATGTGACCTCACTGGCTCATCAACACTGAAAAATCAATCTATGTGTGATTTGCAACAACAAACATGCAAATCTTTTACAGAGATAAAAGCATAAAAAGTGACACTGAAATGCCTGCAGTGAGAGGGTTAGAAAGACTCCCTTGGTTGTATGTCCCATCAGGTTTGGCTTCTGTTCTCTCAATTCTCTCTCTCAGGTCTTCTCAGTTCTCTTTAAAGTGTAGGACACCTCATTTTTAGTCAATTTTTACCTGTTTCCTTAGGAGTGTGTCTTTTGGAAGTCTACCTGAGAACAATCAAAATGTATTTCCTTGAGAAGAACTCACATAGGGAAAAAAACCCAAAACAAACAAGAAGTGTTGTCTGATAAAGGAAATTGTTCATTATTCATAAAATATTTGGGTTATTTGGGAAAAGAGGAAATTGCTAAGGATTAGGTTTACAAAATATGAGCATGTATCATGTGCTACTCTGTAAAGCTTGTCAGGGAAAAAAGAAAGAAAATGAATCCCAATAGGATTGCAGAGTTTTGCATCCTGTAGTTTATTACATTTGTCAGTAAAAGCACCAAGGATTATGGAAGTAGATTTATTAATTTTATGAAATCCTGGCATGAAGGATTGGTGGCCCTCTGATAGAAAATGAAATGGAACTGTTTTTCAAAAGACAAACATTGTGTACTTGTAGTGAAAAGTTAATATTGCAGCAAACCTGTTGCAAATAAATTGCTCTAGCTAATCTCTTGAAAGTTACTTGCCTTAAAGTCTATGGGATTATGTTTTATGTCTCTTTGTGTAAAGGAAGGTCCTTGGTTTTAATGGGTGTTCAGATTCCTTGGAGCAGTATACAGAATTAGAACAGCTAAACATAACCAGTTTGGAAAAGTTTTCTGTTACTGTTTTAGCCTTTGTTATTAATGCCTTAAAGGCACTCTGCTAAAATGAAGGTTCATTTTCTTTGCTTTCAGTATCTCATCCTTTATACAAGGTGTCCTTTGGAAGACTTAATAATATTTGATCCTTTTCAGAATCTGTCATCTGTATGTTGAGAGGAAACTGAGATGAGGACAGTAAGTTGTGCTGCAAGAGATGTTAATTGAAACATGATGATTAGACCATTTTCATGTATGACAAAAATACGGCCATTGAGATCTGAATTGCTAAAAGCCTTTTCTCAAAGTTATTAAATCATATCCATCTGAAAGCAGTTGTAAGCTACTTGCATAAAACCACTTCAAGGACTCTGTTCGGATCTAGTAGGCAGGTAGTAGGCACGTTCCTGGCTAGGTACCTGCATCGAAAAGATAGTAATTTCACTTGTCTCTAAATAATTTGTCACTTTCAGTCAGTATTGGCAATAAAGTTCTGTTTTTTCTTAGAACTCTTTCTCCACAGGAGAAGACTAATTCCTGGGCATAAAGGCTCAAAGTGACCTTGCTTTTGTCTTTGAAATAAGCAAGGAAGTGTCCATTCTGGTATTGCAGTATGCCCTTAGTAATCATAACAGTCTATTTCATTTTTTTTTTGTCACAAGTAGTAATTACTTTACTCATACAAAATTTAAAAAAAAGTTTGGCTTTTCATTTATACCAATGTTAACCTTTTTTTGCATAAACTTAATTGGAAAATACCGCTCCGTTTTGCCTAAGATACTTTAACGGATGTATTATCATTTCACCAAAGCAATGGATAAAATCATAAACCTCATCTTAGGAACCAGTTAAGAACTGTTATCGCCATTTCAGAGGGATAAAGATAAATTTCCCTAAGGTCACAATAAATGAATTTCTTGTCCTTGAATACCTACTCATGAGCCATTCTTTCCTTCCTGAAGAGGAGGAATGACATGTTCTAGGCTCTGGTCTATCACTGCCTCTTCTCCTGCTCTTTGTGTCTGATCTCTAAGAGTCTGTTCTCTGCAGCCCAGGGACATTCACAGCTCACAGATGCACCTGGCTAAACATCCCCACTCTCTGTGGTCTGCACTCTCATTGTCCCTTGCTCTCACCTGCTCTAGTTTGTTTTCGAAAGAAAACAGGATATACCTGTGCAAATGAGACAATGGCATGCCTAGCCAGACTGTGGACAGTATGGAGATTAGGGCTGAGTGGGACACACACCGTGAAGGGAAGGTGTTCATTAAGTGTTAAGTTCTCAAGCCTGTTGCTGCCAGGCAGATTGGCATGGATCATAGAAAAAGTTTATTGTTATTCTAAGGAAAGTTTATTGCTCATGTTGGTTACAATGCTGTAGCTGCTCTAAAAACTTCCTCTCTCCATGGTAGTGTTACTGAGATCTTCTCAATAACCTAAGAGTTAAGTCAGCAAATAGCATCATCACTCATTGCAGCTGAGGAGGCTGGGTTCTTTAAGCACATGCTGAAATGTTTTGCTGGATCACAACCTCACAGAATAACTACTTTATGCAAAGCTGTATAGTTAAGTGAGTGCAAGTGCTAGAATTTTTTGTCTCTATGCAATGGTTGCTCCAAATCAGATTTGTACTGGGAATGTCAAAGATGTTATTCCATAAGGGTCAGAAATTTTTGAGAAGGTAGCAACCTGAAATCATGCACCTCCTATTGTTAATAATATCCTCCATGTGGACAGTAAGCAACTGAGAATCTCAGTGTCTTAGAAATGGAAGTGACTGTATGTTTGCTGTGTGTATATATATATATATATACACACATATATATATATATCTTGTAATCATCTCATTGTAAGTGCAAGTGTGCATGCATCTATATTATACTTATATACATATAATATACATAATGTATTACAACTCTGTAGAGTTTTTCATATTTTTCCCTCTTTTTTAACAGTTCTAAAGAACTTATTCCTATATCACAGGCAATATTTGATTTGCATTTAAAGGAAACACCACACCTTGTAGATCAGTCTGTTAATAAAACCTCAGACTTCCACTGTTCCTACCACTTAATTTAAAATTTCCAAATCTTGGAAAGATGTCGATTTCAATGTATTCCCATTCCTATGCTACAGTGCTATAGTGCAGTCAAGGCATTTTTCCACACGGTCATGTTACTGTTATTACCATTGATTTTGAGGTGTCTGGATGAGGATTCATATGTAGATGAACATAAACACTTCCCCTAAATCATAATAGCATCTTCTTGCATTATTTTTCCACATTCATGGTCTCTTTCTCTTTTCCCCCTTCTTTTCCCTTCCTTTCTTAAGAACTTTCCTTAAACTGCAGTTTCTCCTGGAAAGGTTATTTTCAACTTGGTACTACTTTGTAATGAAAATAGCACATTATTTGTATGTCTTCATTAACATTTTTATCCAGAATACAAATAAAGCATTTTAAGTCATCAGTGATTTACTTTCCCGCATTATCAGTTTGTGGCTTCTCAGAAAGGGACCTTATGTCTGTGCTCAGAAAGCCCACATTTACCAAAATTTGTTGGTTCCTAAGTTATTTTTTACAATCCTTTATATTGATTTTACACTATGCTTAAATGAACAAATATTTCTCAAATCTCATTCTAAATCTCTTATTTCAAAGCATCACTATGTATGGTCTTTAAATGTGGTGGATAGTGAGAATCAAAGCCTAATTTAAAAACTCAGATCTGAGCCTTATTAAAAACTTCTCGTTGTAAAATATAAGTTAGTATGAGTGGGATTAAGGAAATCATCACTGCTTTCATTAAAAAGAATGAAAAAATATCACTTTATGTCTTTCTCAATCTAAAAACATCCAATGTGAGCAACTTCTGTGAAACTTGTGGATTTACTTGTATACGGATGTAAGGATTCTTTGCATGCTGTCGTTTGCCATAGATTTCAACAGCAGTTCCCACATGTCATGGGAAGTATGCCATATAAATCAGATGTGTTCTTCATGTGTGTAGAACATACATGTCTGTGTCTCTAAACCAAGCAGGACACAGTTACTTTAATAGAATTTGGACTGATATTGTATAATATTTTCAAAAGGATTCATGAGTCTTTACAAAAGAGGACAGCTAGAGCACAAAAATACTAATTGGGACAAACTTTTCAAAGTTGATAAGTGATTTGGATTTTTGCTCTTCGTTACCCATCTGAAGCTGTAGTAAGGACCGAGCTTCAGACGGTGCACTTTCTTTTAATTAGGGCTACCACAAGCAGCCCAGATCTAATAGTAAAAGCATCCTGAGCTCCTCTGCAGTCATTTGTGAAACCTGTGGTCTTATTTCTCTCTAGACATGTTATGAGTCAAAGTTGATTGAGAATAAAGATGAAGAGGAAACATTTGCTCTTCTGGATTAGCCTGTTGCTGTGCCATGCTCGTGAAGCTGAGTATATAGACCTTTTACACAAAAGAGTCTACTCCTGTTGGTTGACCTAGGAGAGTGAATAAAGATGCATTGGCCATGTCCTCCCTTTGAGTCACTCAAGAAAATAGCATTTGGATTTCCCTGACAAGAAAGGCTGTTTCTCGTATCCGATATAGAAGTCTGTGGTACCCTAAGATTGCTGCTGCATGTACATAAATGATATAGTTTCCCTGAAAGTTCTAAATAATGTAAAATGAAACAAATCCACTGTATTTGATTTCTTGATCTGATTCAGGTTTTGTTTGGTTTGTGGTCAGCCTCTAAAGAAGACTGGATGACCCAGACAGAAATTACAAAAAATTCTCTCTATGTATTAAATTGGCATTACATCTTTTATCATGAATTGAGGTGTTGTTAGCACTTTTAGGAGTCATTAGTGCTTTGCTGAATTTTCCCACACCTGCTTAAAATAATGTTGGTGCAGTGCATTCTGCAAAGTGGGGTTCCTTGGTTTATCATTAAGGATAAATCCCAGCTACAGAGATCTAAGAAATCCAGAAGAAGAATTCAACAAATATGGTCAGCTTTATGGAGGAAATAGGTGAGGGTGTACATTGATTAATGAAGAAACTGGAAAAATGTAAATAGTGAGGAATATCAAACATTTAGAGTATTCTATATTTAAGGTCACTAGAAGGTTTTGGAGGAGTGGGAAAAGGAGCAAGTCAGAATAAGGATTAGGCTTCAGTGGAAAATGCTGTGGAGCGTTGTGGGCTTTGGGAAGAAAAAAGAGCATTAAAAGTTGATGAGTAATTGAGCTATATGGGATAGAATATCTCATGGTGCATTAAGTTCCTTGTGTTCATTAACCTCAGGATGTTTAAGTAGGTGTTGGTTAATAGGAGACTAGGGAGAGGGATTTTGGGAGAAGGGGGCAGTATGCATAAGAAGAGGGTGAGATACTGGAGCTAGATGGTGAATTGCTATAGACTGTAAAACTATCATGGGGAAATATTGGATGTTCCTCTTGTGTTCTCACATGCCTTCAAGAGCGTCTACTTTTAACCATTATCAGAGACTGGTGTTGTGTACTGAGCCACTATGAATGTTTTCCTGCTTTTATGTTAGCTTTTATGGTCACTGTGAAAGGGAGGTTTGTCCACATGTGGTTATAGCTGGCAAATGAGGCCAAAGAGTAGTGCCAAGCAGAGAAATATGGAAATGGCTTAGCTGGAAAGGCAGACCTCTCTGTGGTAACAGGTGATTGGTTAGGCCACTTAAGGATAAGAGTTGAGAGGAGTTAGAATGTGCTGGGATTAGAAGCTAAGGATAGGAGTCATTACCCTCTCCTCTAGAATCCTTAATCCTATTCTCTAGACGTTGTGTTTTCCCAAACACAAATCTGTTTTTGTGATCTCCTGAGCATAAAGAAGATTTCTTGCCACAACCCACTGCACACCTCATCCTACTCCATTCACCCTCTTCACACAGCTAACTTTGCTCTTAGGTTTACTAATGCTTTCTGGCATAGGGATTTGCTTCAGTATTGTAAAATAGAGAACTCTTGATTGAGTGGTACTGCTTGTGTTGGCACTGCAACCACGACCATAAAAGTTAGATTGAAACAACAAGTAACTTCATCAAACAATCTAGCTTTTCTTGGAAAGTGTGTTTGCCTCCAGCATTTTCAGTACATTTTAACAATATGGGAATTTCAGTATTTTGTTAGCAAGATGTCTTTTGACTGGAGAGCCCTAGGAAGATGAGATGTACGCAGGATAATTTCTGAAATATTTCCTTCACATTTGCATTTGGCAGTCTGGTATCTGCTTGCTCTACATACCCATGGGAAGAAAAGATGTTGGGGGCCAGCTGTTTCTAGAAGCTTGCCAATGGGGTCTGTGTCATATCAGCAGTGTCAGCCCTTCACCTTTGAAAATAGGATATAATGTGTACATCCACAGAAATGACAAATATTACAGGAAAATATTATATGCAAAGATACACTTTAGATTAAAAAAGTTTCAAATCTCTGTGTCTTTGTAAAGTTAAAATGATCCTAAGATGCTTAGCAGAAATCATAGTTAATTTTTCAGCTCTAAGTTTGTGTGCTACTTATTTGAAGGAAGTGCAGAATTCATTACATTCAGCACAATTGTCTCTGCCTTCAAAGAGAAACTAAGCCAGGCTAAGCAGTACTGGAGCCACTAAAATCTCAATAATACTTTTTGATAGCTAGTTATTATTTAATTTTAATTGCATTATATTGCACATAGTTCAATAGAGTACCTAAATATCCCAGTCAAGATCAGGGCTGTGATGTTCAAGAGTTTGCAGACAGAGGCCAACATGTGTTTTCTACCACGTTATGGGAAACTGTTTCCACCCAAGAGTTAGCTAAGAGTTTAATCCTGCAATTAGTATGCTCTCTGCCCAGAAACTATCACTTGCTGCACGGCAAGACAGATGTATTTTGGATTAGAAAGAAATCTTCCCCACCACAGAGTAATACACAATTTATCAGATATAACTTGTGACAGTGGTTCATACTCTGAAGCATCTCTGGGAGACAGAATATCAGAAAATTGTTATTTGTATTTCATTCCAATACAAAGTGGAGCCCACTCGCTCAGTCACTGTATAAACAAATAGTAAGCAGTGACTGGAGTTGCTAACATTTCATAATCTAAATAGACAAGTCTAACACAACTGTACAGGAAATACAAAGATATGGCAATGGAACATGATTTGCCTGTGATCACAGAGTCAATTGGTTAAAATCCAATTGTTTGAATTCCCAGCTCAACAGTCTGTACTACGGTTGACCTTACTATTAGATGATGATTAGTTTCTTCTGATGAGTTTCATATATTGTCATCATTTTCCTTTGTACTTGGTGTTGTTTCTTTATCAAAACTGCTCTACAGAGAATAAGCCCTGGGAGGAGCAGGAAGCTAGTTGCACTACTTATGTGGAAAAGAACAAAGCTGTAACAGATCTATAATCAAGGTAAATTTAAACCTTAGTATCTCACAGCAAGCAGTTATTCTTACTGGAATGTAATACATATATAGTATAGATGTTTGAAAAGTGTACCATCAAGGATTACTTTAAACAAAAATAGCATCTGGCTTTGAAATTAAGGAATATAATCTGTAACAGGTACATATATAAAGCATGAAGTAATTCCTGGCATTCTTCTGTTGATATAGTATCTGAAAATAGGGAAGAAAACATTAGAATCCAAGAAAGCGACACAAATTATTTGATTTTATTATTTTTTTCCCTGCAAGTAGATTAACAAGCATTACAAACATGCCCTACACCTGTAAGATCTAGTTATATGGCAGGTAACTAGGGAATTACTCTGGTTTAAAATGAAATCTGCACATTGAATTAGTCTGAGAACAGCTGGCTTAGAAATCAGCCTGAGAATCACAATAATCTGTGAAAGATATTTGTGTTAGTATTAAACATTTTTGCATGCTCAGTGCAGAAGATAGCCTCTGAGCTTTGTGGGTTAGGAAGTGGCTGGTATGGCTTTCTGAAATTGGGCTGCCTTGTTAAGAATGGAAATCTCAGTTCAAGTTTAGTTATGAGAAACCTATGTCAGCCCTTGTGATTTACTGCTAAGCAATGCAAATTCATATCTTAAAAGGCAGAGTTTTCAGTCAAATTCGTGTCAAAGTGATTAGCAAATAAAGTTCTGGTCATTTCTGCAACGTGTAATTTCTTTTTGGGCAAGAGCTGTATACTGATATGTAAGTGTATCTGATAAGCAATAGAAAGGCAAATGAAAACCAGAAACTGTTCTTTAACAGTCAAATACAAATACAGTTGGAGGACTAACTAAAACATAAACATTGGAAAGGTCTTTCTGGATACAAGAAACCAGCTCCTTATACTGGAATTGTAATCTGATGATTAGACTGATGATTCGACTTTGTTAAATTGTACTGTGTTCAGGAGAAATCTACCAGAACCACGGCAGAGCAGGCATTCACTTACTTCAGCATCTCAAGTTCCAGTGTTAGTAAGTGAATCCCATTTTTTTCAACACAGCTACTTTTAATCCATGCTTTTATATATGCTATTGCAACCTGAGTGTGGATGCTTTTTCCTTGAATTTTCCTTGAGATTAGGCCTGTAAAAATAATTTACATTACCTCAAAAAAAAAAAAAGGAAATTACAAGAGAAAATTGACTAAAGGAAAATCAACCAAAAAGCTACAATTAAATGGAAACAAAACCTGTTAGTATGGAACAAATGTGCCCACACACAGACTTGCTTAAAATAATTGTATGAACTAAACCCAACTGTTATTTTGGTTCAAGTTGATTTTTTTTTCATTCCTTTTGTTTCTTGGTTTGCTGGTTTCTTGGTTTTTTGGTTGTTTTTTTTTTTGTTGTTGTTTGTGGGTCTTGCGCGCGTGTGTGTGTCTGCAGAGAAGCTGTAGGACCCCTGGCAATTAAAATGTAATTGTTCCTGTGGTGCAAGTATTTACAACCAGTCTAAGGCCCTTTCAAATTGCCAGTGCAGTGTAAAGGAGACAAAACACTGCTGAAAATGAAGTCAGAGATAGCAGGACCAGAGGCAGCAAGGCCTTTCATATTTTATATGCATTTTTAGGAGACAGCATTTGCCAATCGTATGAGGTAAAATAAGAAGTGGTTGAGGGGTTTGCATTGAAAAAGCAGATTGCCAAAAGCAGAGGAAATATATTAAATGAAAATCCACAAAAACAAATGGCAAAGGATAAAAGGTGAGGAGCTGTGTAGGAGGGAGGTGCAACTGATGATCCCAGACATTTCGGGATGGAAAAATTCCATTAAAACTAAGCACCTGCTGCTTAAGATTCAGGCTTCAAAATTACAAACCATGTCAGTAAAAGCATTTTGTTTTGCAGTTTAAAGGGCAACTGAAGGAAACAGTCAAAGTGTTAAGAGAAGGAAAAAGACAATGGGGAAATATTTTATGAAACTTATCTGCACACATTTAAGGTGGGGTATTGGTTAGGCATGGAGGATTTCAATTTGATTATGATTTTTATTCCCCAGCTTTTCAGTTGTCTTCTTGAGCAAAAAGGGACTTTAGTTCCATTTAATTTAGTAAGGAGGTAGGCAACCATTCTTTGGATGGCTTCCTAACCTTGTGCCTCATTCCTCTTCATGGGTGTGTCTGACTTAAATTTCTGGTTGTTAATCCTACTCTAGTGTTTGTGGGGGAGGAGAGATGATTTCTGACTCTTCTACCCACTATAGGGTAGAACACAAAACTGAAATCCTTCTGATGGAGTAAAGGCTGGCAAATGTTAGAAACCACAAGAACTTTGATAGAGAACCAGCCTATACTTAAGTGACATTCACACGCTCGCACTGACACGCCCGCAGAACCAAAAACCATACTGAAGGCTGTTTGGTTTGACGTGGTTGTTTCTCTTGCCCGTACTGCTTTGATATTTGCAAGAAGATGAGTTGAATATCACATGTCGGGGATTGGCAGCAGACAATGGAAAGCAAGAAAAACTCTTTCCAGCCCTCCACAAGGAGATAGAATTGATCAAGTTGTCACTTACAAATTACAAATCAATGGAAAAACCCAGACTAATCTGCAGTTTGCTCTCTCTCTAACCCCATTTACAGACTCCAATATAAGCACACTGCTTCCCTTTAAAGAACTTAAGATTGAACTGATGATTTCTCTTAAATATGAAACCGGGAAAAAAAAGAAATGGCTGAAAGGAGTTATATGTCTAGAATTTTACTTTCCTCTGCTCAAGGAAGGATACTCTCTTTTCTTGTCTACTTTGAATACCAGATGTCTCTGCACAGTCAAATTGAGGCATCCTGAAAGGGAAAGGTTTTCAAATGTCCTCAGCTTTTACTGGAAAATGGGCCCCTTTAAAGATGTCTCAAGGATGAAACTCAAAAAATCATCACAGGTTTCACAGAGCTTTTCAAAACTCAGCCAGCATTTTTAGTAGCCTATGCCTCAAAGAGTCTGGGCACCTTACCCAAAAAGAGCTAAAAATGTAATTTGCAGTTCTTCAAGTAATCCAAAACAAAGTATCAAATCCCTTCCCATCTTCCTTTGCCAGGGAAAGTCCCTGTGCACTAGAACTGGCCTCATTCTGCTACACAGTGGACAGCAGAAGTAAATGGAGGGTGGAGTGGGAGAACTTTTGGAAGAATGATCAGACTGTGCACTGTGCTCAGCCCTACTTAATCATAGATGCCTTGCTTGAAAATTGAATTTCAAATATTTCCATGGTGCTCAAACATAGAGTTACCTGGCTCTCATCTGTGCTGAAGTATTTCAACCAACAGAATTTCCTTGGCTGTGCTGCAACTGATGGCTTTTCCCATTGTTTTACTACTCACTCTGAAGATACTTATTTTGTGTGGGTCACCAAGCAGGCAAGAAAGTATCAACTGACTTGAATTTTCCAAATGTGGAGGTTTATATGCCTGTGTATTGTGGCCACAGAGGAAAATCTGAAGACATATAGAATGAAGGAGCATGGCAATATCCATACAGCACGACAGACACATGATTTGACACTAACTAAATGTCTAATCTTTGCCTTTTAAAAATAATATACTTCTTCTGAGAGTTAAGCCTTTGGCTAAAACAAGGGATTGTTGATGAAAAATTAATCAATGTAAAAGTCTTAAAAAGTGACTGAAAGCAGTTCTGCTACAGGGGGACTGAGGAAGGCTTTCATTTCGCAGCTTGTTTCTCTTGAAGGGCTAAGATGAATGTTGTAAGACTATATAAGTGAATAAGTAACCTGTACTAGTATACAAGTGGGTTGTGGTGAGGTTAGGGAACTTAAGCAAAGCGATTTGGTAGACTGCTCCTGCCACAAACCCTTTGCCATCCAGTTCACTTTCTATTCTGGCTGCCAACCATTGCTGTCAAAGGAGATGTTACATCAGGGTCTAATACTATCAGACAGGAATGCCAGAACAGGACTGTGCAACAAACACCTCTGGTTTTGAAAAGAGACTTAAAGAAACATGAAGGGAGCCATCAAAAATAATAATTTTAACATAAATTCCCATTACAAGGTGTACTGAAAAGAGCTGGTCTGCTCTTTAGGGACATAAAAAAGGGACATAGAAAATTATTTATCTTCTGCAAAATAATCTGTGCTGTGTTCTGACGCCCAGGCTTACAGAAGGGTACAGAAATAACTAGGAAATACTTAAAGGACAGGCCACAGAAAAATGTTCCCTAGGAGATGGAATATAAGGCTTGTGAACCTTGTCAGGGTGTTTGGGAACAAGAAATGCATTTTCAAAAGTTGCTTAGGAGAGCTTTTTGAGTATTCTTTTGAATTTGTGTTAATGGAAGGCCCAAATGGTTTTAATTTTTAGTTATTTTCACCAGTTGTTCGGAGAAAGCTTAAAGCCTCCTATCCTGAAAAAGTGCCCCTGGAGTAAGCAAGACAAATTATACCCAGACTTTGGATTAGGCTGTGCATGTCCTTCAGTGTGCATTGTCTTGCATCTCTGAATTATCAGCTTCATGTGTCTGGGCTTCAGCTGGTTGCCTAAAGAGTAATGAAAAGCTCATCTGCAAGGAAGAGCTCATCTGCTCCCACTCTGATGATGCACAGCTGGCCAAGAGGATTACTTTTTGGGTCTCTGAAGAGCCAAAGAATCTAACTTATAGCTGGAGACAGGACACAGGAAAGGACAAATTGGTGTACTGAGGAGATACAGACACTTTCGGGGTTGGCTGGCGTGTCTTATTCCAACATGCAGGCTCGCACTAACCACAAGGCATGGGACTCAGAAATAGTTTTCACCAGGCTCAGTAGGAGAGCCTCCAGGAGCTGCTTGCCTTCCTATTCAGCCAGGGGCATGATTCGCCTTCCAGATCATGTGAGTGTGTTGCAACTAGGCAATGCTCTGTCCTTACAAGAGGCTCATTTCAGATAGCATTTTGTTTTTTCTTGTTCCATGCGTGTAAGCATACTTCTCTCTAATTACTCTCTCTACAGTGCAGTAGTTAAGGTCTTTGGGCTTACAGTAAAGATGCAACATAAACCTATATGTGGCTTGACCTTCTAAGTATCACAGGAGATTCAGATAGGCCATTTTAACTCCAGCCCTGTTGCGTGGAAACAGTTTTGCTTATGGGCATTTCAGAAATTCATATGTTTTTTTGCTCAGAAATAACCATTGTGATCATATTATGGTCTGACCTCCTGTTTAGTGCAAGTTCAGCTTCACTCTGTAATTTCTGCATTAGGTACACAACCGGTGGTTAACCAGCATCCTGTGGTGGGATTATGTATTGCATTTTGTATTGATTAGGTTATGACTTGAGACAAATTATGTTTTTTGGTTGGATTTTCAGTAGTTTAGGCTTGTGCCTGCAGGATTTTCCTTTCAGAGTTTTGCAGGGATTCTCCCAGGAACTCCCCTTTGCTTCAGCTCTTTCCTGCAAGAAGAGTAAAAAAACCCCTAGAACACACCTTCCACAGTACTGAAGAAAAGATACTTAGAAGAAGTTCTGGAACTAAATATAATTTTCCTTCCAACTTATGTCCTTGATAAACTCTATGTGTAATCCTTATTATGACCTGAACTATTCTCATGTCCTTTAAGCTTTTTCTCCCCAGATGAGTACAGTATGAACTAGATGCATGTGACAGAGCTGTGTCTGTGCTTACTAGTAAGCCATTTGCAGCCAAACAGAATATATAACAGTTCCATTCATTGGGGTTTTTTTCTGAGTGTCATCAGGACAGTAATTTGGGCACCTGTCCTTCAGCAGTTGCTGTTTTTCACAACACTGTTAAGAACTTTATTTACCTTGGGATTTCTACACTTTTGTCATGATTGACAGATTCAGGAGTTACTGTGTGTGGTGGGGACAAGGCAGACAAACAGATGATTAGAAAGACAGCACAGACACATAAACTTGTTTCCTTAGGAAATGGAGCTACAGATTATTGCCTAGGGAATTTATGGCTCTTTAAAATTGCTACCTCTGTGTATTCTTACTGGTAGTCTTCCTTCCTGTCTTTCTTTAAACCTTCTCTTGAGGTCTTTGGGGGTTTCAGGAAGGAGTGGGACCATGTGAGTCTATACAAAAAGTTGGGCCAAATTTTCAGCATTGTGAGGCAATACACGTGGGAAGAAGTAGACACCACCATACTGCAACTTTTTTAAAAGCTTTTGGGTGCCAAGAGTCCTATCACAAAATTGTGTTACTTGGATTGCACAGTTATGTGGGATTACTCTCAAATATGCAACCAGAATGACTGATAAATTATTTCCTTTACTCCAGCAGTCATGCAATATTAATTAGGTACAGTTAGTATTGTGACTCTTTGAAAATGTAAAGAGTTATATAAATGTTGAGTAGTATTTACACTGATTATATCCAAGATGTTGGTTGATAGGAAATACATAAAATGTTTTTTAATGCATTTCTTTACACGCAGCTTCAAGTGAGAAAGAACTTTTATAAATGAACTTGGCAAAGGATTTTCAGAATTGTGTAGGGGGTGCTTGGAATGCCTAAGTGTTGGTTTAAAAGTGGTCTCATTTTTAAACACCCATAATGTGTCACAGATAATATGTATTTACACTGCCTGTCAAGTCATTCTTCCCACAATGCTTCTGTTTTAAAGTTCTTGACTCGTGTGCAGTTGGACTGTCCTCATACCTCTTCCACAGAAGCCAGAATTGTCCAAATGAGAAAAGGTGGCTTGTAGATATTTCTAGTATTGATGCTATTTACTGCCCTACCAATTTTACTGTTTGGTATTTACTGATGATTTATATGTGTAAAAGTAAACGTAGAACAAGGTTTACTTTTTTTATTACCATTTGTAAGTTTGTCCATCCTCTCCAGTCTCAGTTACTGATTCCTCCTAATCCTGCCAAAGTTTTCCACCCTCTCAGCTGTGCTGGATGCCAAGTGAACACTTTGTGTGACTGTTCTCTAAGTGGGGAAGGAAGTGGAAGCAGCAGTAAGGAAGGAGGAGCAAGACTTTGAATATTATTTCCTTAATTCCTTTTTTTCCAATCTATTATGAGTTGTTCTTAAAAGGTAGATCACCTGCTCTAATGTAATGCAAGAAGAAATATTTTTCCCAGCAATTCAATAGATTCCCAAAAAGTCTCCCAAGCTCCTAAACTTTCAGATCTATGGTAAGAAAAAGAAAAATATGAGAATTTTCCAGTTAAGATGGAGCAGGTCATTAATTCTGGAGATTACTTGGAAGCTACTGTGCTTCAAACTGTGCACTACTCATACTAGTAAGTACTTTATAATAAGCTTTTCTGTCTTGTGTACTTTTCTGCTTTGAGTTTCATCAAGGGGAAGAAGCCTGGTGTAAAGTGGTGTAGCCAAGCTGTGCTGTGCTGTGTGCTTGGGCATACCATCTTGTCAGCTGGGAATAACAGATTGACAGAAGTCATGGCTGGGACCAATGGGAAGAAACCATACACTCAAAATGAAGTTGCTCTGGTCTACTCCTCATATCATATCCATGCACACATAATTTCCAACACCCGTATATTCTTCATAGTAGCCATAAAGCCCCTCTCATGGATTTATTTTGCATCGCTTTCCTTTTCATTGCCTTAAAAGTCACTGCTTTTTTCTTGCTGATCTCCTTCAGGCCAGTTTCATAACCAGCTGATTGCATGCTGCAAACACTTGACCTGTAGCATATAAGGGATCTGCGTGCAAATGTGTTGGCTCTGGGCCATCATTCTTAACTGTTGATGATATGTCATTGGAATTGCAAAACTGCTGTGTAGCAACACCATGTTATTGAAAGAGGCATACATGTTTGGTTTGTGTGGTGGGTTGACCCTGGCTGCACACCAGCTGCCCACCAAAGCTACTCTAGCACTCACCTCCTCTGCTGGTCAGGGGAAGGGGTTCAGATAAGGACACAGAAAAATCAGTGTTATGAGAAAAACAAACTCAGCTTGGGGAATAATTAATCTATTTCCAATCAAGTCACAGTAGGATAATGAGAAATAAAATTATGTCTTAAGAACACCTTCTCCCTACCCTTCCCTTCTTCCTGGCCTTAATGTTACTCCTGATTCTCTACCTTCTCTCCCCCTGTGGTGCAGGGGGCTGAGGAATGGGGGGTTGTGAACAGTTCATCATAAATTTCTTCTGCTCCTTCCTCCTTAGTGGGAGGACTCACACTCTTCCCTGCTCCAGTGTGGGGTTCTTCCCACAGGATACAGTCCTCTAAAAACTTCTCCAACATGAGTCCTTCCCAGAGGCTGTAGTTCTTCATGAACTGTTCCAAGGTGGGTCCCTTCAATGGTTTGAAGCCCTTCAAATGGTCTGCTACAGTGTGGCTGTCCAGAGGGTCACCATCCTGCTAGCAAACCTGCTCCAGCATGGGCTCCTCTCTCCACCAGTCCACAGGTCCCACTGGGAGCCTGCTTCAGTGTGGGTTTCCAAGGGGGTCACAGATTCCTTCAGGCATACACCTGCTCTGGCTTGGGGTCCTCCAGAGCCTGCAGATTGGTCTCTGTTCCAACATGGACCCCCATGGGCTGCAGGGGCACAGCTGCCTCACCATGGTCTTCACTACGGGCTGCAGAGGAATCCCTGATACCTGGAGCACCTCCTCCTGCTCCTTCCTCAGTGACCTTGGCATCTGCAGAGCTATTTCTCTCACACATTATCACTTCTATCTTCTGGTTACTGTTCTGCAGGTTTTTTCCTGTTCTTAAATATGTAGCCCCAGAGCTGCTACCACTGCCCCTGACTGGCTTGGCCTTCTTCAGGAGCAAGTCTCTCTTGGACCAGCTGGCATTGGCTTCATCGGACATAGGGAAAATTTCTGGCAGCTGCCAGAAGCTGCGCCTGTAGCCAAAACCTTGCAATGCAAACCAAATACTGTTTGTTTTCATGTGATTCCTACATCTGTATAAAATACACTGTATGCTAGGGTAGAACTAAATAACAAGTGGTGCTGTGCTTCTCATTGCTCCTTTTTTGTAAAGGTAGATGATATGTTTCAAGCAGAATGTATACACATCCATTAGCTCAAATTTTCCCTTTTTTTCCCTTGTCCCACCTGAATAATAACAAATAATCATGAATTTTCTCCTGAGTTTGGCTGTCCCCAGGCCTGATTTTGTCTACATAGTTTGAGAGTTAGATTGCTTCAATATGCTCTAACCTGTCCTGTAGAAAATATGTTTTCCGCTGTACAGTGCTGCAGGATTGCTATTTGTCAGGACAAAGCAAAGATTATTACCTTTATCCACTCTTACATACTATGCTTTGCACGTTTAATGTCCTTCAAATTCAACTTTAATTTCTGCTGCGTGTAGAGTGAAAATCACTTTGCTTCTGCAGCCCCAAATCTCAGCAATGCCCAGAGACATGTTCCAAAGACTGCTGTGTATTTCACCTGTTTAGGGTGAATGTTCAAAGGCATCTCATTCTTTCAGGATCCTTCTTCTGGGCCTGTTTCAGTGGTTTTATCTCAATTTTCTCTTTTGCTTTAATGGGTTTGGTATGTCTTTAACTAATAGCTCAGTGTGGTGCTTAGCAGTGCCATAGTAGATAGGCCCCAAAGAAAAAGAATTTTTTATGATGTGGCTCAGTTCAAGTATTCAAGATATCTTGGTACAATTGTCATTGTGGTTGCATATGATAAAAATTTTGACTTATTGTGGCACTATTAATTCTTGTATGTTATGTGGTGTGCGCAGCATGTATTTTAGTAATGTGTTAAGATCAAAATGATAATAATAATAAAATATTAGCTTAGAATTTAAATGCGGTTAAAGAGCTCTTTGCTTTACTGGCAGTGATAATCACAGCAAAAAGAGAAACAGACCCCTTTTAATTTAACAGGACAAAAGTAAACTACAGCTACCACTCATTCTTTCACTGCTTTTTTCAGGTGACAATAAATTCTCCCTTAACTTCATGCCTGAATGGAGTATGTCCTGCTAACAGCAAGGATGCACAGATGACCACCACCTTACACGCTCTCACCAGTCACCCTGCTTCTACCCCAGCAAAGGCCTGTTTTCATCTGCAAGGCTCCTGTAACTCACCCACATGCAAATGCTTTTGACCTTAATTAAAGCAGTTCACCTCTCTCTGCCTCTAGGGATGGTTTCCTCATAAGGCAGTTGTGTTTAATTAGCATTTGCATAGCATTCTGCTGGTTGCTTTCCTGGAGCGTTGTTGAGTAGGAGCGTGGGATTGCTGAAGCCTGACTGGCAAGCTTTGCACCCTCCTAATTGACACAGAAGCCAAGTAGAAGTTACACAAGGAAAGAACAGAGAATCATTAATGATGGATCATTAGCAAGTAGCTCCTTTGAATGAATGTAGATAACTTTATAACTCTATCAAAGTGAAAAGTAGCGTGATGAATTATGCATCAAACAATAAAAGCTCAAGGAAGACACTGGTTTTATAATTGCTGTGCAATTTTCTAGCATGCTCTAGTTTGTAAGATTAATTTTCTTTGGGAAGCATGAAGCATTCTGTCCGTTGCACACAATGTCAGTTTTGGTTTTCTCTCTTTAGAGATTTTATTCTGCATCTTTCAATATCACTGCAAAAACTCCCAGGGCTTGAGATCCGTAATTTTTATGTTAGCAAAAATTTGCACAAGCAAATGAAAAGTCTATAGTACTAAACCTTTAAGGGTTTGCTGGTTTCTTGGTGTAAAGAGTTCCCAGATACACACACCTGAAATAAGTTTGGTTTGTGTATTTTCTTTTTAATAGAAATTACATAATAGTTCTGTGGCTATGTTGAATTTTTAGGCTAATAAACCTCTAAAGGGCATTTTTACTTTGCAATTATCGTCACAAGCATTTCAGTTGGCACAGAGATCATTCCTGTGGCTTGCACTAGTGCCAGTTCTGCCCTCCTAGGGCTCCTACTCACTCCTAAGAAGAGGAATTAATACAAATATTGCCCAGTGATGTCACCTTTCCCTTTAAAATGTACTGATCTCTCACTGAAGTTTTCCTCTGAAAATTGAACTCAGTGTGTTTGAAGTGAGTAGAATCAGAGGAACAAGTGAACAGAAAACTTATCCCTGATGTGAGCTGTTTCTTAGCTTTCATATTATAGTGGGTGAAAGGGACATACATTAGTGGGTGAAAGGGTCTGTGAGAGATCTAATCCATCAGCAAGCCTCAGGGATCAGCTTTGGGATCAACTATTCTAGAATAAATCTCCTTCCTAAAGACCAGATTGATACAAACTCCACAGCCTCCTCCTATGGCTTGTTTCAGCATTTTGCTATGCCTACCATTTTAAAAGTTTATTTTTTGTTTCCTACAGTTTCCTTTGTTGCAATTTAAGTCAAATGTTTCTCATCATGGACATGAAAAAGGATTTCTTTCCCCCTTTCAGGAAGTTTGCATGGATTTTGGGGGGGCGGGGGTGGGGGTTTTTAGGGTTTATTTTAGTGATAGTGGCAGGAGTTTTTTACATATTTTGAAAACAGTTTTGAAATTGTTTTTTTTCTAGCCTTTCTCTTTAGGTCCATCATCCCACTTTGTTCAATCTCTCATGTTTCCTGTGAAAATTTCAGTTGCTGTCTTTTGGAAGCTCTCAGGTGTTCCAGATGGCTATGTGGGGGGAGGAGGGGGGGGTGCCACACCAGACACTGCTCCAGCCATGACTTGCCAACTCTAACTAGAGCAAAAAGATTATTTCATGTGTCCTGCAGGCATCTCTCTGGTTTGTACACCCCTCTATGATGCCTGCCTTTTTCGCAACAGCATGATGTTGTTGACTCATCTTCACTTTGTGATCTAGAATAACCCCTAACTATTCCTACTTTCCTGTTTGTCCCCTGCTCAGTATTTATGTAACAAAACATAATTCCTTCCCCTTGACAGTATTGAATTTCACCCTCTTTTATCAGACCATTTCTCCAATTGTGAAATGTGCTTCACAGGAAGTTTTAGCTTTTGAAGTCCTCAGAAAGCTGAGCAGGTAAGATCTGAGTTCCATCAGCCATCCAGGTAACAATAAACTGATAAGTGCTTCATGCTGAACAGATTCCTCTGGAGCTCACTTAAAATGTTCTGTTTTAGAAGATCCCAAGAAGCAATTCTCTGAATATGATTTCCCTCTTGGTATTGCACCTGGCTTTGGGTTTATCTAGACCTTGTTTCTTTAGTCAGTTTATGGAAAATAGCAGAAATTTTTCCTTCTGAAAGTCACAACTTGATTTGGTGTCCTACTGGTTGAAGAGTGTGCTGGTCTTGTCTGGGGTAGAGGCAATTTTCTTTACACTGGCTGTTATGGGACTGTGTTTCAGATTTGTGCTGAACACAGGGTTGATAATATAGAGATTTTTGTAATTGTTGAGCAGGGCTTTCACAAAGCCTTTCTTGCTTCTCATATTGCCACACTAGCAAGACTAGGTTCATATGGGAGATAGAGAGGAGACACAACCAGGACAGGTGACCTCAACTGACCAAAGGAACATTCCAGATTGCATGACATCAAGCTCATTATATAAAGTGTGGTAAAGAAGGATGAAGGGTGGGAACCTCTGGAGTTCTGACATTTGTCTTCCCAAGTCACTGTTACATGGCCCTGCTCCCCTGGATGTGGCTGAACACCTTCCTGCCTATGGGAAGTAGAGAATTCTTGTTGTTTGTGTGCAAGGCTTTTGCTTCCCCTATTAAACT